>JAUJPP010000007.1:21509360-22109360 GCA_030562195.1 Nipponacmea schrenckii | reverse complement strand
ATGAAACATTATAATCTTGAAATGGAGGATTAGCTAATACTAAATGGATGTGGAATTGCCACTGCTATAGTAAAGTCTTGATATAGTATATAAGAGGTGGCAATATCAAAATGAAAAAAATGGTCAGTTTGATCAGATAGATGATATAGATAAGTAGATAAAAGATTCTGGTTATTATTACATGTACTAGTATTAGAATGTTGATATAAAAATACAATTGATAATTGAAATGATGATAAAAGTGAGGTAAAGGTTTTGTAATGATTGTGTTTCTTTGGATCTATCAGGAGTTTTGTCCTCTGACATTTTAAATTTTGAAATCTGTCTGAAAATATATAAGAGCTTGTATATTTGATATTGAACGCGACAGCATGTGGACTTTTTCACATTATGTATTAGGTTTCTGTCAACATGAATCCAGAGAAATTGCTACAATGAGCAACTGGCTGTAGGCATATTGTCAAGTAGAGATAATTAAATTGATTCAGTCAATTGTTTGTATCAGAATCATTGTATTTCAACCATTATATTATTGTCTGAAAGAGTTGTTTGTTCATGTTGTAATCAATGTTAAATTCTTGAATCCAGACTGAATGAAATTAGATAAATGACTTGGTTGTCTGGAATAATCATGAATTATTCACCAGGATTTTGATGTGACAATCACAGGGACACCATTGACTTCATAGCGCTCATTCCACATTATGTAAAGATTGAAATTTGGTTAATATTTCTGTATCATAGAATTAATTAATTATTGCAATTAAATAAATTTGAATCTGGCAATGGCCATGGTTTACTCTTCTTATTCGAATGGTAAATATCTGAATTTATTGACTAAATGTAAAATGTGTAAGATTGCAGATGTATTTTATTATATGCCCACATGAAATTTGGTGTGAGAATGTGTTATAACTCTATTCTATAAACCAATTGAAAATCAGCGAAATCAAAAAATATTTAGTACTTGAAAACCCATCAAATTTTAGCATGAAAACACTCTAAAAAGAACAATTCTTAATGGATTTTGATGAAACTTGGCATAAGTATTTGTTATCACCCAAGGATGAACCCTATTGAAAATCAGATATAAAAAATTTTGAAAACGCATTCAATTTTTTCCATGTAACATACTATGAGACGTGATTCTTCACAGATTTTGAAGAAATGGGCTGAAAAAGTTAATTATCACCCAAGGATGATCCTTTTGAAATAAAAAATATCGAAAATAGTTTGTGTAAATTATACCCTTGTTCTTAAAGGGATAATAGGCCTTAGAATGAAAATAAAATTTGAAAATTTTAAATTTGGCCATTCAGAACTCTATTTATCAGTAAATATACCTGCTGCCATAAATAACATAGAAATATAGATAAATATAAAAAAAAACTAAGTAATTATCCATTCCTTAGAACTAAGATTTTATGATCATACTAAGACGCCTTTTCCTCTTAAAACATGTTTGATTTTTGGCTCGTTTACAAGGCACAATTCTTTACTGAATTTGACAAAACTTGCTGAAATTGTTGATCACCCAAAAGGTGAACCCTATTGAAAATCAAAAATACTGAAATATATTTAATGAGTTATTGCCTTGTAAGAAGGTATAATTCTTGACAGATTTAAATGAAACTTAGTTATATCGTAAAATATAGTAAAATAAAACTAGAATTGCTGACAATTATGAAGTATTTCGACAACCTTAGAATATTATGGAGCTCAAATATGCAACTGCCAACATTTAGGCAGTATATTGAATTTCATTTGACCTAGTTTTCAAAGTGATAACTGATTAGGTCACACCTTCCGTAGCTGTTAAAGATGGCGACAAACATAGCAAAATTTGATAATTTTCATATATAAGTACAAATATCTCTATGAATTTTTAAGTAGGACAAATTAAAAAATACCTACATGTAGACAATAAAATGATCATTATTTGACCTAATTTTCAAGGTTATAGATTAAGTGGGTCAACCCTTCTGTAGGCTTTAAAGTGACCTAATTTGAAAAAATTTCAAATTCGAATATTTCGAAAAAAAATCAAAATTCAAAAATCGTTTTTCAAAGAAATGTGGCCAATGGTTAAATGAATCTATGTTCTAAATTTCATTGAAATTGGTCTATCAACAGTGCCTGAATTTGGACTTGAAAAATTGTAACCAAAATTCGAAATGGCGGCCAATATGGCAGCTGGAGCTAATTTTTTAGGTCATATCGATTACTATTTACGACTTATTCATAGCTGTTATAGACCGGAAGTTATGGAATTATGTCATTTGAGGCCAAACCGGAAGTGGAAATTTGTTTTCCAAATTTGGTAAAAAATTGAAATCATATCGCCTTTTAACTGGTGAAGTTTTAAAATTCCACCATTTAAATTAAGCAAGAAATCGGGGTTTGAATTTTTTTCCGATGACCTTTTAATTTTAAATTGAAAATCGTGGGTAGATGATTTTATCCAATTGCATAAAATCTATAATTGTTTGTTGACAAATACTTTAAACTTTTCAGATTACAATACTTATTTGACTGAATTGTCAATAAACGTAATAATCCAAACGATTGCAATACGTTTTCGACTAAATCATCGAAATACTTAAATATATAAATATAACCACTAAACGATACATATAAACAACAGAGAATCCTTAAACAACAAATACATTGATAATATATCTGAAGAAAGTTTTGAAATGTCTATTTGAATTATATTTTAATTTATAAACAGGTTATTGAACATGATATTGGTTTGTGACAATATAGTTGAAGATATTATATTCCCTTTACATGTTGTCTTCTCATTAAATCTTTCCTGAGCAACATATTTACATAATTTTGTATTGGTAAACATATTTTGCATTAATGTCAGAACATTGACTAAGTGTAGATTAGAAAGTACCTTGTCACCTTGAAGATATTACCAGACATCTTTAAAATGACTTGACACATATCTCTTGGGTTCTTAGTCTTAATCTTCTTTAATCTTCAAGTGTTTTCCTTTCTCAAATGACCTCCCTTTCAATTATTTATAGAAGCCATCTATATTTCTTTACTCCATATAATTTTATCACATTGTTTTCAACAAGAATTATAGTCTACACTTGATTTAAATACACCAGAAACATTGAATTTCAACTAACTTATTCCATTAAAGGGTAGAAAAGTATGACTTCAACCTGTTAGTAAGTTACTGTCTTGTATCAAAGTCAACTGAATATAGTGACAAATCAAATGAAATGTGAATTTAAATAAGTTTAAGAAATGGTAAGCTGTGTAAAATGATGAATTACAGGAAACTCCTGTTAAACCTGATTATTATAGTATGTTTGGTTCTCATCAGGGGAGGCAATTAAGCATTCTAATTTTGGTAGATCACTGACATTACCTTTGATCATCATTGATTCCCTATAGTATCATTTTCCTGAACTACATCCAGAATTTTACGAGCAAATCAGATTTTATGGTAATTGTAAGGAGAGAAAATCATTAAGGCCTAATACTAGTAAAGTGGTAAATTTGATACCTTAAATGTAGTAGCCTCAACAGTGTTTTGACTTGGGTCAAAAGCTTTGGTTACAGCTATTAAAAATGTATTTTGACTTGAGGTATATTCAAAGCTAATCTAAATATAAAAACCCCCATCTAAACCATCTAACCATCAATTTAGCTAACCATTTCCATTAACCAAATTTCAAAAACAATAGCATATTTTTCAACAACCATAAACTTGAAAGCACTCTTCTGAAGTAAATGTCAAACTAATTTAAAAACCGAAGAAAAAGTTAGTACAATATATTTTTAATTGCTTATCTTTCAAAGAAAATTGAACATTATCATCTCACAAAGAATATTGTTGAGAAAAGTCAGTTAAATCTTATAAGTAGAAAAGGTTATACAGTATCTGTATTGGTAATTTATTTCTAACTTGGTAAAAAGTTTATAACTGTTACACAATAATTATTCTGAATTACACTATATATTCTAACTAAATTTAAATCTAAGATGTTCCTGAATTGTGCACAAATTCTCTTCAGTAATTTTTCATAAAACACAAAGACATAATTCAACAGCTATAGTCATTAAAAGCAGAAAATTACATTATTGTGCTATGATATATATGAACCTGTAGGTCCATCATTATCTGTACAGTATATTGTATCTGTATAGAATGTTGCATCATTCTATATCTATACAGTATTTGGATCATCTTGAATCTCTGATATGTATGCATCGTGCTTAATCTATTTATAGTGTCTGTATTGCCATCTCTATAATCCTGTATTAGGATTGTGATCTTATTCATTCTCTAGCTTTATAGTGTCTGTATGTAATATCTGTTATAGTCATTGTGAACTGTATGATCTTGAATCTGTTATGTAATCTATATCATCCCGTATTTTAGTTGTGATCTGTATGATCTTGAATCTTTATTGTAATCTATATCATCCCGTATTATAGTTGTGATCTGTATGATCTTGAATTTGTAATGTAATCTATATCATCCCAAATTATAGTTGTGATCTGTATGATCTTGAATCTGTAATGTAATCTATATCATCCCATATTATAGTTGTGATCTGAATGATCTTGAATCTGTAATGTAATCTATATCATCCTGTATTATAGTTGTGATCTGTATGATCTTGAATCTGTTATGTAATCTATATTATCCCATATTATAGTTGTAATCTGTATGATCTTGAATTTGTAATGTAATCTATATAATCATGTATTATAGTTGTGATCTGTATGATCTTGAATCTGTAATGTAATCTATATCATCCCATATTTTAGTTGTGATCTGAATGATCTTGAATCTGTAATGTAATCTATATCATCCTATATTATAGTTGTGATCTGTATGATCTTGAATCTGTATTGTAATCTATATCATCCCATATTATAGTTGTAATCTGTATGATCTTGAATCTGTAATGTAATCTTTATCATCCCGTATTATAGTTGTGATCTGAATGATCTTGAATCTGTAATGTAATCTATATCACACATATTTCAGTTGTGATCTGTATGATCTTGAATCTGTATTGTATTCTATATCATCCCGTATTATAGTTGTGATCTGAATGATCTTGAATCTGTATTGTAATCTATATCATCCTGTATTATAGTTGTGATCTGTATGATCTTGAAGCTGTATTGTAATCTATATCATCCCATATTATAGTTGTAATCTGTATGATCTTGTCAAGTGGTCTATCTGTATGATCTTGTATCTGTATTATCATATATCTCTACTGTGATCTGTGTCATCTAATATCTATAATTTGAATAATTTTGTATCCATATTATCATTTGTATAATTTTGTATCAACACTGTGATCTGAATCATCCTATTACTTGTAATTCTGTATTGCATCAAATCAAGAATAGGGTGAATTTATACTGTGGAGTTACATAAAAAAAAAGAGAAACTAGAGCCGTACGCCTAACGGCACTGAAGCAGTGCGTTGCATCCAGGGATTCGTTCGTTAAGCAAAAGACAGAAATGGTTTATTAAAAAAAATGTGCATTGTAAATGGATTTGGATTTCATAACAAACGCTCCCATTCCCCCCTTTTCCCCTTTCCCCCTCTTTGCCCCTCCCCATCCTTAAAGCTAGATAAAAAGTTAAAATCATAATAAAAAAAGGATAGAGGTACGTTTAATCTAAAAAGATATCCGGATCGCCAAAACTCGTGTTTTGTAAATCGCCCAAACGCAGAGAATAATATCCAATAGATTGCAATTTTCAGATAGCGATGAAACTAAAAGAACACATCGTACAAAAAATATATATATAGCATGGGATTGTCATTGTCGATAGTTATATACTTTCAAAAGGTCGCTAATGGTTGAAGTTGTCGTTAGTCGCCAGGTTATAACATTGAGACACCGTATAAATAGCGCGGCTTAATATATTAAAATTTACATTGAATAGAGTTCCGTCCCTTAGACCACTATTCTACTCAACTGTATATTATTGTTGCATAAGAGATACAATTTAAAATTCTAAAGGTGGTAATTTCGTTCCAAATATTCAATGTTTACAGCACCCACAACAGGAAATAAACCACAATTCCATTTATTTAATATATATAAAAACTTTGAATCATTTTAACTGGATGTAGAACGATTAAACTAAAAAATAAATTCGGATCGCTGAAACTCATATCTTGTAGATCACCCAAATGCATCACACATTAATCAGATCATTTATAGGAAAAATTTGCAATTTTCAAATGGCGATAAAAGCGGTTTTATACATCTTACAATAAAGCTTTATATATCATTCACTCATTTCTCGAGACCTATCACATTTGTACAGGTCAAAAATTCGCCAAGGGTCAACGTCACAATATACGATCCTTCAAATTTTTTAAAAATATTAGTCATAAAAAAATCAAAATCAAAATTGAAAAATCGGTTTCCATATATATTTCGGCAATGGGTTCTAGATTATATATACATTAAAATAACACAAATTGAATTATCCCCCGAGACCCTATTTCAATTTAAAGAAAAACACGCACAGGTAGTATAGAAGAAATTACAAAATTTTGGAATTTCTAAACGCGTAATTTTGATTAAAATACCAAGTGTGATATATTAATAGAAAGATGACATTAAGCGTAAAATGAATATGTAAGAAATTCTGTCTTATGTAAATTAGGTCACGTGATAGAGCTCTTTAAAGTTAAAATTCGCGATTTTCAATTGGCTGCAAAACTGGAAGTAAACATCGAACAACAAAAGTTAAGATATCATTGTGCAGATATAATCAAGGGCAATAACTTTTGTTCAGGTCTAAAGGTCACCAAAGGTCAAGGTCGCGAAATATGAACCTGGAATGTTTTGACAATTACTGGAAAATTTCAACCGGAAATAAAAGAAAAGCAAACGAGAAATTCAAAAATCGATGGATGTTTTTAGAAAATTTAAAATTATGCAAATTAGATTTAACCCTGAGGCCCTCAATAATCGGACAACAAAAGTGAAGATACCATTGGGTAGATATAATCAAGGGCAATAACTTTTGTTCAGGTCAAAAGGTCACCGAAGGTCAAGGTTGCGAAATATGACATTTTAAATTTTTGACAATTACTGGAAAATTTCAGCGGGAAATAAAAGAAAAGCAAAAGCGAAAATCAAAAATCCCTTCCGATACTTTTTTGCGCAATCGTTAAATGTTTTTAGAAAATCTAAAATTATGCAAATTAGATTTAACCCTGAGGTCCCATTTTGAGTTTTACAAAAATTAGTCATATCCAGGTGGCGGCTGATCCGTTACTTCCGGTTCGGATTTTTTTAATTTAGCATCATTTAATAGACCATTGTAGCTAATTGCAAAAGAAATTTTTCAAATATCTTCAATATTTCGGAAGTGCAAAATTCAACTTTAAAAGCAAATAACTTCAAAACAGGAAGTGATATCGAAATTTTGAAAATTAATTATAGTTCGCAATCAAAATGTTTATATATCTGTAAATTTTCAGATCGATCGAAATAAAATTGTAGAAGTTGAGAAAACCGCAAAAACTAAAATTAAAAAAGTCAGCGACAAAGTTCAAAATTCTAAAAGTTTGAAAAAGCTACCTTGTAAAGAAAGATAGATAGTAATAAAAACGCTATCAAAATTGATTTAAAACTAGCGTCGTAAATGAGAAAAAACCTAAAGTTAGACATAGGCCCGTACGTCATTTCCGGTTGGACAAAATGGTGTCAAAATACATTCATGTAGTTTAGTTTCGCGGGTTTTGCGGGAGAAACGTTAACAGTTTTTATGTGGCATTTGTAGTTTTGGCTGGGCGCGATGGGAAGGATTCGAAAAAAAAAAAACTAGAACCGTGAACGGTATTGATGCAGTGCGTGTCCCTTTTTAACGGCTGTTAGTGTTCATTGGACGTCAGATAGGTTATTCTTGATTATAGATTTACAACAATGCCTGTTCTATAGTAGAACAGATAGATAGTTTGTATCTTTCAAGTTATATCAACCTGTACAACAATCGTTAGACTACTTTAATTTTGATAAAAATAAACTTCTGGTCACTTAATAAATTACACATAAATTACAAAAAGACAAACGAATCAATTTAGAATATCAAACAAGGGCATTTTGTTAACATTGACAACATTATACAATTAATAAAATATTTCAGAGTTTGATAAATTAGCTTAATTAAATAATTTTCCTAATTACTTCATAAGTTTTAATATTAAGGGGGTTGACAACCTTATCGTTCGAAGTGTATTTCAATCAAGAAACGTATTAAGTTTATATCCATTCTATTTGGCATTAAAAGAAACACATCTAGTAAAAATTTTAGCTCAATCGCTTCAGTAGTTCGTCTGATATCCGTCCGTGAAGATAATCTATTTATAGAACAAAACGGGGTATTCCTCTATGTAGACGTACAAATTACGTTGTCAGTAATTTGTGATTACAACGTCATCGGCTAAATAAACATTCTCTACGTTTGCCGGTCAGTTATTGTTAATATCGGCACGCGAAGTAAGAGTTTGTGTATCGGGGGAATCCAGAAGTCACGTGATGTCCCATAAATCTTTACGTCACAGGTAAACATAGAAAATTTTATGATTGGTGGGTAGGGGTGTTTTGACATGTGCTAATCCATTGTTTTAGCACTCCAATTGTGTGGATATCGGTGCATATCGATGCCTAAAAGGTGCTTAAAGATTTCTACAGCATGAAAGACAATCTTTTAACAACATGGTCGTTAATTTAGTAAGGTTTACATGTGTTTGCAAAATGTTGAAAAAAAATGCCATTTTTCCAAAAGCATATCTCGCTTACAATTTATCCGATTTTTACAAACTTTGGCTTCAGCTAAAGCTTACGATGTCCTCTATAACTTTACGTTGGCTTTTTTTTATAAAATGAATAGTTTTTTAAAAATTCAATTTTTCGTAAATGCACTTGCAAAATTTTGATTTCTATTAATATCTTCAAAACAAAACAAAATTTTCCAAAAAGCCAACGTAATTTTGTAGAGATACATGTAGACTTGCGTTGTGCAAAATTTCAACCTTCTATATTAAATAGCCTAGTAGATATGCTAATTTTAAGGGAATAATTGACGTTTTTATAGTTCATCTTTCATACCATATTTCTTAAAGTTGAAATGTCATAAAGAAATAAATTTTATATTTTTGGATAGCTGAAAGTCCCCTCTTTCCATTGATATTTAAATATTTCAGATAGGTGGAAAAGAAGTGGTTGAAATCATCTATTTTTTGTACATAGGTTTAGGGTTGTCAACACCCTTAAGTTATCTCCCTTGTCGACTTTTAAAGTATGAAAATAAACTAGCAGGGCTTATTTGCAATACGAATTGAGACACGACGAAATATTTAACTAGATTCTATTTTATCAAAAATAATAGGTACTACCTATCGAAAACAATACAAGGTACCGGTATTCATGAGGTATGGGCTATAGAAGATTTTGACATTTCTGAAATTATTTAACCGGAAACAAAAAACGAATCCTGATCGAAATTCAAAATCTTAGAATTTTGTTAGCAATCGACTAAAGACTCCATAGACATCAAAATAATGCAAATCGGATGATGACTTTGTGAAATATATTTATTTGAAGAAAGGTTGCTGTACCCAAGATGACTGTTGAAGTGTTACTTCCGGATCCGTTATAATCACTTTTTTATACGCCCACATATAATGTGGACGTATATTGCGGTTGACCCTGTCCGTCCGTCCGGACGTCCGTCCGTCCGTCCACAATTGATTGTGGCCACAATAGAGACCACAGTTTTCATCGGATTACAATGAAGCTTGGTATGTGTCTCTGTCATCATAAAATCTCGGTTCCTTTCGAAAACCAGCTTTCTGACTTTTACGGTTGGTGAGTTATGCCCCCTTTCTTAGTGAGAATTCGTCAAATTCAGCTTGTGGGCGCGATACAGGCCACAATTTTTGTCAAATCTTTTCGAAACTTGGTATGTGTCTCTATCATCATAAAATCTTGGTTCCTTTCGAAAATCAGCTTTCTGACTTTTACGGTTGGTGAGTTATGCCCCCTTTCTTAGTGAGAATTTGTCAAATTCAGCTTGTAGGGTGGGCGCGATACAGGCCACAATTTTTGTTCAATCTTTTCGAAACTTGGTATGTGTCTCTATCATCATAAAATCTTGGTTCCTTTCGAAAATCAGCTTTCTGACTTTTACGGTTGGTGAGTTATGCCCCCTTTCTTAGTGAGAATTTGTCAAATTCAGCTTGTAGGTGTGATACAGGCTACAATGTTTATCCAAACATTTTTATATGCCCACATATATTGTGGACGTATATTGCGGTTGACCCTGTCTGTCCGAATCTCGGTTCCTTTCGAAAATCAGCTTTCTGCCTTTAACGGTTGGTGAGTTATGCCCCCTTTCTTAGTGAGAATTCGTCAAATTCAGCTTGTGGGTGTGATACAGGCTACAATGTTTATCCAAACATTTTTATATGCCCACATATAATTCTGACTTTTACGGTTGGTGAGTTATGCCCCCTTTCTGATTGCTGTTGGTGGGCGTTTAGCCTTGTGGGCGTCCGCTCGTTTTCTTTGTTTGTCATGTTCTATCATATCCTTAAAAGAATTTGTCGACTATCATAAAAATATGTAATTACTGAAACACGTGCTTTTCCGGCCAAAAATCACGCACAGTTACTATTGAACAAAGAACAAAATTTTCAAATTCTAAAAAGCGCAATTTTTATTGAAATATCAAGTGTTATACATCATTGGAAAGAAAAGATTATGTGTAATAAGAACATGAAAGAAATTTCGACGTATGTAAATTAGGTCAGGTGACAGAGCTCTTCAAAGTTTGAAATTGCGATTTTCAAATGGCTGTAAAACCGGAAGTTGATATTGCACAACAAAAATGAAGACATCTGTTACAGTATTATGTTATAGGTTGATTGTCAATGATCTACTACCATATGCAACTGGCTGACTTTCTTGCATCAGTGTTGCACCTAATCCGGTTTCCGATGCATCACACTGTAAGACAGTTGGTTTTGTTGAATCAAAGAAACGTAACACTGGAGCTTGTGTCAGGGCTGTTTTAATGTTTGTAAAAGCTTCTTCTTGTTCATGTGTCCACTGGAAGGCATTATCCTTATGAATAAGTTGACGAATTGGCTCACACATGGCACTTAGGTTGTTAAGGAATTTGGCTAGATAATTTACTGTTCCTATCAATCGTTGAACAGCTTTTACATCAGTTGGACGTTCCATATTGATTATAGCTTCTATTTTTGACGGGTCAGGCTTCAGTCCATTTGAAGTAAGTAAATGACCCACATACTGAACTTCTTGAAGTCTTAATCTAAGTTTATCTTTGTTCAATTTTACACCTATATCTCTACATTTGTTCAATAGTGTCACCAATTTAGCATCATGGTCAATGGTAGCTTCTTCTATAGTATTACCCTTTCCATATATGAGTATGTCATCAACTATAGGTTTGACTCCAGGCAAATTGTTGATATGTTGATCTAATATTTGCTGGAAGTATTCTGGTGCCATCTGAATCGCCCAAAGGGAGTTTCAAAAGCTGTTAGCATGCTTGATTCTTCATCTAACTTCACATTCCAGAAACCATTTTTCATATCAACCATTGTAAAGACTTTGGCATTCGCCAGATCAGGAAGAAGGTCTTCTATAACTGGCAATGGGTAATGGCTTCTCTTCAAAGCTTCATTTAGAGGTTTAGGATCAATACAAATACGCAATTTACCACTTGGTTTCTTGACCAGAACTAATGAGGATATCCAATCAGTGGGAGTTTCTACTCTCTTTATCACTGACATCTTCTCTAAGCGTTCAAGCTCTTCTTTCAACTTTGGTTTGACTGCAAGGGCTACCCTTCGAAGTGGTTGTTTAGAAGGTACAATAGATTTATCAACTTCCAGATGTAATTCACCAGGAAAGGTTCCTACTTCACCGTTAAACAAATCTGCATACTCCTTCAGTATCTGTTCTTTTGTCAGGCAAGTATCTTGAGATAACTGTAAAATGTTACCTTCTTGAAAAACAACAAGTTCCATTTCAACTATGGCTTGGAAACCAAGGATTGGTCTGGCGCCTTCTACTATAGAAAATTCTTGCAGATAAGTTCTGTTATTCTTTGGATTCAGGACAATTAACTTGCATTTGCTTTTCACTTTCATAATTGTATCATTAAACATTTTCAGCTTCTGGTTGCATGGAATCAATATGGTTTCTTTAGGTACATATTCAGGGCTTAGACAATTACATGTTGCTCCAGAATCAAGTTGGAAATCTATAAGGATGTCTCCAATTTTCATTTTAGCAAGTATTTTGTTATGTCCAATTCCATTAATCTCTTGAATATTTTCAATAGTGAGTAATTCATCATAATCGTCTGAATCTGTACTCTAGTCATGGTTATTCATGGTGATCGCATTAACTTTATTTCTGTGTTCTCGATTCTGTTTACTTTTCTGAAATGATGGAGGTCGACTAAGACATTTCTTTGAAAAATGATTAGGTCCACCACAATTCAGGCATTTCACTCCATAAGCAGGACATTTCCTTGGAGGATGTGAAGATCCACAATATGAACAATCATTTACTGTTTGTTCCTTGACATTTTGATCAGCATGTTGAGACTTCTTCCTAAAAGGTTTCTTAGATACATAGTTTATCTGATTTTCGCTACTCATTTTCTTGATCTGAGATGCCGCAGTTTCAGCAGAACGACACATGTCAATACAGCGCTTTAACTTTAAATCAGATTCCAGCAAGAGACGTTTACGTACCGAATTTTCAGAAATTCCACATACTATTCTGTCTCTTATCATTTCATCTTGCAGATCCTTAAAGTCACATGTCTGGGCTAATTTTCTGAGAGCTGTGAGATATGTATCAAATCTCTCTCCAACTTCTTGATTTCTGGAGTAAAACATAAATCTTTCATTTATTATATTGACAGCTCCAATACAGAATTTCTCCATAACATCTAATATATCTGTCATACAATCAGCATCTTTATCAGCAGGAAATTGTAGGTTGTTGAATATTTCTAGGGCAGGTGGTCCAATACAGGTTATGAACGTGGCTTTACGGTATGCTTCAGGTTGTTGATGCAATCTAGAAACAATTTCATATGAATCCCATATTTGTCTCCATGTCTTCCATGACTGGGATAAATTAGTTGGAGTAGTATCCAGGAATGGTGGTAAAGGAACATTACTGTATAAACCAGACATGGTTTGATTCTGTTGAGCCGGGTTAGCCCCTTGAGCCAAATTAGCGTTTTCTCCCCTCTCAGTCATTTCTTTCAAATCAACTAACCTTTATATTCAACCTTTTCTCTTTCCTTATTAAAAAAATTAGTTTTGGCTATACTTCTGACACCATGTTTAAGTGAAGAGATGCGTTTATAGATCTTATGTTTATTATAAATCATAAAGCATGTTTGATGGCTGCTTAGCCTCTTACATCAATGATAAAATATAAAGGTCACGGTCAACAGAGGTAAGTATTAAAGTAGGTCAAGTCCCTTACATCATTGACAATCAACCTATAACATAATACTGTAACAACATCAATAGATAGTTCTTGACAAGGGCAACAATTTTTGTGCAGGTCATAAGGTCACCAAAGGTCAAGGTCACGAGATATTGACCTTCGAAATTTAGGCACTTATTAAAAATATAGAACCGGAAATAAAGGAAAAGCTAAATCGAAATTCAAAATTCGGCAGCCTGAGATTTGTTAGCAGTCGATTGAAGATGACATAGACATCAAAATTACAGTTGTCCGATTAACCCCTAAGGCCCCATTTTTCGTTTTACAAAAGTTAATCATTTCATGATAGCGGTTTAAGTGTTACTTCCGGTTCAAATTTTTTCACTTTATTATCTTTCTTTATCATGTTCTATCATATCTATTGACGAATTTGACTTTCGTAAAAATGCGTAATTTAAAAAAACACGTGCTCTTTTATAAATCACGCACAATTACTATAGAACTTAGAACAAAATTTTCAAATTCTCAAAAGCGCAATTTTGATCAAAATATCAAGGGTTATACATCTTTGGAAAGAATAGATTACGTGTAATAAGGGCATGAAAGAAACATTGACGTATGTAAATTGGGTCACGTGATAGAGCTCTTCAAAGTTAAAAATTGCGATTTTCAAATGGCTGTAAAACCGGAAGTTGGCATTGCACATCAAAAATGATGACATCAATAGAAAGGTCTTGACAAGGGCAAGAACTTTTGTGCAGGTCACAAGGTCACCAAAGGTCAAGGTCACGAGATATTAACCTTCGAAAATTAGGCACTTGGTGAAAAATATAACCGGAAATAAAGGAAAAGCAAAATCGAAATTCAAAATTCGGCTTCCTGAGAATTGTTAGCAATCAATTGAAGATTACATAGACATCAAAATTACAATTGTCCGATTAACCCCTTAGGCCCCATTTTTCGTTTTACAAAAGTAAGTAGTTTAATGATGGCGTCTGACCTGTTACTTCCGGGTCAATTTTTGTTAATTATTGAATCATTATGAGTTAATAGTAACTAATTGCAAAAAAAAATTTCAAATATCTTAATAATTCCGGAAGTTGGTTTTTCAAGTTTAGAGTCGAATGACGTCAAAACCGGAAGTGATGTCAAAATTTTGAAAACGGAAATATGTTGACAAACAAAATGTCTATCTACCTGCAAAATTTTATTTTGATCAATTCAAAATTGTAGAAGTTTAAAAAAGTGTTAAATTTAAATTACAAAAAGTCAGCGACAAAAGTCAAAATTTCCATATTGTGAAACTGCTATAATGTAGCGATTATCCCTAAAACATAGAATAAAAAAAACGCGGTCAAAATCGGTTTAGAATTAGATCGGTAGAGGCAAAAAAACGAAAATAGGTATTTTAAGGTACGTCACTTCCGGTTGGGCACAAATGCGTCATTTTACATTCATCCACTAATGACACATATTTCATGTAAGATTATCATGTCAGATTTTGTGTGTCATTTGCAGTTATGGCTGTGGACTCGGACTAGAATCGGAAAAAAAAAAAAAAATAGTCATTTCGAAGACAAAGCAGTGCGTTCGATAGAACGCACTGCAAAAAAAAAACATTTCGAAAACAAAGCATTATTATTATGGATACACTATGCTTTTTTTAATGTTCAGAGCTTGAGTCCTGTGGCTGACAATGATAAAAGATACATTATAAGATTTGATGATTACTATTAAGGAATAATTTGAAAGATTATATTAAGATAGTAATCTTATAGAGAGTAAATTGAGAGACTGATATAAATTACATTAATTTGTCTGCAATAGAATTGAATTAAGTTGACAAATTTCTTGATTTTATCTACTACAGACGTATACAAAAATGCAATAATCGATATATTCACCTATATTTCTTATTTTGATTTTAATGATTTATATTATTCATTATATTTTACCATTAACCATCCACTGTACAAAAACACTACAGAAATATAACTGGACCCATATATCATTTCCAGCTATAGTCAGCATGAGATGACTTCAGTTTTGATTAGGAAATTTAGTTTGATGTTTCCATATGTTTAATAATTTTTTATGGTAAATACAATATTTGATTTTTTAAAAAGTGAGTTGCATATTTGAAACAAAAAATTTATTACATTATGACAATTAAGAGCAAGCCAACTTTTAGCAAAGTATTTATGAGAGCTGGTAGACTCTTGACTGAGGTTGATGGTTTTCATTTATTTGTCTAAATCTGCAGTCACCCTAAAGAAGGTTGCAACATCCTCATTGAATATTTTTTTTCCATTTTGGGAATCCAGGCCTAATTGGGCTATAAAATCAATAAATTCTATAGTCACAAGACAACATATACTGACATGTTTTTGATCCACTAGGTAGATAGGATAATATAGTCTGGTACAAAGACCAAAATAATACTACAGTAGTTTTTATGTTAATGATTCAGTGTATTTTTTGTTTGCAAAATTTTGTTTCTACCCAATTGAAATAAATTTCAGCCCGACCTTATATCTTAAATTCTTAAGTAGATACTGTATTTGATATGAAAACATTAGAAAATATAGATGCTGTTTGAAAAAGGGATTATGAGCCTATATTAAACATCTACTGTCTACATAAATCTTCAGATGGATAGTGTGAAATAATTTCATACATTAAGATTCCCAACGATATCTAAGACTAGTTAAGAAAAATCTTGTCAATTAGTTACAAAAAAGCTGTCTTTCAAGCTTTCAACTTTATTTGTTTATGAAAGGAGACATTGTAAGTATTATATAAGATATATTTAACTAACATTCTCTATAGAAACTGTAATTTTTCTCTTTGAAATTGCCACAGATCAATAACAGGGAGCAAGTGTTTGTGGAACCAATTATCTAAATTATAGTAAGAAAAATATAAAAATAATATTCAGCCCAGACAAATGTCTGATATTTATTAGAGAGTTAATCTTGTAGAAAATTTACATTTAGATATGGACTATCGTTTAGCTATAAACTGTAATTAAGTTTTAAGTATGTATATTAATGGGTATATTACATGTTTTTGATTTGATATGATATGAAGTAATATTTTCTGTTATTCAGCTGAAGAATCTTGGAATCACCATGAAGCTGAAATAAAACAGCTGGCTTCCTTGTCCCTTATTTCTACTTTTCCATGCATGATAAGAATTTCAGAATAGAACCCTTGCGAAAAATAGAGAAAATTTAACTATATTCTCAAAAAATGTTCAATATGCATGTGTCTGGACCTAGATCTTAGCCATTGTATCAATATATAATTTAAAACAATAAAACAAACATCTGCTGAGAATTCAGCCAAGTCTATCAGAATATTGACATTCATTTGTACACTGACTATAATAGATAATATCAAATAACTGATAACAAGAATGACAGTACATTATATACTAATATACACAAAACTCTGTTATAAAAGTTTATAAATTTGTTACATTAGTATAATGATAATTGAGACCACATTTCAAAGAATGTATTACATTTATGTATATTGTTACAATACATTTGTTGCACTAATAACAATGTCACAGTACATAATTACTCTTGATTAGTAGCGCATTGTGTTCAGGTTATTTCTAGTGTGTATTTTGTACAATATCCCATAGCCAAAATAGTAACAACAACAATAACAACTGTATCTCTTTTATTCTTAATGTTATAGAGCTGACCTGAGCAAAAAGCACATCCAGGAATAGGTAGGATGAGTTTAAGTAGTTATTTTTTGCATAACTTATACTTGTCTTGAATAGATGAAAATACTGACTGTACCAGTATTACAGCTATATATAAATTTGTCAGTATCACATTTACTTTTTATATGGAACCTATTGTAAAGTTAGTTCATGATCAGAAGCTTGTGTACAGTGGTAGATAAAATTGTTATAAATATGATTAAAACCAATCTTCTAGATTCTATATATCTTGTTAGGTTGTCTCCCATATTTTAGGTTAGCCAAAATTAAATAGAAACTTTTTGTAGTCAAACATCTGATAATGCTATTTTCTAGCGTAGCTTATGTCAACCTGCGATATGATAAAACTCACGGCAACAACTTAGAACTTTCAACTTTCGTTGAGATTTTGAGAATGTTTGCACCTTGTTGATTGCTGTGTTTCGACTACTGATTTTGGACACATGATTGTCAAATGATAACTTCCCCATTTTTACAGTACAATGTGTTTTTTGTCACATGAAAATATATAGACGGTGATGGGATTTCCAAAGGAAATAGTAAACAAAACTGTTTTAACTAGTTCCAACTACTTGCAGGATTTGAACATGTGCAACTTTCTACCCAGTTGTAAGAGCCCTTATGTTGACCTTCAGTTGCAACTAATCAATCGCTGATTTTTCAGCTGCAACTAGTTCTGTCTTGAAAGGGATTTTGCTGAACTTGCTATGCTTCTGAATATTAATGTGGTCTCATATGAATCAAATCTTTATATTCTTTTATGAATGACGTTGACTAATTGCCTTTAATAACATTAAAACCCTTGGATGTTTTCGTATTAATGTGATAGAGAGTAGATATAATGAAACTTCAAAATTATAATATATTATATTTGTGTAAATAGATAAGATCTTAGATGAGTGTGATTGACATGATTTTTGAATAAATGGTTCTGGGGTTATTTCACTTAAAAAGGTTTAGTTTTGATCTTGTCTTCTGTTCTTGATTATGTAAATGCTTATGTAAATCAATGATATCTCACCATTTTCTTTAATTCTTCAGTTATGGCCTTGATGAAATTCATCAAATTAACTTAGTAATGCCAAAGGGGGATTTTGATCAATATTTGGACGATGCTTGGTTTGCCTGCACATAGCATTGTTGGTTTTATATAGTTTGATCAGGAACAGAAATAATTGAACTTCAATAAAGAAGGGGTTATTTCCCTTTGTATGCTGATTACATTTCAAAGAATATTCATGCTCCATGTATAGAGGATCTTAAACAAGTGCTTTTCTAATATGAAATTTATAAACTGAGTTGACAGATTAAATATTACCTGAGCCTTGGTGAAGGAAATATTTAATCTGGTAACGAATTTCGTAAATTTCATAAATTTCATTTTACATAATCACGAGTTTAAGATTCTTTTAATCACACAACTATCGATACGCGCATATATTTTTTGCTTTTCATGTCATGTTTCAAAGAAAAAATGGCTTTCATTTTGAGTCAGCCTCTTTGTGCCTTAACAAATTATCTTGTGAACTTGTGCTACTGAGTCATATATTTTTCTGCACTCGCGTTCTCAACTTGTAAACAGTAGTATTGTGTGATAAATACTATTAAAACATACTCTTTCTAAAGTATTTCGTTTTGTTATATAAGCTTATTGTATATGCCAGCCTTGTTTATATATTTGTATGTAGATTCATTATAACACATTATAACAGAAATGCTCATTTTAAACTAAATATTTCTTGAAACAAACTTACTGCTTGTTGAGAAAGTTAGTCCATGGTTTTGCATCTTTTTAAAACATTGGGTCCACATCTTTTTGTGACAGAATTTTCTCAACATATTATTCTGACATGGTGACATTAATGGCAGAAATTTCAATTCTGGGTCTTTCCAAATTCTTCTAGCCATCTTTAGAATCTGAAATTAGAAGTAATAATAAGAGTTTTGGGAGTAGAACAGAATGGGCTCTATTCCTTCTGGAACCTTCCAAATCCAGGCTACCAAGGAACAGAATTTGAAATCCATGTAACAGAAAAACAATTCTAGACAAAATGATCATGCAACAATTTTATTATTTTTGGTAATTATAATTAGATTTTCAAAATTATTTTTTTATACAACCACATGAATATAATATATTGTATATTTTGCTGTCACCCTGTCCACTGGACCATCAGTCAACATTTGTTGTGGGTGCAATAGAAGCTACAATTTCCAATGGATTTTGATGTAACTTGATGTGAGCATTGGAATTTATAAGACGGTGATCAAGTTCGATTTTTTGATTTACAGTTTTTGAGTGATTGCCCTTGACAATAAAAGTAAAATTGAGTCAAAATTTAATTATAGAAGCTACATTTTTGAATGGATTTTGAAAAAGACTTGGTGTGAGCATTGGAAATTATAGGATGACGATCAAATTTTTCAAATAACGTTTATTTGAGTTATGGCCCTTGACTTAAAACTGCATAAATTGTATTGTGGGTGCAATAGAAGCATATTTCAATGGATTTGATGAAACTTGCTGTGGGCTTTGGAATTGACAATTAAGGCAGCAGTTAAGTTCAAATTTGACGACTTAGATAGTCTATAGATGCTATAAATGAAATGTAAAAATGATTTAGCAGTGATGATGTGTTTGTGTATGTTACCTTGCCTGGCAAACTACCTTATAATTATAGAAAAAAATAGACTTTCTGTATAACTACTGATTGAACCATTAACAAAATGTAATTAAAATGTTAATTTGAGAAGTATCATTTATCTAGTAAAGTCATTTTAAAATCACCTTTCGACATTCTTAGAAAATAGATAACATCACAAATGTCATTGAACATTTCATAAGTATTGTGTCTTATATTTAATTCAGCACTTTTTTTTATTTCAGAATTGTCCAATTTGTTCCAAATCATTCTTGTTAACAGTACATTGAAACCAATATATTGTGTAGTCCTGGACAGATATTTTGGCTCTTACGAGTCCAATTTAAAATGTAAACATAGTCCAATTTTATTTATAGGTAGAATTTATAGAAACTATACAGATTAAACATATTTGTGTTGATAATACTAAAATTACTTAAAAATAAATCGGGATGCTCTTGTTCATGTTTAAGAATTATTTGTTGGTCTCATTAGCATTATTTGTGTGTAAACACAATAGATCACGCCACAGATAAATGAGTATGTTTGTGGGATTATTAATTGCATTTACACACCAATAATGCTAATGAGACCCAACATTTAATTCATACATTTATATTTTTAATACTATTATTAATACAAATTCACTGTTTTATATGAAATTGCCACAAATCTTAGATGTGTCATAGTTGTGCCTTGACTACTTCATAGCGTCACTTGACAAACTACAGTTTTCCGAAAAATATATGCCAGTTAGTTTAACTGGTTCATTGAAGGGAATAATAGTAGAAATGTTGGATATTTTGAATTGGACCATATAAGCAGTCATGTAACCAGCTCCACTTTAAAAAACTCAAACAGAAATGTTTTCTAGGTTTTTCCAATGTCAATTCCACAGTGCATAATTACTTACTGAATTGTTTCCCAACCTACATGTAATGTTGGTAGTAAATAAGAAATAAGATTGTATTTAGATTTAGACATGACCTTTGAGATAGTCTGGAAGAAATAAAATTTTCCAAAAAATAAAATGTTTCTAAACGAGAAGCTATCATAAAATCGTCTACATGTACTTCTATTCTTTTTAATTATTCCCTTAACATTTCTATCAAGAACTGGTTTCTGATAGAGGTTCAATCTTGTTACCTTACTTTATCTCTTGTGAATTGTTTTATGTCAACCACTCTGATAGATTTCAAACAACTGAACAAACTTGTATGACTTAGTTACGATGCTGCCTCTGACAGAACTTTTATTATCTCTCAACAACGGTTGTATAGGTTCTGACTTATCACCTTATTATGTAAAACATGTATATATTCAGATTACAGAATTTTTGCATTGATAAACAAAGTGGAGTTTCTTTAGCTTTTCCCAAACAGTATTGTTTTTATACACCCACATTATAATAGGCGTTGGTCTGTACATACACAATTGGTTTTTGAATACGATAGAGAGTACTTTTTTTTTCCAATTTGAATGAAATTTGTTATGATTATTTTTATTGATGAGATCTTGGCCAAGTTCGATATTGATAATTTTTTGATCAACAGTTTTTGAGTTATTGCCTTAGTCAAAATATCTCGAAATTGGCTTGTGAACGCTATAGAGACTACAATTTTCATCTGATTTGAGTGTGATTATTTTTATTGATGAAATCTTGTACAAGTTTGATCTTGATGATTTTTCATTGAACTGCTTTTGATTTATTGCCCTTGACTTAGTCATTTGTTTCAGTATATAAGTGCTTGCTACTACCTAATGATTAAATCATATTAAAACAAAGAATGCACTCAAGATGTGATAAATATGTATGTCAGAAACATCTTATAACCCTTTTCTGTGATGCTGGTCTGAAAAGCTGACATTGAAAAGATTCTAGTCATTTCAATGGGACAAAAATTCTGAGAAAAATACATAAAACAATAAGATGCTATGAAGTAAGTCTAAAAATATCCTGTTATATTCTAAACAAATCTGAAAATGATAGAGATGTTATATATCTATGGTAACTGTTTAGAGAAGATCTGTTAAATTAATTAGACCTTGTCAATTGTATAAGAGTAAATGTCTTAAGTAGTGGTATTTCTAAGGAAGATTTCTTACTACTATCACTTAAATCTCCTGAGAATTATTTCAGAATAATAATATAGGTGTTCATTACTACTGTTAACTATATTTGTATACAGTATAAAACTAGAGCCACACATGGCACAGAGTGGGACTTTGCTAATTGTTACAAATTAGCAAGGGGATCTTTTAAAAAAAGCCTTCTAAGCTAATGGGGCAGAGTGAGAGAGGAAGTAAAAATTTAGGGTAATTGCTGTTTTTTTATAGAAGGTTGTAAAATCGAAAGAAGATGCTAGGCATAACAGCTAAAATCAATGACCTATGACATTGTAAAAGAGGTCAACAAAGGTCAAGGTCAGGGGATAAAAGCCATCAAATTTTGACAATTCATCAGGCTTTTTAACCACATGTAGACATTGGAAATAAAAATATGAAAGTATTGTTTGGCACAGTGCACAATGTTTCTATTTCTATTCTAATACTTTTATTGTTGTTTTGGGTTAAGCTGGCTCTGGTAGAAATGGTTATAAATGATATAGCAGCCAGGCTGGAATATCCTGGGAAAAAAGTGGAAATTGCTAACTAGTAGAAATGGTTTAAACGTAAACACAAACATACCAACCAATAAGATCTCAAGGTCAATGTCATCTTGGTCACTTCCAGATATACCAATGAAGAATGTTACTAGATCAAAAAATGTTGCTAGTTTTTAGACTGGTTTTTGTTTTAAAAATAAGATAAAATAAAGATAAATACATATAAAACCATGTTTTTTTTCTATTCATCTATAATTATTACAGCCAGACAATAGATATTATATTCTATTTAATTTATATTATAATTTTTTTTACTTTTAAGCTAGACACCAATGACAAATTTTTATATGCCCACATGGATGTGTGGACGTATATTGCCGAGGCCCCTGTCCGTCCGTCGGTCCGTCGGTCCATCCACATTTGTTGTATCCACAATAGAAGCTACAGTTTTTATCCGATCTTAATGAAACTTGGTATACATGTATATATTGATGATATCTCGGTCAAGTTCGAAAATGGAAATTATCGCATGAACAGTTTTTGAGTTATTGCACTTGACTTAGTAAACACGCGTAAAATTTGGGTTGTATCCACAATAGAGGCTACAGTTTTTATCCGATCTTAATGAAACTTGGTATACATGTATATATTGATGATATCTCGGTCAAGTTCGAAAATGGAAATTATCGCATGAATGGTTTTTGAGTTATTGCACTTGACTTAGTAAAAACGCGGCAAATTTGGGTTGTATCCACAATAGAGGATACTGTTTTTATCTGATCTTAATGAAACTTGGTATACATGTATATATTGATGATATCTCGGTCAAGTTCCAAAATGGAAATTATCGAATGACTGGATTTTGAGTTATTGCCCTTGACTTAGTAAAAACATGTCAAATTTGGATTGTATCCACGATATAGGCTACAGTTTTTATCAGAATTCAAATTTGACGATTTTTTGATGAATAGTTTATGAGTAATTGCCCTTGACTAAGTAAAATTGCGTAAAAATTCAATTTCTGTAGACACTATAGAAGCTACAATTATCTATGGATTTTAATGAAACTTGGTATGAGCATTGGAATTGATAAGAGGGCGGTCTAGTTCGATTTGGACGATTTTGCGATAAACAGTTTTGGAGTTATTGCCCCTGCCTCTATATTTGTTGTAGACAAAATAGTAGCTACAATTTTCAATGGATTTAAATGAAAGTTGGTGTGAGCATTGGAATAGATAAGACGACGGCCAATTTCGAATTTGAAGATTTTTCGATGAACAGTTTTTTAGTTATTGCCCTTGACTTAGTAAGATTGTGTCAAAATTTTATTGTGGGTTCAATAGAAGCTACAATTTTCAATGGATTTTGATGAAACTTGTTTTTTTTTTTGAGTTTTTGCCCTTGACATTAATATCCATTTAGTGAATGTTTTTGAGTCATTGCTCTATTTATTTTTCAAATTCAATGCTGCCAGTGGGCGTATGTTACCTTGCCTGGCAAGCTATCTTTTTGTTGGTTTTAAAAAAAAAATTGCTATTTGTGTAAGCTTTCATTACTTTCATCACACAATAGACTAATAGAAGTAAATACACATCCTAATGGCAGCAATTGTTATAATAAAAATTCCAATTTATAAACTTAACTGCTTTCCAATGTGTCTGAACCTCACATAAACAATAACTGCCTTTCCACTTGGAATTGTGAAGTAAAGCCAGGTTTATTGCCGAACACGCTGCGTTTTAGTGCTCACACGAATAATCGCCTAGTAGTATTCGAAGCCGTTTTTGCGATTATTCGAATCGGATTTTCCTATTCAATTATTTGCCTATAAACAAGATTAATGATAATACATTCCAACGTTTTGAAAACTCCCTTTTGAACAACATTGTCTTTATAACGACAGTCAAACTAATAGGCCGGCTAATGCTTGAGTGTTGTTTAGAAATATTTAACTTTAAATAAATCACCCCAAACTGCCACTGATGTTTCAAAATTGAACATAAATTCGCACACAATAGTTCTTGAGTACTACTGTTGGTTATCCTAGTTCTAAGATTACAAAATGTGCGTTGTAAAATCTACTTAGACAAACCGACCCGTTTGTTGGACGAATCCACCGGAATCAATTTGGTAAATGTAGACAAACAACTATCCGTGGATCTATTTTAATCTCATGCCTGGAAGTACAGACCGCTTTGGTTAGCATAAGATTATGAAGAGTAATTTGGTAAACTGATTTTTAAGCAATTTATTAGGAATTATTTCGAGATAATCCCCGTACCGAGTTATATATAGATTGTGTTGTCAAGTCTCTCAGTGTCGCATCTCGTTTATATAACTAGTGCTGGATAATCAAAGTATTTAACTTTTGATTAGCTGGTATAAATAGAAACATGTAATTATCCAATCAGAAGAAAGAAGGTTCACTTTGTATGTTTTATTTTTATTTTGGTACTTCGATTTTTTTATCAATTAGAACTGAATATGTTTTCATTCTACTGTTTACAGGCTTTACTGTGCCTCAAAACGCAACATGCATGAAATAAATAATAATTGTATGTCATGAAATACCCTTTCAAAGCGTTGTAAATCTGTATTGCAAGAGAGAAAACCTGCAAATTTCACCGATATTAAAGCTGATTTTTCAATGCAATTTTGAATTGAAAATATCGTCGATTAATCGAATACAAATCGAATTATGCCGTCGAATAGTCGAATAGCAAAAATCACTATTCGTGTGAGCACTACTGCGTAACCACTGAGTTTATCTGGTTTCCGAACCACTTTAGTCTCGATCAAAAAAGTGGCACATTATTGACAGGTACAAGACTACCGATGTCGCGTGTGGGGCCGTAAATCTAGTACTTCTCTATTGCAGAACGAGAAAAAGCCGGCTTTTTAAGAGACTTGTTCCAAGCTAGCTTTCATTTTGCCCCCGATAAATTGCCAATTGCAAAAAGGGAGGTTTTCGGTTTCCCAAACAATTTAACAAGTGGAAACACAGAAAAGCTTGCTTAAAGCCGGCTTTTTGGCCAAGTGGATACACGGTTATTGATAATAAGGTTCAAATTTTTACAGTAATATGTGAACACTCTTAATGATTAGCTAATCAATTCCCTTTCGAGACTAGTGCTATATTGATTACCACTGGATAATATGGTAAATATAACTTGGTAAATGGCATTCTTAACTGCACATTTTTTTTTTTTTTTTTTTGAAAGTTACACATGTAGTTGTGTATTTTAAAACAAATTGTACTTTGAAATAATATATGGTTTTTGCAGTTGTGTGATTGGTTGCCGAGGGGTAAGTTTGTCCGTATTATGCACGTGTGCTTGTGTGTTTTGGACGGGGTTGCGCATTGGAGTGTTGTGGTTTTTTTTTGCAGTAGTGTCCTTGATTGCCGGAGAATAGATGATATCTGTTTTCTGGCGTTCAGGTGCATGGCTGATGTGATGTGATCATGTCATACAGTCATTGTGAATTAAGTTTCAAAGGATATGAAAATGCAATCTATTTTATTTTTTATTCATATGTAAGAGATAATTGAGTTGATGTAGCCTGTCAGTTAACTGATGGAAATTGATACATAAAAAATGTCTCATATTTTCTATTATTCATTAAATGTCTTAAAATTGTTATCATTCATGCTAATACAATTTTGCTTCATAACGTATAGTAAGGAACATGATCCTGGGGAGATCTTCTTACGAACGCACTACTTTGTTGTCAAAATGTTAGCAATTTAAGAATTATACATTTCTTACCTTTGTCGCTGACTTTTTCAAATTTTTAAATATTTCTAACTCCTATAGTTTTATTTTGATCGATCTGAAACTAACCGATATATAGACATTTAGATTGCGAACTATAATCAATTTTCAAATTTCGATATCACTTCCCGGTTTTGATGTTAATTGCTTATAAAGTTGAATTTTGCACTTCCGGAATATTGAAGATATTTGAAAAATTTCTTTTGCAATTAGCTAGAATTATTAGAATAAAAAAATCTGAAGCAGAAGTAAAGGATCAGGTGCAATATTGATATATTATGGTTTTGCAGCCATTTGAAAATCACAAATTTTAACTTTTAAGAGTTCTATCAAGTGACCTGATTTACATAGGACAGAATTTCTCACATATTTTATATTACACTTTAATCTCATCTTTCCATAATTATAACAATTGATATTTTAATCAAAATTGCACTTTTAAACATTTAGAAATTTAACGATTAAAAACTATGATGGGTCATATATCATGAAATTGACCTTTGGTGACCTCTGACCTATACAAATTTTATAGGTCTGGACAAGATCTATCCAATGATATATTAAGGGTAAGTTAATATATATCATATGAATCGCCTCACTGAAACTAAAATTTATTATTTTATTATAAAAAACTGATTAGGGAATTATATTCTTGATCTACAGTTACATAGTTTATTTATAGATTATCACAATAGAAAAATAATAATAATAAAGTACCATTAGTGTCATCTTTCTCACAATATGATTATTATCAATGGGTATTGTTTTATTTTTAGACATTATTAAGGTGATATTAAAAGTAATCATGTGCGAAATTAGATACAGCTTTTCAGATTGATGGTGTTATTATAACTAAGAGAATTCGACACGTGATATTTGCATACAACAATCCATACATAGTGTGCCTTTTGATCAATTTTAGTCTTATGGTGTCCTATCATATGGTCAGATAAAATTCTACACTAACAGTTTAAGCAATTACGAAAGGGGATAGGTCTGTTGTCCTCTACTTCACAGCCATCTGAATATTCCAAATGTTTTTATCGTCTGAGAAAATCGGGCATTTTGAGCCATTTTCTACAAATGATATTTTTCACAAAACCACAATTGTCCACGCAACGCAAAATATCACCTGCACACAATTTACTGGTAGTCAAGCGTAAATAGTGTTGCACCATTTTCCCCTGTCTGTTGATGTTTCTATAGGTCAGAATAAAGTAGTGAATATTTTTCACTTTCATCAGAAACAGACTCTTTGCATTTTTACGTTATGTTTTCATGATTAAATTAGGTGAGGCTGCTTTGCTCATTAGTGCTTGCATAACTTTAGGAAAATGTACACATTATGTCAAATCATTGTCTAACATAAGCCTTTTGACAATAAGATTTATTAAATGTACCATTTAGAGTTTGATTTACAATCCAGGAAGCCATTTTGTATTGGCATTTAATGTAAAAATCTCTACTGATTCTCTACAGTAAATGGTTGTCATTAGAATAGGACACATTGTATAAATGAATATTTGAAGTCTCTAGAAATTAAGAATGTCTATATCTATTATAAAGTGATAATGTAGACTGCTTATGGAACACTTGACTGTAGATCATTTCTTTCAATATTGATAACTGTTTCAATAATATGAGAAGAAATGTAAAAGTCTCAATTTGGAATAATGAGTTGACTCTTATAACATTTTATTTTCAGATGTTAACATTAGATTCTTAGTCTTAGCAATTTTGTCAATTATGCTCTAATTGGAGATGATTCTTGTTTCACAGGAGTCCCTGAAGTTGACCAACTCTCAGCAACATTTTTCTTTAAAATTCTATGTGTTTACTTTGTGCCAAACTCATTTTTTGTGCTGTTTACTAAAGATGTCCATGGGTTTAAGCAAGTAAATGTGGCTATTGGCAAGAAGTGAAATCCACATCATATCCTCAAGTGACTGGAGTTCACCAACTGCTCTCTCAGTTTAAGACAAAAGAGGTTTATTTTGTCGAAATCACATGAAACTGGCGACCATTGAACTGGACCATTGCCATTTTATAGATCTTTCAGACTGATAAGCCAAGGGATTTTATGAGATTCCCTTCAGAACAAGGTATATGTTACTAACAGTTTATGAATTAAGTTATTAATGCATCTATCTAAATCAATAATTAATATAGAGACAGCTGATAGAGAAATGTCTATATTAATTAGTTGAATTATATTGATGGTTGACATTAGTCTGGCTCTTGAGACCCTTATCTTCGATCAAAGACTTTTTGGTTAAAGAGGACTTGAACACACAATATCAACTTAAGGGGGTTGACAATCTTATCGTTCGAGGTGTATTTCAATCAAGAAACGTATTAAGTTTATATCCATTCTATTTGGCATTAAAAGAAGCTCATCTAGTAAAAATTGAAGGGTTTTGACATGTGCTAATCCATTGATTTAGCACTCCAATTATGTGGATATCGGTGCATATCGATGCCTAAAAGGTGCTTAAAGATTTCTACAGCATGAAAGACAATCTTTTAACAACATGATCGTTAATTACGTAAGGTTTACATGTGTTTGCAAAATGTTGAAAAAAAATGCCATTTTTCCAAAAGCATATCTCGCTTACAATTTATCCGATTTTTACAAACTTTGGCTTCAGCTAAAGCTTAGGATGTCCTCTATAACTTTACGTTGGCTTTTTTTTATAAAATGAATAGTTTTTTAAAAATTCAATTTTCGTAAATGCACTCGCAAAATTTTGATTTCTATCAATATCTTCAAAACAAAACAAAATTTTCCAAAAAGCCAACGTAATTTTGTAGAGATACATGTAGACTTGCGTTGTGCAAAATTTCAACCTTCTATATTAAATAGCCTAGTAGATATGCTAATTTTAAGGGAATAATTGACGTTTTTTTCGTTCATCTTTCATATTTCTTAAAGTTGAAATGTCATAAAGAAATAAATTTTATATTTTTGGATAGCTGAAAGTCCCCTCTTTCCATTGATATTTAAATATTTCAGATAGGTGGAAAAGAAGTGGTTGAAATCATCTATTTTTTGTACATAGGTTTAGGGTTGTCAACCCCCTTAATAGCTTACCCTAGACTCATTCTTTCTGATATAGTCATTACATCATAGAAAACAAAAATTTTCAACATTAATGTGAAGCACAGAGGCGGTGTTACACTCTTGAACATGAGGTTCCAGTTGGTTCCTGTTGACTTTCTGTTTCAATATTTTCAGGTTAGGAGAACGTCAACTTTTGCCCTATTCTGTTAAAATTGCTTTCAAATCAACAAAGCTGAATATTACATCTTTAATGTTAAAACCTGTTTAATCCATTTTTATAGGCCCACATTATAATGTGGTCGTATATTGTTGTCACCCCTGTCCGTCCTTTGGTCCGTCCACAATTGCTTGTGAACGTGATAGAGACTACAGTTTTCATTGGATTTGAATGAAACTTGCTGTGATCATTTATATTGGTGAGATCTCGGACAAGTTTGAATTTGGCAATTTTTCGATGAATTATTTTTGAGTTATTGCTCTTGATTTGCTTGTGAAAGAGACTACAGTTTTATCAATTAAATATCAATTTTTTTTTATGTAAGAAGAGTCTTAAGGAATTTTTTAAATCAAAAATACCCTATGTTTTTTTATATATATGGTTCAATATAATATATAGAGCCTAATCATTTAAATTTAAGTATAAATATTACAACTTCTATGTTTCCAATGGTTGCTGGTGACTTGTAATTAATCAGGATTCTGTACTTGATAAATAATACAATAATAAACCTTTTATATATAGTAAAAGTTATTTTATTATACAAGCAAGAAATCAATTACTGATGTACCATTTCTAACACCTCACTTACCCAGTGATTAATTACTTGTCTCAAATTGCATACTAATGATTGGACGTCTTTTAATGGTCATGATTTCATGTTATTTCAACCAGTATCATTATCAAACTTTCTTAAACGAGAGTTAGTCATTCTTGCTTGAGAGTAAAACAAGAGAAAGCTATCATCCGTTTTTTGGGGTTTATTTCTTGTTAATAAGATTTAACGTTTTAGTACGTCAAGTGCATCACATTAATTTCAGAGGGCCCAACAAATCCATTGTTATACTGCTGTTCAATCAACTGTCAGGAATAACTTCTTTACAAATTTAAATCAAAATAGTAAGTCTGTCTTTAATCCCAACAGACTTTCTTCAAGTTTCTTGTAAATCGAGATTTTTTCTTGTAATATATCCATGTTAGAATGATGTTTTATAACTCCTAATGATCATTTTTATCATAGGCTAGTGAATGTGTTTTTCATTAAAATGTTTTCCAAGCAAACTTTAATTAATATTAGTTAACTGGAAACATTTGACTATTGTAATAAGCATGACCTCAAACGTTTGTTGGAAGTTGTAGGTAATGAGTTTTTAGGAAGAAAAAGAGCATAATCTCCTCATCATACAATTGAAATTCATGTTTTATGTCATAAAAATGTATAACATAATTCTCAATTAATACACACATCAGATTTATCAAGACACTAGAACAAAAAGTCATTAGCCATCCCATTCGTATGTGATATTTAAACAAAGTGTCATATCCTTGCTATATTGTCATTTTCACAAACAACTGCCTGTCATATCTTTCTCTCTTATGACATCTTCAATTTCCATGAAAATTGTTGGTATTACAAAACCTGAATCCTACCAATATCATCTTTCATAAATCATCTTTCATTTACCAATTCAATATTTCCATGCCAAGATATCAGAACAGGTCAGATATTAATGATAAATATCAAGATGGCATTTTTGAAATAATATTGGAGTTTTTTCGTGTGGGATGGGGGATGCACCCTTAAAGATTAACTCTTTGTTTCCTTTGGTATTTACAAATTACAATTTAAAAAAGATCATTAACCAGACAGACTTCCTTGTTGTTTGGAGAAGTAAGGAAATACTGTTTATATATCTTTAATGCCATTAAAGGAGCTGAATGCAAATTTTTTATTATGAAATAGTATTAAATTATATCTATAAATATTTGTAGTTTGTATAAATGAAATAAATGTTTAACAGAGCCTACTAATTGTGAATTAAGCAGTTTGACTTATTTTTGGTATTTGAGTCTATATTATTACCGGTAGTTGAAATTTTAGAATAAGTAGAAGACTCTACAATTGAGTGTTTATTTTACTAAATCCAAACAATAGTTATCTTACATCTACCAAAAAGCATAACAATCTTCAAAAAATTGGTGTTAAAAAAAAACACTGAATTTTTTTCTGTTAATACTTTCAGATACTTTACGGGATGCTTTCTCTAGATTGTGGTGTTTAGTTTTCATAAATATGAGCCAAAATAATTGACCTACAAAAATAACAGAATGTCCCTTTAAATGCAATTAAAATATGTTTAATTTTATTGATTCAAAAGTTCAACATTGTGAAAATGACAATATTCATACCTTGTTTTAGTGTAGATTTTAATATTCCTTGTAGCTCTTTGTTCCTTTGAGATAACCGTTTCCTCTGACACTATGACTCACTACACAAACTCTACTTGTCTTGTGCTAATTATTTCTCTATCAATGTTACATTTATTCCTCAGTGATTCCACAATTTATGCGTTCAATGTTGTTATCAAGTAGAATACATGCTAGCTTGAAGAAACCAATTAACTGCTTGACCAGTATTCTACGTTGACTGATTCTGTATCATAAAGTTAAACGATTCTCCAAGTATATGTCAATTGTGTGTCACATGTCAGCGTAAGAGATTATTGTATCTGTCTAATTTAAACGACTATACACGGTAGTAGATTCTAATATTAACTACATTTTCATCAAATATATATAGTAATAATAATTCTCTTTTTCTAAACAGACCATTTTTGTATTTTTTCTCAACTATTGATTAATGGTCTCTCATTTTGAGATCTCTTAGGGAGCATAGTTATAATGGTAAAAACATATTCTGACATTTGAAGAGTATTTTGAGGTGATAAATTCAATATGATATTGAGTTTCTTTCCCCTTGTGTTTATTTATTGATTATAAGTCAAAACAAATCTAAAATAGAAAAAAAAAACACAAATTAGATTTATCTAGAAACCATCCAAATGTTGTAACCTTTTTTAGTTGAACTAGCTCATGAGATTATCTGGGTGTTACTAGATCTGGAAACAAGATCTATTATCTGAATATTATTAGAAGATTGTATTTATACAAAGTAGCCTTAAAAATGTTTCTTATATTTAATATTTAACTTCATAAGTCTTATCATTCTTGATAATACTTTTTTAATCAGTTCCATCTCTTTCAATGAATGGCATCTGCCTTCCTTAAAGAAAGTGAATTATAGAATGATGAAATAGTAGAAGTTACTATTAAATTTATTTGGAGTATAAATTCAAAAGATCAAACCCAAGTGGAATAATCACTTCACTTGTTCAGTCTTTAATTCCATAAATATCATTCACTTCTCGCTTTTATTTATAAACTTCAAAAGAGAAAACTTTTATTTCAAAATTAATGGATTGATGCAGATATCACTAATACAATATGCCCTGTTGAGATTGGAACTAAAATATTTGGCTGGATATAGTTATTTTATATTTATAATATTTAGTATTTTATGCTACAACAAACACATAATTATAATTTACTGTATAATGTTCACAAATTTCTACACTGAAGTTATATATGATATGAATTGATGATAAAGTCATAACAAATATTGATATGTATACATATGATTTTTTTTCATTTCTGTTATTACTATCAGTCTGGTACAGATGATTGACCAAGAATAGCAGAATACTGGCACTAAGTTGGCACACCCCTATAATTAGTTGAATTGTTTTCAATCATATTTGAAAACATGGCAAAAATACACTCAAAAGGTTGCCATCACTTTTGATGAATTGTCAGAAACATTCAATTGTTGAAAGATGGAATTAGGAATACACTCGATTTGTTAGCAATTCACTTTCACTTTCCAAATCTTACGAGTCATCAAAAGTGGAGGTAATATAAACAAAGAGATAACAAGGAACAAGGCCTTGAGATGTTATCATAAACACTTCATCTATATTCAATATAGGTTATTATATATTGTGTCTGAAATTTATGTCTTTTTCATGAAAATGAATACTTTGAAAGTTATATGAGATCAACATACTAAAATGTCATTTGCAAAAAATTTAATAATTTACACGCATTGGTGTCATGCATGCTATACAATTAACATTGACAAAACATTAACTGAACAAAACATATAAATCATCATTAGATTCTCAATATTATCTAAGTAATAGTTTATTTGGCATTTGATTCTGTCAAAAAATTCATCTTTCATATTGTTTGGAGAAGATACAGTTTCTTGTGGTTCCAGCTTATTCATTCTACTCATGAAATATTTTCTGTATTGTGAAACTAATAGTTGACTCAATGAATTGTTTTATCACTAGTTATTACTTTCCTTCTTTCAAACTGATGACTCATATGAATTTTATTTTGATATTTTTCAGTTTTATTACCTAGATTAGCTGGAATGGCTTTAGCTAATAATAATACAAGTAATGAAACCAAGAGAAGAGATATTGCCATGCAGTTATTTGAAGCTTACAGTGCTATGTCATGTTGCTGTATCCTTTTGTTAATATTTTTATTATAGAGTCTATTAATGTAGTTGTAAAGTATTAGAAGTGGAAGACGGCTAAACCTTAAAAAAGGGGCATTTTGATTTTCTCAAAGGAAGAAACAAATTTTGCTAAAATTTAAAAATTACCTATAATTATAGTCAATTTTTGAACGCCAAACCATTTAAATAGTTTATTTAGACTTTTTGTAGTTTACATTAACTTCTTTGCAGAGAAAAACAAAACAAAAGTCTAATTGTGGAGAAACATGACGTCTATTGATGTAACTCATGTATTGTTTCAATTTAAAATATGACTTGTTATGAGGCCTAACATTAGAACTAGTTTAAATTTTGCATACTTCCCCTTTAAATAACACCAGGTGCTTCAAAATTTATTAACATAATTCCAGGCCATTTTCTGTTGCATACAAAATTCTAGATGTTATAAGAAGATATGATAATGATATGCATAAAGCTATTGTACTATGTAACTTTTGGCGTCTGCTTTCAAAGAGATAAGTTGTCTGTTACAAATTTTTTTTTATCAAAATTCTGCAACCCAAGTATGGAGTATGAAATGTTTTGGATGAAAAGAGCTGACATAATTATTATCAGACACATCATAAATATTAGTAAAAACAAACACATATGTTGCTCCAGATAGTTTCATTATTTATATATACATGTATATTCAGCAATCTATATCACACTGGAAAAACACAAATTTTATTGCTTGGAATTCGATTAAATTAGATGAAAAAATCCAAACTGGAAGTGATGCTTTAGCCATCATCTCAGATAGGTTCATTTAAGCAAAAGTTAAATAAGTCTGCAAAATTTTATCTGATTTGTATGAATTTGGTGTATATTAAAACCTTATATATGCACAGCTTTATGGAACAACAATCACTGGTTAAAGTTTATGCGACGTTTCGGCCTGAGTGCCTGAGGACGGCGGGGGAAACACGCCGAAACGTCGCATAAACTTTAACCAGTGATTGTTGTTCCATAAAGCTGTGCATATATATCGTATTCACAATTGCTAAATGCCATTTAAAGACTTTATTAAAACCTTGTTACCTTATCTAAAACTTTTTGGGAACCGAATTTTGATGTTTGCATTAAAATATTTATATTTCATGTTTTATAGGCAACGCAAAATTGAAATTTTTGACAACTTCGGACATCATCTAACGTACACATAGAGTTGAGTATTACAAACTTGATTTCAAGCACATTACAACAAATTAAAACTAGATGTCGCATGTGATATAATTCTTTAAACTTCAAGCAAAAAAGCAGCTTAGAGAACACTGTTCAAAAGGGTGTAAAGTAAAACGGACCTTAAAGCTTTTGGGCAAAATGTTGTAACCCATGTCAATCGGTCCATCTGTCTGCCGTCCACAATTTCTCTTGACTTGACGGATTTTGACATTACTTGGTGTGAGTGTTTGTAATCTTCCAGCAATGAAACCTATTGGTAATCAGCCAAATAGGAAAAAATTTAGTATGAGCTATTGCTCTTGTTCTTGAAAAGCTTGTTAATACTCTACAATGTGCAATTATTGACAGATTTTCATGAAACTTGGTGTGAGAGTCTGTTATAACTCATGGATGAACCCTATGTCAGCAACATTGAAAAAAAATTAGTATGAGTTATTGCCCTTGTTCTTGAAAACACAACCAATTTTAGCTCGTAAACATTCAAGAAAGAACAATTCTCTATGGATTTTGATGAAACTTGGCTTTAGTATTTGTTATCGCCCAATTAGAACCCTGTTGAAAATCAGATATATCAAAAATACTTAGTATCCGTTATTGCCCTTGTTTTTGAAACCCGTTCAATTTTGGCTTGTAAACACTCTAGGACTTAAAATTCTTGACCAATTCTTATACGCCCACCTGAAAGCGTTCAATTTTTCGCTTGTAAACACTCTACAAAGCACAGTTTTTGACCGATTTTGACAAAAAGGGGCTGAAATTGTTTAATATCACCCAAGGATGAACCCTTTTGAAAATAGCACATATCGAAATATATTTAATACGAATTATTGCCCTTGTTCTATAAAATGTGTTGGATTTTGCCTTGTAAACACTCTACAAGTCACAATTCTTGAGCGATTTTGACGTAACTGGGAATGAGTATTTGTAATCACCTAAGGTTGAACCCTATTGAAATTCAGTTAAATCGAAAAATATTTAGTATCAGTTATTGCCCTTGTGTTTGAAAACCGTAACTATTTGGCTTATAAACACTCTAGAAGACACAATTCATGACCAATGTTGAAAAAACTCACTGAAATTGTTTGATATCAATATCGCCCTATTGAAAATTAAAAATATCAAAATATATCTAATATGAATTTTTTCCCTTGTTCTTAAAAGAACAAGAATATTGTATATCAGTTATTAGGTCTTGTATTAGCTTATTAAATAATTCACAAGAGATCTTGATGTATCTTAGTAGTGCTATACTGTTTATAAACAGTAATAATAATATACTTATATTTGTTTTAACTCCCGGTCTTTCTTTTTTTGTTAACATAATTGAATATAAATATATATATCAAAAGAACGTGTTTGATTTTTGTCTCGTAAACACCCTACATGGCACAATTCTTGACCGATTTTGATAAAACTTGGTGTGAGAGTGTGTTTTAACTCAAGGATGAATCATATTGAAAATCAGCGAAATTGAAAAATATTTAGTATGAGTTATTGCCCTTGTTGTTGAAAACACGTTTAATTTTAGCTTGTAAACACTCTAGAAAAAACAATTCTTAATGGATTTTGATGAAGCTTAGTTTGAGTATTTTTTTTCACCCAAGGATGAACCCTATTGAAAATCAGCTAAATCGAAATATATTTAGTACAAGTTATTGTAAGTTATTTGTTCTTAAAAAAACATTCAATTTTTAGTTTGATAACACTCTAGAAAGAACAATTTTGAATGGATTTTTTTATGAAACTTGGCTTTAGTATTTGTTTTCTCCCAAGGATGAACCCTATTGAAAATCAGATAAACCGAAAAATATTTAGTGTCAGTTATTGCCCTTGTTTTTGAAAACGCTTTAAACTTTTGGCTTGTGAACACACGTTCATTTTTTCTCTGAAATTGTTTGATATCACAAGATCCCTATTAAAAATATCAAAATATTATTAAGGGTGAACCCTATTGCAAATCATAAAAATACCGAAAAATATTTAATGAGTTGTTATTATGGTACTATTCCTGACATTTTTTAATGAATCTAGAGACCCTAGAAAAAAAGTATATGGCGGAAGGTTGAATATTTCAGTCCACCAATTGTTACCTTACTGAAATTTTTTTATTCAAAATCAATGCTGCCACTGGGCGTATATTACCTTGCCTGGCAAGCTATCTTGATGAAACTTGCTGAAATTGTTTGATATGATCCAAGGATGAACCTTATGGAAAACTACAAATATAAAAATTTATTTAATATGAATTATTGCCCTTGTTCTTTTAATTTGATTTTTGGCTCGTAAACAATCTACAAGGCACAATTCTCTACATTTTGACAAAATTGGCTGTAATTTTTTATTATCACCCAAGGACGAACCTTATTGAAAATCAAAAGTATCAAAAATATTTAGCATGAATTATGCCCTTCTTCTTAAAAACATGTTCTATATTTGGCTTGTTAACACTCTTCAAAGCACAATTCCTGAGTGATTTTGACAAAACTGAAATTGTTTATTATCACCCAACAATGAACCCTACTGAAAATCAAAATTTTGACAAATATTTAATGAGTTATTGCCTTATTAAAATGTACAATCCTTGACAGATTTTAATGAAACTTAGTAATATTGTACATTATTTACCCCAGAAAAGTGGTGTATGACTGTCAAGTTTTTTTGTTTAAATTCAATGCTGCTAGGGATGTATATTACCTTTCCTTTTAGAAATACTAGTGATACTAAAATGAGGAATGGTCAGGAAATATCTGCTATGTTTGATCTTAAGGTCTGACCAATTTATTTTCCTCATCACCCCATTTACAATAAAATATATGATTTAAGATTATGTTAATACAGTGAATATCTAGATCAATCCTGGCTTTCAGAAGTTTTTTTCCCGCCTTTCATACAAGTATAATTTTTCTATTGTCTTTACAGATTTTACAAGAAAAACAATCTGCGAAAAAGAAATTAAATTTGTTATTGTTCATAATAAAATCTATGATGTTATCTAAAATACATATTACAGTTTTAGTTCAACTCAAATCAGATACAAATACTATGGTATTTAATTAACTATGAAAGGGATTCAAAAAAGTATTTTGAGGGTTTCTTCATGGAAACTGATAGCTTCTTTTTCAACAAATCTGATTTGTGAACAGATTGTAATGTCACTATTGTAAGCTCCATTCACTAAACGGTATTTGTAATAATGTTCAATTCTTAAAAATAATATTGTCTCCTTAACAATAAAAGTTATCAATGATCAGCTAATATTAGAAGCTATGTTACCAGGATTAAGATGTTTAAAACAAGATATGGCTTTAATAGCACCAGAACACGAGGAAGTTGTAGTATCAATGATCAAGGAATATGAAACCAAAATGGATGCCAGCAGATCTGTTGAAAGGTAAGTGCAATGACACAATCTTTCTCTGTACTAGATCAAAAAAAGTAACAAAAAAGGTAAAATAAATTAAATTGGAATACAAAAAATGAAAAATGGAATGAATAAAAGCAAAAGGGTAATGTTAGATTTGACTTTTAACAATGTATCAAGATATTGTAAGATAAAATAATAATCAAGTAATAATTTAGGGAACTGAATATTACTATAATATCTTATTGCTTGTATTGATGATCACATCAATATAATAATCTTCTGGTTTGGAGAGGAGATACTTTGGGTATGCAGCAACAGATCTGACTGAGGTTAGAGAGTACTCGATAATGTGCTTATTGGGCCATGATTACATATAATTAGATGTGTTTGCAATATTATCGAATCGATTTTGATGATTCTTACTTTTTAAGTAGAGAAAATTTGCTTGGGAACGGAAAATATCTGGTTAATTGACTGGTTGAAAATTGATTATTTGAAGAAATTTTTCTTAGAAATTCCGGTTTATGCCAAATAAACCAATTTCTTGGCATAAACCTGGCTTTTATAAATTGTGCTGGTTAAAACTAGTAGAGGGACTTTCTATAAATTTACTCTCTAGACCAATCTGACATCAATTGTCAACTAGTATCACATTCAGATTTCACACATTTCTATTCAAATAAAAACTTGGTGAAGGAAATTCTATAGTGGTTATGGTCTTAAGAATATAAAGTAGATAGCTGTATGGTTTACAAATCTTTCTGTTCAAAATAATCATTCCATTTTTTCAATTTGTTTGTATCTATATTTATGATGCCATGGTTAATACAATATCACAATTGATTCTGGATGAGAATGATCAAAGAATTCCAGATATATTGTTGCTATTTCAAGATAGAGTTCAATCATGATTGTTTTAATATACAAACAATAGAGCTGTGCTTATATCCAGCAAACTGTTTAGTAATAGATCTATTCTGATCTAAGCAAGTACTTGTGAAAATCTGTAAAAACTAGGTTATGGAAAAATCTTAAAGTAAAATGTTTTCCACATTTATAAAAGCTACAATGTCTATCTAGAATTCTATGATTTGTTTTAAATGTTTACTGTAATTACATATTTAGATATTTTGTCTCCATTCAATGGGAAGAAAGTTGTAAAAAATATTGATTTCTTACTCGGAAATGTTCTTACAAACTAACAATAGAAAGGATATCACTTCTCACCAAGAAAAGAATTTTATTACTGTCATAAACATCTTTATAATGAAATTAAATATGCTGTATTGTCAGAAGATTTCATAAATTATATATTTATTATAAAAGTGTTTGGAAAATATAGATGGTTTTGGCAGTAAATCATTGAAAGTTATCTGTAGGAGAAGAATGGTTGTCATATTGCTAGTAAAAGATGATTGCATGAAATAAATAGTTGTTTGACTGTACCAGTAACAATGTATCTATATTCAATATTCTTGTTATAATGTATTGATTATCTAAAATACACCTAAGAAGCTATGCTGGAATCAGAAACCAAAATTTCTCATACTGTAACAAACTATTCTGAAGAGAGTTTCTTTTGTCAAGTTCAAAATTTAATGAAAACTGGTATTTTAATTAATCCGAGTCTCCAAGCATCCAACAATAGGCTTATTGCCCTTTGTTAATCTTGCATATGTTAATTTTCTGATGTCTGTAGAGTGAACCATCCCTGGATAATGAACTTTTTTTTTATTAAATGGAATATTTTACCTGATTATGATTCCTTTCTTTATATTTTCTATTTTATCCTTTTCAGAAGTGGTAGTATAGCAAGTCTGAACAATATGTCTGCCGAGGATGTGAGACAACGTGTTATGTCCAAATTTAAAGACACAAATATTTCTAATATATTTGGTCGTAAGAAATGAAGAATATCTGATGAGCTTCATCAATAAAACTGTACTTTGTGATATTTAATTTATATTCTTATATCTGTTGTAAAGGCAGTCGAGTTTTTTTAAAATAACATTTCATGATGAAAAGATAAAAGAGGGTTGGAAAAACTTCAGTTCCAATTTTGCCAAAATATCAAAACTAACGGTAGAAAAAACGTATCTCAGGAAATATTTATATGATCTGCAAGATGACCTAGTTATAAAAAATGGTATTTGAAAAAGATGGAACATATTTAAAATAAATTTGAGTGATTGACATATAGATTCTGATATTGTGATAGTATTTCACTGGTACTAATCTACTTGTCTAGACACTGTCAAAATCTTTCTCAGTCTCTATAATTCTAACAAAGTCAGATTGATGATAGAACATTAATAAAATTACTTTCAATTTGTTCAACATTTAGTAAATCAGTGTCTTTATTACCAATGGCCTCAATACACAATAATGGACATTATACAATCAATAATTAAACAATTCCATACAAGCACCGGTTACTCATGAAAGAAATGATAACTGATCGCAATTGAAAACAGAGTGCTAAGAAGTTAAATCTCACATAATTCCAATAAATGGCATTATGACTTCCAATCTATTTTTGTATTTTATGTACATGGTATTTGGCTCTGTATAGTTATTGTATACACTACACAGTGATTTATTTATATAAATACGTAATGATAAGCATATGTTTGGTCTTCATTCAAAGTCTGTCTTTGTCATTAACTATTTTAATCATACCAAATGCATTTAATAGCATAGAAATAACTAAAAATATGATACAAAGCCAGTTTTGTTTTTACAGACTTAAGTTTATCTATACAAGGGTTGACTGCAATGTTCAAAACCTATGTGTGGAGTGAATTGAAACTAATTTTTTCAAAACTCTAGTTATTGTAAACTGGGCCTAAAAACAGGTTTTGTTTAAATTTTCCCATCACTCTACAATTGATGTATTTTAACATTTAGAATGTCTTTGTTATTGGGTAATATTTATATCCATGGTTGTAATTGTTTTATATCAGGCAAAATTTACCTGATTAAATAATATTGTAATTTCTGATAATTCATTGTCATGGCTTCCCATATAGATCTAGTTCTACTTCATTGTATGTAGGATACAATTACCGACATATTTAAAAAAAACTTAACTCCCTTGCATACTAAACTGTATATAACCCCCTATAGAAACCCTCAATTCTCAATTGAACACTTCTAACCATGCATACATGTACTTTCTATCTTATATGAGACTGAATGTTATATTTAAGGATATTTAGAGTTTTGATTTTATATGTTCATACATGTACTGGTATAAGCTGATTTATATAGCATTGCTGTTACTTTAACTGTCAAGAATAATTTGTTATTTTAAACAGTGTAAGGCTTTTTTACTGGTACTCAAACTGCTATAGAATTGTAAAATTACTTTTGACATTTCTCTGTAGAAAACAGCATGATTCCTGTTAGAATAAACATTTCAAATTAACATACTTGAGAGACAAATTAAATCGAATTATTTTTTAGACCAAAATATACAATCGCATTTTATGTTCTGTTCCACTAAAGCTGTTTCTTCTGGAAGTAAAATTTAAATGGAATATTTTCAATAGTTTGATGATGTGTGTTAGATATTTGAAGTTTATGGTTTCCATGAAACCTACCAAGTTATTTATTAACTTAATCAATTACTAGTTATTGTATATTTACTATAGACCCGGTATTTCTAAATGTTTAATATTTATTGAATAATCATGTACTTTTTAAGAGAAATATAATTGTGATGTATGTGTGCTAACATTGTATGCTAGCTTTCTCAGTATATTCCCAAAGCAACATCAAATAAAATTTCAAGATCTCGTCTGATGCAGTTTGACCAGTTAGCAGATGATAATATCTGTTATCTCTCAAAATCAAGTGATATACATGTAGTTCCTCGTTACGAGTTTCATTGAGAGGTTGATTTTAATCTATATTACTTATTTGAAGCCAAATCCCATGTTAAAACTGTTTTTACTTCAGGGTTGAACCTTTCCTCTCCTTGATTTTACTGATATGACATCATAAGTCATAATAGCTTGTAAAGATGTTAATTAGGAAAGTGATATACAGTATATTCTTACCTGTTAAATTTTCTTGATTTTAAGGAGAAACTGTCATGTTTATCATGTGTATATATTGGCATAATATAAACAGTCTAAATATTGTATGTAAAGAAATATTTAATTAATTCATATGGTTGTATGTATTTAGTTCATTAATTTAACTTGCGTTTACGAACCATTCTAAATGGTAAGATAAGAAATTATTTTGTCCATGGAGGCATAATTGAAAAAACACTTTTTAATCTTTGGTTGTTGTTTCTAATCTTTTACTTGCCTTATTTGACTCCATCATACTACAGATTTACCATAATTGGGTGATTTTGTTATTAAATGTTCAAAGCCAGATTATTTTTAAGAAGTAAAATTAATAGCAGTAAGATGAACGTCCTTAGTCATTAAAAGATAAAGAAATCCAACTGTAAATATAAGACATAATGAACTATAATGAACTATAATGAGCATTAATAAGACATGTAAAATGTCAACATGTAACCAGGCATGTTTTTCACTGCTAATGGATTGCATGAAAGCTTTGTTATTTTTGTGATTAAATATTAACTTCAGATACATAAATATCTGAAAGAAACAAGCAATTTCAAGTTTTAAGTGGTGTTACTATTAAAACAAAGACTTTTTTCAATAAAACTCAAAGTTGATTTAAAATTTAAAAGGACAGAGCTTTTTATTTCTCTATGTTTTGTTTTTATACAATATTTTATCTGATTGTTTTTTTTATGAGATATACCGGTATATATATATAAATGAAACAATTTGTATAAAATGAACAAGGTTAATGATTCTATAACTTATAGATATGTTGTCTTTATGTTTCACTTTAACTATTCATTCCACCATTTGCTTTCATATTTTTTTATTTAGTGTAGTAATATTGATTTTCAATATCTTTGTCTTTGAGAAACTTTCAACATAAGAATATATAAAATCAGTTTAATGGTACTTCCTGAAGATTAGAAAATACAGTATAATGATTATATATTAAACTGACAGTAAAGTAGACTTTATTTAATGTCTTGTCAATTCAGCGAAAATCTTGAATCATCTTTTTTATCTGAGATATTTTTTTATATTAACAAAGATTAATTTCTCTGCAACTATGAATAACTTAGATGTTTTCTTTTGACTGTTGTGAAGAATGATCACAAAATTAGACACAAGCAATTTTAAGTACAAATTTAAAGTAGACTGTAAAGCAGATAATTCTTTCATACATTCTCATGAAATGATGAGAGAATACATGTATTGTGTCACCTATGTCTCTCTGTCCACAATTAAACGTGAGTTCACAAGTCATCTACTATTATTGCCCTTGTTCATTTTTGGATCCTAGAAGGCACTATTCTTGACGAAAATTACAAAATTGCTTTGTAAATCAGAAAATATTTGATGAATGATTGTTCAATTGAACTTCAATTATCTGTTATACAATGTATAATGCAGAATTATTGACAGAAACTTTTTCAAAATGAATCAAAAAGAAACCCCAATATGATATGAAATCGAAAAAGATATTACATGTAAAAAGTAACTATCCTTGTCAAAAATCATTGGTTTCTAGCTTGTAAACACTTCAAAGGACAGAATTATTAAATATCATTAGAAAAATAAAACCAGTTTTGAGCTATGAATGATAAAAGTTGAATATTTCATACAATTCTGCTATATTTTCTAATTTAAAGCCAAATATGCTACTATGCCAGACATTATGATCATCCTTGCTTGGCAAGCTTTCTTTGAATATTAAATCTTGTGTTTTAAACTTATTCATTTGACCACAAACATGTATTTTAAACAAATATTAAAATTTGTCAAGTATATATGCTCATATTTTGTGCAATTAAATAATCTAAAAAGCAAAAGAACTTGTTATTTTATTTTAAAAGTTGATAAATATTGAAAACACATTTCAGTAGATTTAACATTAGGAGTTAATATCCCTCTAACCAGAGAAAAGACTTCTGTGTAAGATGAAGGGTCCCCCTGACCCGAAACGTTTGCCCAATTAAAAGTTTTGACTTTTACACAGAAGTCTATTCTCTGGTTAGAGGGATATTAACTCCTATAGTTTAACGTCCTGTCTAATCCTTTTGAGTATCCAGTGGGATCCCAGCGAGAGGCTTCCTAAGCTCTCATCCAGCCGCAGAAACACCTTATACAGAGGTTTAGAGTCGCCACTTTCCTTCCTATAGATTTAACATTGTTTATTTGTTAAACCAGAGTTCACTTTAAGTTATGGACTGTGGAAAGCTGAAGCAACAGAACATAGTCAATTATTTTCAAGTCAAGTACTTTCCTGAATGTACACAAGTATCAAGTTGTATTTTGTAAGCTACAAGATTAACAAAGATGATAATGATATCTAATTGTCCATAATACTATCTCCGAGAACCTGCTATCCTTGCAGGAAATGGAATCTGAACCTTTCTACAATTTTAACAAACAGCTGTAAATGTCTCACTGAGAAAGAGATATTGCTGTTACTTCCACTTAAATGACATAACAGAAGAAAGCAGAAGGCCCAGGTTTGCAATGCATGTCAGGTTTTTAAGTTTGCACCTAGAGGGTTTATTTACACACCACTCTGTCATATTCATAATTCTATGTGCAAATTATTTCAAGACATCATAGTTTCTGATGTTAATGAATGAATTGGTCCCATGAGAGTTGAATAATATGTTAATATAAAAAAAAACAGATAAAGACTATCATATTCAGACACATTAATAACGGGTCATAATCTTGACTAAATTTCTCATTTACTTAAAATCAATAATTATTTAGTATCTAATGATCTGTTTTATACAATATTAATTCAGAAAGGTTGCTAAATTTGCAAACAATTTTGCTATGCTATATGATATAATATATAATATGTTATGATACTACATATAAGGTATACTATATATATTAAATGATAATAAAGTTATGTGTAGTTGAATATATACACACACAGAAATATATTTCTTACTGAACTCAATTTACAGAAATACACATATTAATTTGATAATTGTTTGACTGTGTGATGACTAGTAAGTCTAGGGCTAGGTAATAGTTACTGAGTTATAAACTATATATTTCACAAATACATATGTGTTTAAATTATGTGCAAAGTGGATAAAAATTATTGCCTTCATTCAGTGAGTCAGGGTAGCTATCTCAACAATTTTCTGGAAGGATTTAAGAAGTGATATCATCTACAACTCTAATTTTTCTTATTTCTTAATATCAAATGGCTATAAATATTTATCAAAATTCACTGTAATAGACCACTTAGTCCTAATATTGCACCACTGCATTGTTACTAAAATTTTAATAGTGACTCTAAAATCAGACATTCTAGCAATTTGTATTAAAATGTTATATTTCATATACTTGGATAGTAAATAATATAATGTATTTTACACTTAATATTTTTAAATAGTTTTTTGTTACAATGTCAACATAACTGAAAAAAAGGCTTTTGAGGAGCACTTTGCAATAAAAAAAAATTGAAATTAACAAAAACGATATATGGAAATATTTCTAAAATATTTTAAAAACTATTTTGATCAGTTTGAATTTTTTAAATAAAAAGCAGTGTTAGGTTTTATAAAGGCTTGATAATATTTGTTGAAACCTTCATATAAAGTAAAAGACATATCTGAGCACCATTAATTACTCAAAAAGAATTGCTCTTTAATACATCAAATTATTTAGCACTTATATGATGGACCAAAATATAAGTCAAAACTATTTCAACTTCATAGGCAGTTAAAACTATCAACTCCTGGTATCTTCTCGCAACTGTTTTTTTGGATTGCTGAAGAAATATTCAAGTTACTTGATGGATTATGATTGGTTAATGGACAGTTAACAGTTATAATTTGATTGGATAATACTGGTAATTCTCCACCAATGATTGAAGGTATATCAGTTGTTGTTATAGTAGTTGATGTAATAGGTGCTGATATTGGAGAATGGAATGATTTATCAGACAGGTCATTTAAAGACATCTGTAGATCTTGAAAAGGTGAAATTCTCGAGTTCTTGATGGTTTAACAGGTGGTTGCTCAACACTGACTTCTGTACGAAAATTTTTGGGCACAAATTACACTGAAATAATTTTTCACTATGTCTGCGTTTTAAATGTATATTCAAGGTACTGTTTTGAGCAGTTTTATAATCACAATATGGACAGTTGAAAGGTTTCTCTCCTGAAAGGAACAAAATATTCCTATAAACTCTAGAATCTAGTGAAGCATCAGTATATATTTTTACACTTAGCTCTATTTCAAAGTATGCTGCATATCTTATAATACATTTTGCCAATAAAGTATCTGTTACCAACAAAGTGAAAACCCTGTATTAAACAATAATAAGATAGTGGGGCAAATATGAGTTCACCTATTTTTATTTGATTACAGAAGTATTACCAACCAGTATGTATTCTTTTATGAACTTTCAGATGACTTCTTTCAACAGTGGAATAATCACATTCATTACATTTGAATGGTTTCATACCTATAAAATATACATTTTCTTGATAGATATTTTACTCTCTGTAAAACCATGTATGTATGGTGCTCCACAAATTTTGCAAATTTATATATACTTTAAAATGTGGCAGAATAATTTGCAATTTGCTGAAATAGGGGTTTAAGATTTAGAGTCTTTTTACCAAAACAGAATAATTATACTACTTAAAAAATATAATAAAAAGAAATATAGTGAAATAGTCTTGAAGTTGTAATGGCTATTTATTAACATTTGCCATAATATTAGTTATAATACTAACTAGGCATTTTGTCTGATTGAGAAAGGTCACGGAGTCATGTCATACAAGATACCATACAATAAGGTCATTCCTTGTAACTTTCATACTGAAACATAATCCTATCAACCAGTTTCCTGTATTTTACCAATGATCTTACCTGTGTGTTTACTCATATGTTTCTTTAAATGTATTCTTTGATTAAATGCTTCAGTACAGATATCACATTTGTATGGTCTGGTTGTGGGATATTTTCTCTTCTTTATAGTGCTATCTTTTCCTGCTTCAACTTGACTGTGATCTATATAGTTTATGGTACTGGGGTCCAATATTAAGGCTGCATCCATAGACTCAATATTAGAAGACAATATCTCTTCTATTTGGTTTGTTGGACTGTTGAAGGATTGCTGAACTGTTTGAGAAGTGCAAAACGTATCTGTTCCATTGTGACTAGGTAATACAGCTCTACTACTATTGTTATTATCTATATCAATGGCTTCTATAAATTCTTGGTCAGTGGTTAGAATATCAGTATTGTTTACAGGAGTTATTTCCCCTGTACTACCATGGTTGCTATCACTTTCATGGCCAATCACATGTGATTTATCTTTGATTAAGGCCACATTTAAATTTTCTTTATCAGTGCAACAATTCATGTGTTTCACCATATGTAGCTTACGTTTTTTGGGAAGAACTGAATTACAACATTTGCGTGGTCCTTCATGTGTTCCAGGAATAATGGTAACACAACATTCCTGATTATTGCAACATATCCCAGTTTCTCCTTCATTGTTTGAAGTAATATCAGTACATTTATTCATCAAACAAAACTGTGTACCAGGTTCTATATGAGTTCTATCCGAACTGGAAGAAATAATATATTCTTTTTCTGAATTACAATGTCCTAAAGCCCTACAAGGACAGTTCACATCTTTTTCTGATAATATTTTCTTCTCACAACAACTTGGTTCTGGAAGTCTACTAATTGAAGTACTGGAGTCTAGACCAGTATCTGTTGTATTTAAATCTGCAATACATTCTGTGTCTGGTGAATCATTGGACCTTGTTGTCTGGTTAATGATGGAAACAAATACATTAATATTGTGTTCAAACTGTACATGTTTTAACAGTCCTCTTGCTGTAGAAAATTCCTTTAAACAGGATGAACAGTACAGAGATTTAGGAACAGTACCTAAAATGTATAAATTCTTAGATTTGTAATTTCAAATTAAAGACACAAATTTTTGTCCAGATTTAAATGTGCAATTTCATTTATTAAATCAAGTTAATTAAGGTTAACTTAATTATAAACATAGAATAAATAATATAGTCCACATATCAATTCACGGAAAAATGTCTTTTAAAACTAATATAACATCAATTCTGTTGTAAGCTTCATTAACATTCTTGTTTAATAAAACACCTACAAAAATACAGAAACCTAACACACCCTTCTTTAAAGGGATAGTTTCATCAACCACTCGACCATTGTACCTTTTTATGTGAGAAAACTTAATAATGCTAAGCTAATCAGTAATAATGTTCACAGCTCCATTTCAAAATTTGAGCCTTCAAAGTCATGTCTGTCAAGAATTATTTGATGTCTTTCCTTGAAATACTCCATAAAGAGTTGAGTTCCTAGATAGAGGTAGGCCTATTTTTAAAGCATTTATATAATTTGCGATCCTGTACATGATCCCAATAAACATAGATCTTGGATCTGTCTATTTTATGTAATGTACATGTACTTGTACTTGTGCTTTTCTAGATGAATTGTATATTAAGATATTGTGTAAGCTTTTTTCATCCATTGTATTGGCCCATGCCCTTGTGTATTATAAAGAGTTTATTATTATCTTTATTCAAAGAATATGATGCATTGATAAATATATTAGAAATTTCACTCTTACCTTTATCACACTTTAAAGTTTTATGTTGTATAAAGTTGGTGATATTATGTAAGGGAAACTCTTCAGCACATTGTCCACAGGTTAAATAATCAATTACATTATTCTCTTTTATATCTGAAATATAGACAATTTTAACCATAGACAAAACTTTGATTGAAAATCATAGCCCTCAATTGAAATACTGAAACAAATGTTCATTGTTGAAACAGTGAACCTATTGCTGCAAATTTGAAACAAATTCTTAACAATGTTACTGTCATGTGCTCTGGTTGGCTTTAGTTGCATTGTAATATCAGTCAAACATATCTTTCTTGAACAGATTATCAGAAAGTTTATGTCTGGCACTAAAAGTATCGATATTCCATCTAAAAGTAGAGTAGAGCCAGATGACAGGCCACATATATAACATCTGCTTTTGTAAAAAGTTACAAGTTACCAATATATTAATCTGTGGTCTCTGTGCTATAGAATAGTTTATTTTTACAATGTTTTGAATTTTTTAATGATCATTCTATAGCCCTTGCTCTATTTTTTTTAAAATATAAAATTGTCAGAAAAAAAAATCGTAAAAACTATAACTATTCTATAGCTCAGAGAACTTGGATTGCCAATATATATGGGAAGAATTGGCATGGTTTATTCTAGCCAGAAATAACTTGTTGACGAGTGATCGAATGTATTATTGATGCCTCTGATGAAATATGGGTTATGAGTCAATGATGGGACATATACTAACCTACAACAGTTACATCAGACATATCTGTAAGTAGGCTTTTTCAACTATTGTTCTTGGTATAACTTCCTTGTCTTTAAATTTAATATAAAAACACAAATGAACAAAATGAAGGACAGGGGCTAGTTTGTAGCAGTGTCAGTTGTCAAAAAACTTGGAAGTGTGCATACGAAGGCATGGCCATTATGTATTATTTTATACGTAGACTGTTTTAAAAAAAATTGTTGTAATGTCAGAATATCTAGAAAATAATGGAATTATCTGATAAATCTATCCACAAAACTGTCCTGTCTTAAAACTAAGTGAGTTACGAAAACAAAACCGAAAGTAGTAGCTCATTTCCGTTAAGGCGATTCGGCACCTACAGTAAGTTAAGCCTTTGTAAATCTTTTATCTCATTTATTGTAAATTCATGTGCTTCGTGTATTTGGGGTAAATTGATTATGTGTTGATTTACTGATAAAAGTACTATTGGAGAAGTATATATTTCAATCATAAAATGAATTTTGATAAAATCATGTTTATGTTTCATATATTATTAAAAACGCAGGTTTTCGAATGAACTGTCATGGCTGCCCACGATGATCAAGAAAATAACATTCCTGGTATTTTGAAGAATAGTGTGTCATTTATGAAATAAGACCTCCTGAAAGGTAATGCCTTCATATAGATATGATAGATTTTGATATAGATTTGCTAACTTTTCCTATTCTAGGAAAAGTTTTAAATGAATCAAATGGTACCGGCAATTGAGTGTGTTGAAGAAGTCCATAGGGCAAGAGATATTTACCACTAGTTACAAATAGCTAAATGCCGTTCAAATGGCTATATGCCACGCGTGGTAAAAATTAAAAGTACATAAAATGAGTATTTTGGAATACAAACTTTTTCGGGCATGCATTTTGATCATAATTACTGTTAAACCCATATAAATATTCCAGTAAATGACGGCTAAAACTAAATATTAATAAACTATAAAATGAAAGTAGGATTTCGAAGGTCAGGGTCAGTTTAGACCTCAAGGACGCAATGTGATGTTTATATATCATATCGAATTGGCCGGGCCTTATTAAATTTAGCATGCCATAATAATTTTTTTTCTCTGAATTAAGAGGCCTCGTGTATGCACATCACCAACTAGTGACTACAAAGAAGCGAACAAGCGCAAACAATACTACATAGGCCTACTAGAATACAAATCTTTAATGATTAACGAAAGCGGCCCATAATTTCAACAAAACCTCAATGCTCTAAATTTATCAGAATGCTACGGTAAGAGAATCTTACGGACAGGCAATTTACGTAAGTTCATCATCTGAAAGACTGGAAATAACTAAGTTTTGTTATATAAAAAGGAGGTGTGAAAAGATTAATGCAACTCTCATGAGGTTGTAAACCGTCATTGCATTTTGGAAAAATGAATCTTGACTGCTAAATAAACTAAAAACTGGACCCAGGGGTTTATGTAGAAAATGCCTGAGGAAGGAGCCCCTTGAGGTAATAATAGGTTAGTGTTTAGTGATTATATAGATAAATATCAATGCCTGTAGGTAATACCGTTATCCATAAACTCGTTCTTTTCAGGAATTTTCACAACAGAGTAAGTATAAAATAGTAAAATAATAAGACAATAGGACTATTTTGTTTCATATTATGGGCCTACGTAAACCAATGGTGGGATGTAGGGCTATTTGTATTCTGTGGAACGAAACGGAACGGAACAGGTTGTATTCTTGTCCCGTTCCGCAAAGTGCAGATATGCACCTTATCTGTATTTTGGGGAACGAAACGGGAAAAGATAATCTATGTATATCGTTGGCAGACAATATTCTGGCCGAAACGTCTGTTACATTTGTTGTTTTCTTCCCGTCTAGTCTGGTTACGCAGTCGGTTACAATCTCATTGGTGTGACAGCCAAAAGTGGGTCCAGGCCCTAAGAGTAGACCCTAGTCACGGCATGTTTTATGCGAGTGTTTGAATTGCAGAAAGTAGTTACAAGATGAGTAGACTGGTTTAATGAAAAGTGACGGAGATTATAATCTTGTCCCGTGCCATAATCAGATTAGAGGTATAAATCTGATTTCTGTGTTCCGTACCATGTCGCGTTCTGCAAAAATGAAAATACAATCGTCAAATTTGTACCTTCTAGAGCAGGGGTTCCCAAACTTCGGCCTGCTGACCAGATACGACCCGGCCCTATCGAAAAGATTCCATTTGGCCCACAGAAGTTTTGATTTCGATTTTTTCAAAGTGTTAAACATGCTTTTTTGGAAACAGTATCTAAATAAAGAAATATAAGGCTTGCCTGAAACCAAAATCCCTTTTTAATCTGACCTACACGACAAATTAATTAGGAACCCCTGTTAACAGACAATGGTAGGAGAATCGACGGACGGATGAACGAACGAAGGTGACGCCATTATACGACCAAACTTTCAAAATACACAAAATTAGTCCTTTTTCTTATCTTTCTATGGAAAGAGGAGAACCCTCGCAGATGTTCCATGGGAGTCACATAATCTCGACCCTCGACAGTAGTTGGTAATCGCACAAAAAAGGGATTGGCTTATAATAATAATTTCAGCGTAAAGGAGAACTGATAGAATTACTCTATGATATTTAGGCCCTTGCCACGTGGTCATTTAGGAGAAGGATAAAAATAACCATGAACCGTTTAGAAAATGGCTGACAAATTTCACCGCTTGCTTTTTTTCTGAAGTCCTAGCGAAACAAACACAGAATCTGCATTAATATTTTACACTCTGAATACATTTATTACATCAACACAGTAGCTCTAAACATTGAAATCATCATAAAAGTCCGTTTTTAAAAACCATGTGGTATATAAAAACGTGCCACTTATTCTTTCAATGAAGCCTATAGCGACCTTGCTAAAATTACCACGAGTGGCAAATAGACAGTCCCAGTCCATAGGGCCTACGAGTACAGTATATCCTGCTCATACGACCACCTTTATTAAGAGCCCACCTTCAATAAGCGACCACAATAAATTCCCCCTACGAGTTTTCAATGTAATTATCGACTAATAAGCGGCCACCTTCATTACGCGACCAGCGGCCATGTATTTATACTCCCAATTGATTAAAATAACTCAATTAAGCGACCATGACACTTTTGATTATCTCCCGTAACAAAAATCAAGTTCACGCGTCGGTGATATTCAATGAGATTATCGCTAATCGGTAATTAGATAATCTTCTACAGATTAATTTTATAGCTTATTGCTGATTAATATTGAAAGATATCATCGTATTGGCAATTATTATAAAGTACTGTAAAGGCTTCAATATTTCGTTTTTGGTAAAATTTAGACTACCGTAAATTTGATCAGAAAGCGAAAGTAGGGTATACCGGATGTTGTTATAAAAACATATTAATCAGGTGAAAATGGAATAAAGTGTGTTAACAGGCAATAAAAATGCAAGTAAAGAAGGATATCTTATTGATTTAAGGTAGAGAATTTTGACTTTGAAAACGATAAGAACTGTGGGAACTTTGGTATCTAAAAGAAAATAAAATACGACAAAATAGAGTATCCCGTAGGTAGATAGGAGATAGCATGCAAAAGCAGTAGAAACTATACATGTATGAGTAAAAGTAAGATCCTATGATTTCCAAAACGTCAAAACGAAATGGTTTTGCAGTTCCTCTCTTAAGAGGCCACCTTCACTCAGCGACCGTTTTTGAATATTCCCTTGAGTGGTCTCTGAATGCAGGTTCTACTGTAGTTTGTTTTATATAGTACCGTAATGATAGTACTTTAGCTTTAGTAGGACTAATAAAATATTTTGTGTTGTATGTTGCCTCAGATCCAAGCTGCTTTTAACTGATTCATTTGAAAAAATCATGACTTCTCATAACATTTCCGACAAGATGTCATTCATATGGAACTATCTAGTCAAACTCGTAGACAAAGGGGTTTCGCTACGCTACGCTACACAACACATACCCTTCCGTTTACTTTATGGAGACGAAGACAATCACAATTCTGTCTACACTGTGTAGACAAGATTTATGGTTAAATTGTGAGCTTACTGTGCGTTGAAATCAGCCAATTGCGCATTTTTCATATAGAACAACATATCCACACTAATGTCCATTAAGGTCAACACCTAATTATGTTCAGTTATCCAAAACTTTAGGCTGATCGGCAAGGAGGTAGAAAATATAAAATTATATCTGCCATTTTTTGGTCATCTTCGATTTGATTGGCTGTCAAAGCAGGTCATGCGTTCAAATTTGGACACATCGATAACCGTACATAAAAAAGAAATACCGGCATTAGTTATTATAATAAATAGTTGAATTAAAACTTGAAACTTATTAATTAAATTGAATATTAGTAAAATTTATATGATAAATTCGATCTTCAACATGATTTATGCATCAAAAGCATGTAGTTATTCCACTAATAGTAACTCTTCTCGGGAATGGTTGCGTGAATGATTTTACACATTTCAAAATGGCGGCTAATTCAACAATTTATCACTAAAAACAGATAAATTGCAGCGGTACGATATTGGGAAGTCATTAACTAAATTAAAAGCTAGTTTAGTTTTTGTGCTTTATATACCAATGAATTCATGTGTATTTTCAAGCCTCACGCTGATTTCAATGCTGGAGTCCATAATAATTGGACTAGGAACTATCATATCCAAGGTAAGTGTATAGTCAAAACACCACTGGCACTGACTTTTTTTCTTATCTTGTCATCCATATGTTACAAGACCATGGTTAGACCCTGTGTAAAATATACCTCTACAAAGTGGAAAGGAGAACTTTTAGGTTATTAAGTAAGTAGCCTACAGCACAGCACAACACCACCAATAGAATCACAGCAATGCTAGAGTGAGAGACTGCAGAATCAGATCCAAATCAGGCTAAACTTTTCTAATGGCTATCAAACTGCCTCCCCATTTCAGCTAAACAAGAGTAGACACAAGAAAAATATAAAACATCCCACCACGGCCTACAAGAAATCTTTTGTTTCTTACAATTTGTACCATCAAGATATGGAACACATTTCCAAAGGATTTCATATTTGATGAGTCCCGATTCATGCACCATTTTTATACGCCCACATTATAATGTGGTCGTATATTGTCATCACCCGTCCGTCCGTCGGTCCATCCGTCCGTCCACAATTGCTTGTGAACGCGATAGTGAATACAGTTTTTATCGAATTTGAATGAAACTTGCTGTGATTATTTATATTGATGAGATCTCGGACAAGTTAGAAATTGGCGATTTTTCGACGAACTGTTTTTGAGTTATTGCAGTTGACTTAGTCAAAACTCGTCAAAATTGGCTTGTGAACGCAATAGAGACAACAGTTTTCAATGGATTTGAATGAAACTTGCTGTGATTATTTATATTGAAGAGATCTCAGAAAAGTTTGAAATTGGCGAATTTTCGATAAACAGTTTTTGAGTTATTGCCCTTGACTTAGTCAAAACGCGTTAAAATTGGCTTGTAAACGGTATAGAGACTACATTTTTCATTGGATTTGAATGAAACTCGCTGTGATCTTTTATATCGATGAGATCTTGGACAAATTCAAAATGGGCTATTTTTCGATTAATGGTTTTTGAGTTATTGCACTTGACTTAGTTAAAACCCAGCTTGTGAACGCGATAGAGATCACAATTTCCATTGGATTTGAATGAAATTTTGTGTCATCATTTATATTGATGAGATCTTAAACAAGGTTGATAGTGACAATTTTTTGGTGACGTTTTTTGAGTTATTGCCCTTGACTTAGTCAAAACAGGTCAAAAAAAACAGGTTTCATCTGATTTGAATGAAATTTGGTGTGATCATTGAAGTTGATGAGATCTTGGTTAAGTACGAAATTGATGATTTTTTGATAAACTGTTTTTGAGTTATTAGTCTTGACTTAGTCAAAACACTGCGAAATTGGCTTGTGATTAGCTAGTAAATACAATAGAGACTAGGTTTCATCTGATTTGAATCAAATTTGATGTGAACATTTATATTGATGAAAACTTGAATTAGACCTAAATAATGTTAGAGTTTCTGTTTGTGTTAAAACAAAAAATATATTTTAAAGTGGGCGTATCTTGCTAGGCAACCACTTGTGCATATTGGGGTGGACTTCCCCAATATTTCAAAGGAATATACGTTAATTTTTGGTAAGATTATAACTTTGAGCTACATAAGGTGATTTATTTGATAATTGTTTGATGGGACTGTGAGATTAGTTTCAGTGATTCAATTTATACAAATTTGAGATAAATTGTTATCCTTGTAAAATAGAGTTGTTTTTTTTTATAATAAAGCCCCCCCTACATGTGACACTTCTATCTCCCTTAACAAAGATCACGTTCACGCATTGGTGAAATTCAGTGATATTATTGCTAAGAAGTAATTTGATAATCTTTTACAGATAAATTTTAAAGTTTTTAGTAAAATAACAATTGCTTTTAAAGTTTTAAATTAATAATTATATTGAATGTTCATATTATATTAATTATTACTTTGAATGTTTATATAGTACATCAAATGTTTATATTCTTGATATTTTAATGCATCAAATGTTTATATTATATAAATCATGGCACCAAATGCTTTTACATCTTATTAAATTAGTATTGTAAGTTTTTATAATTTATATTTATCTATTCCTATTTGTATATATTTTTGTCTTTTGTATCTATTGGTCAGTTATCAACAACAAGTCCGACCTGTTATGGAGAAAATTTAAAAGACTTTCTCCCATCAATAATTTTACATAAGAATTCTAAAAACCTAAAATCCAAATATCTCAATCATTCAATACTCGATCAAACTGATGATCAAACAGGAGCTAAACAATTGTGATAATTGTTGACTCTAGTTATCAATAAAAGGTGAATTGAATTGAATAAAACTCATGATAAATCAACATAAAGTTATAAATTTTCACATCAAAATGTTTTCTTTTTCAAAAGTTAAAAGAACCAGAATATAAAGAAAACATCTGCAGGAGAGAAATAATTAGGTTGTAGAAATAATCTTTTGAAAGTTGATCTTTATTTTAATTTAATTTACATAACAAAAACACACATTTTGTACACAATATTGTTTGATATAAAAAAATGTTGAAATTCCATTTCACCTGTTTATTTCATTTCTTGGTAATCAGATCAGTTTCATGTTTTTCTAAACAAGGCTCTACAGTACCAAAGAGTCAAATTTGTGTAGATCAGCCTGAAATCAGGGTAAAATATTGTATTTCCAAAGTTGTTTGGTAATAATTATCATTCTGAACATACTGTCATACATCACAATAACAAAAAAACTCCTTCAACAATCATCTAATTTGATGTTTTTACAAATGTACAAATGCTGTATTTTGACAACTGCCATCAGTATGGTACTTCCAGTTTAAGTCTGAGAAAAACGAAGTTAAAAATGTCACTAGTTATCCATATATAGTCTTTGTACCATTGAATGAAGAAAATATTACATGAAAAGAGTTTGGTGTTGAAGGTGCTCCTGGTCTAGAAAAAATATTGATTAAGTACAAATTTAACACATATGTTAAGTAAAAAGTTTTTGAAAATCTTTTTCGAAAGAATACAATGTCTGTCCTAAAAGTTGAATTTTCGGTAGAGATTTTTATCCTTTGAAATTTTGGGTCATCAAAGATTAGACAATATATTCCTCTCTATCTCTCCATCTATAATTTATTTTTGTAAAATAAAATTGATTATTTATTAAAAGGAGGAGTAATTATCATCATTAATCAAAGCAAGCCATTAATATGAACTAATCAATCTCTAACAGTTTAATGATAAAATCATAGAACTATTGATCTCCTGCCACCTGCAAGTCATTATAACAGTCTATTGTTCATTTCTTAATACAATACTAACTATTACCTGATCTTTATTATTTTATTTCATGTATTTTAGATTTTTCCTTAATAAAAAAATTGATATTTACTGGTATATATGAGTCAATTTTAATGAATCCTGAACAGTAGACAGATATTCTTCAAATTTAACATTTAAACAGTGTTAGTTATGATAAATAATAACAATTCTATTATAAAATTCCTTAGTAGGTATAAATAGATTTAAACATATTTTAGAAACTTCTGAAAATGTACTTTTTGAAGATTATTTCCTCCTACCATAATTGTTCAGATTTTCTCAATTTTTTATTCAAATGATTTTAATCTTATAAGGGTACTTACTATCATTTAATACAACAGTTACAAAAAATAGCCCATTATTTCATGTGCTATGAATTGAATATAAACATTGAAAGGTATTGAAATTAAACTCAGTGATTGTCATTTATTTGTTTTATTTCCATACAACTCCTACTGTTCAATAAATAAATCACCCCTTCATTATCATATTATCACCATATTTTAGCATTTTATGTATTTATTCAATTATACAATAAATAAAAAAATGAATTTAACCAGTGTTCAAATAAATTAGTTAACAAAATTTGAAATTTAAAAACATATTGTACAGAATTTAAAATATATATGAATATTCAATTCTATTTTTTCAAATTGAAATGTTTTGTTGAAGTTGAATTACAAGATGCTAGAAATAAGAGTGTATTATCTCAAATTTTAATATCTTTTAAGTGAACAAAGGTCTGAAGTGTTTTTTTTTTGGATGTTTAAAAAAAAGGGCAGGTGCTAGTTCAGAGGTAGAGAGAGTGTGTTGAGCCAATCATGACACAGCTTTTGATACAAACTCAACAAAAGCTTTCTAATACTCCTTATTGTTAAAATGTGTTGTAAAATTTAGTGTAAAAATAGTTAAGTGATCTTGTTCTTGTCATTGTATTATAAATTCATGTCAAATGGTTGTAAGATGACAGTGGTTCGGTTTGTTTAATGTTTTCTAATCCTCATTGATAATAAGAATATTCAGGAATAAGTATAGGTTAGGCAGACTAGAAAACAAATGAGCAAACAAAAAACAATTTAATTACTAGAGTACACATGAAATTGATAAAGCTACAAATTAATTTAATGAATTGAAATATGAACGATTATTATGACATAATATCTTAAAAATCAATGTATTGAATTGAAGAAGACAATGAATTTGGACAGTTATTTAATTGGAGAACTGAGGAGGGAGGAAAACCATTATTGATAGTAGAAAGTCAATGATAATCTAGAACCAGTGTGTATCAACTTGTTGTCTATAGGAGACACTTTCCACAGGATTCAGTCAAGTGTAGTGGTTTGATTGACTCCTAGTGAGGATAAGGGTCACTTAACAGGTGATTTTTAAATTCAATTATTTACATACATTAGTTGAATGTGATTCCAAAAGTCACTTTATTTTGCAGTGTGTAGATTTATAAAATATTTGAAGGATTTATAGTGAGGATTTTAAATGTCAGTGTAATTATACATAACAATCAACAGCATAGGATAATATTCACTCTTTTATATTTGAATGAGGAGAATTGATGTATGAACTGCTGCATAAAAAATATATATATGAACACTGGTTGTTGTAGATACATCCTAATTAGTGTGAATTTTTGCATGAATTATAAAATGATAAAACATAACGTGGCTATAGTATATACATTCCTGCAATAGTCTATTATTCTGTGCAGTAGAATGGAAAATTGTCATTTCCAATCAAGTTTGGATTTTATTCCTTACCATAATGTTTATAAAAAGGTAAGCTAACTTTTAATTGGTATTTAATTATGTTGTCAAGTCACAGAGTTTTTAAGATAAAATCATTTCTTTACCATTGATAGAGTGAGATATTATTATGTGTTGTGACTTGTTTTTTGGGGGGTATTTTTTGCAAATTGGCATTTAATCTTACTTTTTTGTTTATTTCCCATGCAGATAAAAATAAATAATAGATAATTGTGTGCTGATTTTATTCTTTTAGATTGTATATGCTTACACTAGACTATGTGGTTATTTGCAACCATCTTCTAACTTTTAAAAAAAGGTTTTGATGTGTTTTGATGAGTTTGGGTTTAATTTTTATTTCAAGTACAATGTAATTTGACATTTTGTATATTAAAAGATGTGTTTTTTTGCCAATTTTGAGGGTTGATTTTGGTATGAATATATGTAAATAATCTTCAGAACTATTAGAACTGAAAATTGTGTAATATGGATTGGTAAGAAAGTTCACTGTAGAATCTGGATAATTCTGGACACACATGGATTTGAAGGGTCAAAAACTAAAAAATATTCCTGTTCCTGTCACTGAGATATGATTGGTCAAATTTTGTATATGGTTGTTTTAGGGTTGTATCTTGAAATGAATAAATGATATTTTTATATTGCAAATTCAACAATTCAATATATTTTTTCAATATATTTTGTTTTATTATTTTGTGTCTGCTGACTCTTTGTTTTCAAGTACTGATCAAGTTTGGGTGTAGAGGCCAAATATTTCTACAAGGGTAGAAGAAAGTTTATTTTTATGTATTTCTCTATATAGCTATCTGACAGGTTGACACACTTTGGCTAGCGGTGGTGCAGGTCTGTATGGGTAGACTAAAGGTTTGTGCTCTTACGGAAAATCTTGTCAGAAGGCATTAATGGAAATGATGTTTTAATTTCAAACTTATACAAGATCCTAAACCTTTAAGATTAGTAACTAAGATGATTAGTTCAATATAATCACAGTATATATAGATTGTTATTATCATTAGACTACCAACTTCTAACTTTATTACAGAGTGACATTAATTTTCATCTTTCTCTCATTGCCTGTCACTCATTATTCTTACCCTAATCAATAACTCTGCCTTTATTATAACTCACAATATTTCTCTAGAGACTCTCTATAATATCAAATATGATTCATTATATTTCATTATTATCACAAACTAACTTTATCTTTAATCAGCAGTAAAACCAATTAGTTCTAATAACATTTTAACTAATTACTCTTCACAGTACAATCCTAAAATATTATATCCATTTATACCACAGATAGTAAGCAGTTATCATTTTCTGTCAAACTTATTGACTTACACCAGCAAAGTATTTGGATATCAAATTTATAGTATGATTGAATGTTGCACAATGAAAAAACCCAAAACCAATTGATTTGTTTGCTTTGCTTCTATTAATTGTTTAGAATTCTTTTTCATAATTATCCAACATGCCTTACACATCAATTGTTAAGTAACAATTAGATGAGAGTTCTTGGCCTTGCTGTCACATGCTGTTGGTCATTTCACTTACTACTGAATTTCATGCAGTTTGGACCACAAAATTATGTCATCATTTCCTGTATAGCATCCATGTTTGAGTTCTTAGACTTTTTATGGCAATATCTTCTTAAAGCCAAGAACATCAGGACGAATTGATCTATTTAGTGTTTCAAGGCTTTGAATGTTTATTACTGAAAATATTTTTGAAATTAATTAAGTGATTGTGAAAAGAATTGCTCTTATCACCTGAATTTATACTGTGATGTTGCATCTTTAAATTAAAGAGATAATATGTCTTAGAAGGAACACAAAATTTTAATTTACCCGAAATAGGCCACAATAACAGTATATATCCATCAGTGGACTTACCTCAGTGGTCCTCTATTATCAGATAAATCTACAAATTCAACGGTTGTTTTAATAAAATGCTTAATGCATGTATTAAGCCATTTTCAAATTGTGCCACTTTGAAATCTGTTGTAATTATAAAGAGAAGTAACTCTAATATGGGGTTTTCCGCGTCTTTAACCTCTACTCTTGAATTGACCTCAACATCATCAGACAATGTACGATATTTAAATTCTCGGAAGACCTAGAAAAAGCAATTCATACGATTTTGAATGATTACTCCCAACACTGACAAAATACACAACAAAAATTAATCATTGGGAATATTTGTTTATATACCGTACACACATAAATGACTGCTATTGCTTGCTTGCATATGGATGGGATGTTCTTTTTTCCTGATTTCGTGCTGATTACCCAGACGCATTTTTTCTCATATTGTTGCTTTTTGAAAATTGATAAAAATTATTTTTTTGATATCCATAATAAGTATAATTGTATATTATAAGACAGTTTAAGATTTACATGTTAGATTGAATAGACAGATCTGTCAAATTACAATGTCTCTATTTTACTGGTGGCACCAGTTATAGAGAAGATAGAGACCTAATAGCTAGGAGCCAGCTTAGAGACAAACTAAACAAGATAGTTCCAGTATAATTAGTGCCAATATTGATTAGCATAAAACTTCACCCCTTTTCCAATTACACATGATGGTCTCTTCGATTTACTCCTTGCCTTAACTTTATTCTTTTATACCATTGTTTTTCTTGGCCTCAGGACAACCATTTTCATCAAATCATTTGACAATGTGACAGGAGGTTTTTGTGTTGGCAAACTGTAGTTGTTGAGATTTCTATTGCCTTTCTTGATAAATTAGATTAGATATGCAATTGATTGGTGGGCTGAGTAATTGAGTTAGAACATTGTTGTTTTTTCTTTTTGACATCAACAAATCTTAATACCAAGTTGAAAGTTTCAATCTTATTTTACAAGCAACTAATATCATTTACTCTACACTAATTCAATCAATTATTGAAATTTTTCTCTCATTCAATTTCACCAGATCTAATTATAATCAAATGATTTAAGGTTTTATGAGATATTTAAAACCAGGTCAAAATTTTACAGTTTTTTATTTCAGTTTTTGCTTTTTTTAGATCGCTTTTTCCACAGTTTTACATGGTGTTATTGTGTTAATGAATATGACAGAACCTGCTTTGATAAGCATCTTAAACATATGAGACTTTGCTTTTTGTTCACTTATTGAATTATAATTGGCACCTTTACTGTGTCTAACCTAGAAACTGGAAACACTGATGATCAACTTTTGTGAGCTGTCATTAAAACCCACTGATTTATAGTTTTCACATTGAAATGGACATGAGATTATGCCTTATGTTTCCAGTATGAATCGTAGGAAATGTGAATGTATTTTGTTTATCAATATTGCTATGTGACTACCAATGATGTTTTTACCAGTTAAATGAAGTGAAGTTGTGAAAAGCTATACAGTATTAATGAATGTACTCTCTGTTGTGAAATTGATATAAGATGAAGGCCTCCAGAGAATTGTTTTAAATATTGACTACCAAGTAATCATCATTATATTTAGTTTTTCATGAAAAATCTTAATTAATACAGAAAAAAAAATACCATCAATAATAAATCATATAAATTAATTCATTAATACAAAAATTTTTAGACAAAAATTTTTTAACAGAATTTTCTACTCAAGGTTTTATAGTTAGGACATGATTTATCTTAAATTTATTCACCAAAATGAATTGATTTAATGCTCAAATTATTCCATAGTGAATAGAATGGATGGAAGAAAATTCATCAGAGGTTTCTTTGTGTTCAAAACCACAACGTAACATAATTTCTAATTGCTTTTTACACTCTTTGTGTTCAATTAATATCCTGCTTGGCAAACTTCCTTCCTTTTAAAAGAAAAACATCAATCAGTTATGTCAATCAAAGAAAGAATAGAATATTTAATTTCTTTACAATATTCATTTCATTTAATCACAGTCTTTTCATGTTATCAGTCACTTTATGATAATTATTATTATGTGTATAATTCTAAACGTCAGTTTACTGTGTAATGTGATCAAATTACACATTATTCCCTTTTATTTTAAAATTCAAATTTGCATACAATGTTCATGGTTACCATGACTTAGTTCTCTACCAGGAAAAAGACATTGGTAAAGTAAAAAGTAAATAGATTTTTAATGATCATTTGACCTTGAATTAAATAAATATTTTATGATGATTTGGTCATGTGTATCGGGCAACTGATAATTAATATTAAAAATAATAGAGTAAAAATGACTACATGTATATCTGTTTTACATAAAATGTTACCTAGTTTTGAAATTGGTTGTATATTTTTGTTCTATATTCCAAAAGCACAAAAAAACATTATTGAAAATAATGTGTTTTGTGTGACCAATCAGATTGTTTAATTTTATTTCATTTCTTCATTTATCTATTTCTGGTGCGTTCTTCATTGCTTGTTTTCAACCCGCCATTGAAAACGTGGTTGAATTTGCAGTTGACAATCTATCTTTCCAGTTTAGGGTATTTTCTAAAACCGCTATTACTATTACACAAAGTTGTCTCTTTCATAGTTCATAATGACATTTTTAAGATGTTCTATGATGAAGAGATCTAAGCTAAATAAAAAGATCGATCAATTTAAACATTGTATTTACCTTATCTTGGCTTATGTTTTCTAATTAAAAGTTTATTTTTTAAAAAATGGTAATATTGGTCTGTTATTGATAAAGATATATTAAGGTGTACAATTATCTTTCTATTGATTGATTGATATCAATAAGAGTGTAGTATTATGGTGAAGATTGTTGATATTACTATTGTCAGACTGAAGATAGTTGGTAGTAATTAGTTGACTAGTGATAATTAATCAATACAATTGAGATTTATTTATTGACAGAAGATGTGGAGTGAAAGAAAAGGCTGATGAGAACATTGATTTGAGATTGTAAATGTACATACAATTCTTATAATCACAGTTCATTATTACTATTGGCAATTTTCTTCAAAAGTTTGTCAAATTTGCATAGCTTTTCTTCCTTTCCTGTTTTTGTTTTTCATTGTGACAACTAGCAGATTATGATAAATTGTTGAATTTGTCTACAAATTACTTGAAAAAACATTTTATTTCATTCAAATTAAACAACTTCGATGAGATTTTGTAGATTGGCAATCTTAGATTTAGGGTGAAACCTTGTGTTAGATGGTGATGAGAACATAGTCTCATAAAAGCACTGGCCTAGGTCACAAAGTAAAGATTTATGATAAAGCAAGGTGCAAGTTAAAGGTTAGGATAATTATATGCGTTAATTATGGATGTCTCTGAAATATTATCTGAAGTAATATAATTTCTTTATCTGAAATAGTTGAAAATATAAGAATTAATTTTCTTCTGATATATCGATAATCAGCTAAAGAGAAAAGCCAAATATTTTTATGTACCTATAATAAATAAAGAAATATTAATGTAAAATGTAGTGAATTCAGAATAAAGGAAGTCAGGTAATTTAAAGCTATTGGGGATTGAGTCTACCATGAACTAGGATATTGCTGAGATTTTTATTTCTTTGTACGCTGTAACAAGTCTCTTGCTGTAGACATGAGGATATTGGTTTTGAAGGCTTTGGTAGTGACGTTTGACAATTAGGGAGGCATTAGTGGCAGTATGATTGTAGGTGGTAACAAAAGGTATTATCTGATTATCATGTTGGATATTAAGGCCATTTGGACATACAGTTTGAAGTTGGTCCATCCAATAACTCTCGCGTTGTAATCTTCTTTGTTTTGGCTTGATGTTTGGCATAGGTTGTATCTTTTCAATTGGCATAATCAACAAATCTTCAATGGAATGGTCGGGTTGGTTAAAATGATTAGAAATTGGTCTATTTTTGCCATGTACTATATCGTAACGATGGCCGTTAAAGCGAGTTCGTAGCGCGTTCTTAGTTTCTCCAATATATTGTGTTTCGCATTTTTTACATGAAATTAGGTAAATTAGATTTTGGTCGCCGCATGAAAGTTGGTCAGATATAAGAAAAGTTTTGCCGGTTTTATTGTTTTTGAAAAAATGAGAAATAGGTACATGCTCGCAGGTACGACACGTAGAACCACCACAGGTTTTGGAGCCAAATTCATTTATAGGCGATGGAGGGGGGGTATTTTTCTCCAGAAGTTGTAATAACGTGTCGTTTTTAATTTTGCGTAGAAATCGTTTTGAGTAACCCCTCTCTCGTAATTTATTGAAAACTAGGTTGCATGCAGAATCAAAATCGGTCTGTTGAGTACAAATCCTATGGAACCGTAGGATTTGTGATTTTATAATCGCAGAAAACGTATGCTTCGGATGAAACGAGCTTTTGAACAAAAGTTGGTGCGTATCAGTTTCTTTAAAAAATACTTTAATGTCCACTTTTGAAGTTTTTTCGAAATCGTTTCCTTTGAACACCGTAGTGTCCAAAAAGTCCATACTATTATCGCTAATGTTCGCCGTTAATTTTACTGAAGGATGGTGATTGTTTAGTATCTCGAAGTATTGCCAAAAGTTTTCTAATGATTCGGTCCAAATGATAAAAATGTCGTCAAGAAATCTGCCGTAAAAAAGAGGTTTAAAAGGTGAAATTTGGTCTATTTCGCGTTCCCATTCAGCCATGAAGATGTTTGCATAGCTTGGAGCGAAGCGTTTACCCATAGCTGTTCCAGAAATTTGAAGGTATGTTTTTCCATTGAAAAAGAAGTCATTACGCGTTAAACATATCTGCAGGAGTTCCAAAATTTCTTTATCTGGTCTTTGGTCAAGGGTGGATTTCCCTTTTTAAGGGAAAATCCCCGGGATTAGGCGGAACATTCAATTTTTTGATTTTTTCAATAAAGTCGGTGGTATCTTTCAGATAAGACGGATGTTTACTTGCCAAAGGTAACAAAAAATGGTCAATATATTCAGAAACTCGATATGACTCGCTAGCGCAATCAGAAATAATTGGTCTGCCCTTTTATTCGCGACGGTCCATTCGGTTTCAGGATTTTTGTGAATTTTTGGTAAAGAATAAATATGACGTTGGCGTACGTTGGGTTTTGCAGAAAGGTAGTCGTATTGCGCGTCAGAAAGAAATTTTTTTGTAACTAAATTTTTCAAAATGTCGTTGATTTTTATAGATGTTTCCATGAAAATTGGTCTGTCTAGTTCGCGATAATGATTTTGATTACTTAACTGCTTATCTAATTCAAAAATATAGTCAACGCGATCCTGTATTACACAACAACTGCCTTTGTCACTTTTACGGATTATGATGCTGTCATCATTCTTTAATATATTCAATGCCCTACGCTCAAAATTGGTCAGATTGTTCTTCTCCTCTACCAAAGGTAACCGAGAGATTTCTTCATACATTTCATCGCAAATATCAATAATACCATTGTCTATCGCGTTGTCTGGTGGATTCCAACCAGTCTTTTCAACAAAATTGGTACGTTTTCCGCGACCAAGGCGTTCTCGAAAGAAAAAATTGAGTTTGAATATTCGCTGAATTTCTTTTACCGATGATAAAATTGGTGAATTAGACAATGGCTTTGCCGTGGGAATAAAAGTCAATCCGCGATCCAAAAGTCTTTCTTCTACGGGAGAAAGTTTACGTGTGCTAAGATTTAGAATTGTTTGACCTAATTTTAGAATACTTCCTCCCGCGTCTAGTTTAAATGGGAGACCCATTTAACGTAGATACTTCTAGCAGTGGAGGCCGTCCAGTGGACGTGATCGGAGCAGACGTCGACCATTCCATTGAACCTTGGGATGGTAGTGGAAACAGGAGAAGGCTTATGGTAGATCAAGTTATTGTAGCGGCGGAGATATTCTGTAGCATGGGGCTCGACTCTTTGTAAACTGTTAGAAAATGGTATTTGGGTTGCATAAATGGTAGCTGCAGGAAATTTAGATTTGGCAAGGTTCAAGAGTTCCAAAATTTGTTTATAAATAATTTCACCAGTCTCCTGTCTGTTGTTGATGCCTACATGGAAGATAACCTTTTCTGGTACGTTGGTGGGTTCAGCCTTGAAAAGGATATTAAATATATGACGGATGCGGGCTCCTGGGTAGGATTCAGCTTGGGTGTTGAGGTCTATTTCTGGTACACGAGAGATATTGGATGAACCGATGATCAGGACAGGTTTCAAGATTTCCGGAAGGCTCCAATCAGATTTTCTGTTATCATGGTCGTTTCTTCGTGGTTTATTGGCTGGTTGGTGGCCTAAACTCAGACGTCGCCTGGTGCCAACAGATTGTCTAGGTGTTTCTGGGTTTGACTTCGGGGTTCTCTGTTGGTTGTCGGCTCTAGTTATTGGTGACAGGGGTAAAGGTGAGACAGAAGAAGAAAGAAGTGTTGTGGAATCGATATTTGTGTTATGTCGTTTAGGAGTTGGTAGAATTTCTGGTGAAAATTGTTCTGCGACCGGAGGGGAGTATTTGCGTTTCTTTGAAGATTTGGTAAGAGCCGAAAATCGATTGGTAATTGGTAGTGGTTTGCTAGTTGATGGAGCAGACTCTACAGTGTCTACAATCATGCGGGTTTCCGAAATATGGTTCTGGCACGTGAGAGAATTTAACGTACGAGTGTATTTGTCTAAAGTTTCGCGTTGTAGTCGGCGGTATGATTTCTTTGCCCAATTAACCGCTTCTGACGAGAACTGTCTTAAATTTTGATCAGAAAGGTTGCGTGACTTCACAAAGTTGATTTTTTCTGCAAGCATATTCTCATAATGAGATTTTAGTGCCAATGCCACGTCTTTAGCCCAAGCTTTATTAATGTTTTGAATTACAGATAAAATTGATGTATTTCTTAAAGCTGGTTTAACAAACCCAGATTCTGAAAGAGAGTTTGACAAGAGGTGTCTTTTTATTTAAATTACTAATAAAGACTTGTTTAATATTGCACATGATCACAAGACAATAATTGTAAAGTGACTAAGGCTCTAACAAAATTTCTCATTATCCACAGACCAAACCAGTGATTTACACAACTAAAACACTTTCCTAATGGAGATATTGAATTTTTACCAATCCTTAAAACCAGATTTTGATTAACGAAATTGTCTTGCTTGTACAGATTTTTATTTTTATATCTAGATTTGCTAATATAGAACTGAAATTGATTTTTTGAATGTGACCATTGTTTCTACTCCTGTTAATTAGCTAAAGTATTATAAATATCAACAATTTGTGTCAAATGACTTGGTGATAATGGTATCATAAACTTCCATTTACAGTCTCTGAATTGTCAGGAACCTTTGTCTAGAAACACTTAACATGTCAATAGACTTTGTGCCATTGATGTTTGTGATGATTGGTTTTAAAGACATCATTTAATGACTTCTTTCAGATGGTTAATATTTTTTTCCCAAAATAGCTGTTTGTCAAATCCCAAACATTCTGTGTGAACTTTTCTTTTTCAGTAAACAAAAAAGTACCTCACTAGTTTAATCTGTATAAGGTTATTTCCAAATAGGAGTTGACAATCAATGCAAATAAAGCTCAATTGTTCAAAAATCACTTGCTTCCAAAACCAGTCAGTCTAAAGATAAATTTTGAAGGCTTTACTTAGTGATTATGTGTACTCAGGGCTGAATATTATTAAAAACATATTTAGTATTAGTTCTGCCCTTATTCTGCGAATTATACAAAGCTGTCAATGGGCAATATTGCCTTTCTTGGTATGATAGAATATTGCATCTGTAAGAGCACCTCCACCTACTTATTCAGCTGGAAGCAGGGTAGATATAATGTTAATACAGTATATATAAATTTTAATTGTATATTTGTATCATTTCAGTGTTACATTAATAATAATTATACATACAGAATGAATAATAATAATAATAATCAAGATACCACTGATCATTTTATGTCTGGAACTGTAAGTACACCTTTTTTTTTTTTAAGATCTAATTCACACAAACACCATATGGTAACCTGTTAATTAGAATAAATCTTTTTTTTTTATCTGTATAGGTATGTTACCCCTTCAGACGTAGTAGTCTGAAAATTAGTCAGGCATACCAACTGTTGATAACATGAATCAAAGTTGTAGATTTATTATCCACTTTTTATATAAAAAAAAAAAAGTTTTTCATTATATGCACACATGAATATGTGCAACATAAAACTAATAATAATGATTGAACATCCAAACCAATCATGAAGAAGATAATGGTGATCTCAGTTAAAATTAATAAGCTGGATTCTAATGACAGGATACAAAGTGAATCAAATCCAAATTAAAAACACTGTCTTATAAAAAAACATTTTTTTCCAACGTTTCCCTCTAATACAATAGAGCTTCCTCAGGGAGGGCTAAATACAAAATGAAAAAATTACAAAAATTATGATGTCATCATGCTAATGACCTCACCAGTCCCACATAACAAAATTGATAACAAAATTGCATCAATGTAAAAGTACAAAATATGTGGACGTTTTTTATCATCCCTTTTGTCTGTTGGTCAGTTCTTCAACATTTATTTGGGTACTATGTGTGGGCTTATGCTACCTTGCTTGGCAAGCTATTTTTTTTAAGTTAAAGGTGTTTTTTTTTTTTAAGAGTAAACTAAAGCAAACTATTTGATTCTTGGTGTTTTTTATGAGTTATTCTGGTATTGTTTTTCTAACAAATATATGTGGACACTGAAATGCCTGGAGAAAACAATTCCGCTAAATATAGACTCCACTGGTTGTTAATGTCACCAAATGCCGTAAAGCTGTATTTGAATCTACCGACCAATTTGTTTTTTAATATTATTAGCCAAATCAACTTGGAAAGAAATATAGAAAGTTAAAAATGATTTAAATTAATTAATTATATTTATTAAAAAAATAATATTTCCTGTTGTTGGGATAATAATTGGAATATCAAAGGATCAAATAGCATTTTGCATATAATTAAGAGTTTTAACATATCTTAAATGTTCATGTCTGCACCAGATCGGATAACAAAAAAAGACAAATTGATGTTCTATCATGTACACTGGTCAGAAAATTAGCCTGCATTCCCTATTTAATTAGCTTTTTAAAGACAAAAGACAAGTGGTATAATTATGAATGTGTAATACTCAGACCTACAGTTTATTGAAATAAAGTTGATAAGAGGATTGGAATCGGCTTATAAAGGTTTACCCTATACAAGATTAATCCATTGTTTTATTTCTACATGTTTCATTAGATCTATAACACCTGATGTCAGTCTGCACTATTGTTCTTCTCTTAATATATATTATTAACATACAAGGTCTTTAATTCACCAATAATTCAGTAAATAGGTTGTATTGAGATGTAACGCATCAATGATGTTAGTACAGACAGATGGCAAGCGACCAATGATCCTCCTCTTCTTGATACCTCCTAATATAACTTCAATAATAGAGAGTTAAACTGCTTGAACAAATTGTCACTGCTTGATGTTGAGGATTTCTTTCTCTCAGTGTTTAACAGAAATAAAATATACTGATTGTATAGTTAGATATAGATTTTCTACCCTATTTATCTGCTGATGAGACAGAAATTTGTCTTGTTTGATGTGAAAAGGTTGATGTCTCTATTTATGATGAAAGATCAATCACTCTGCAATGACTCAATGTCTGTTTTACACAAAGCAATTTTCAGTGTTATTTGAAAATGTTAAATTAAAAAAAGTTGTGATGAATTTTGATTGTGTATTTAAGAATTTGAGAATATTTGAAAGTAGCTTTGCCATCTGTTTCCCCTTTATGTGATTTTTTGCTGTGAAGTTATGTCTTTCTTTTTGAATATTTCATTTCATCTGCAAAGCTGATTTTTAAATAAGATATGTAGTTAATAACCACCATAAACACACCAACACTTTAAGAACAAAAAAATCTTATTTGATGTCCATGTATTTGATTATTGTGCATAAAACATTGTGAATTTTAAAAAAAATTTAATGTTCATTAGTAAATATTATAATAATCAATTTCAAATTGTGCTAAATTTACTAAAATATAATTTAAATTCTTTTTACATTTTGTATTTTGAATAATCATTAGACTGTAATATCAATTTTTATTTTGCTGTTAAATTATTTATTTCATAGAATGTAGTATTTGATTGGTCTTGAGATTTTTTTTCTTGAGAATATTGAAATGAACAAAACAGGGTCTGTCTGTATGTTATTGTACAGAATAGAATAGAGTATCTTATCATCTTGTCTTTTCTTCCCATCTCAACGCTTGATTACAGATCAACAACTAACGATGTCTTTACATTGTCTTTTTATACAACATATGGTCATAGAACACAGATGGTCTTAGAATACCATTTACTACAATATTGCTCAATGTTGAATGTGATGTATTGCTTCCTTCAAGTGGTCCCAGAACAGAATAAAATCACTTTCTGACTTTCAAATGTTTGATGATGACTAATCAGATGATGACTTGAAATTTTATTGGTTATAGTATTTATTGTAGTTTTTGTAAATTCATAAGCATCAATAGTTAACTGACTGATATACTAAAAGTAACTAGGAATTGTAATAAAACAATCTATTCTGTAGAAAAAGAAATGTGAAACACCTCTTCAGGCTGAGGACAGTTCCTATTTTAGCCATGTTTTGACCAATTTTGGTCTTAACTATACAAAGAGATAGCTATATTTTGTCATAATTCTCATAATAATGGTGAAAGTACAGATGAGACAAAACTTTGTGTGTTTCTTGAAACCCTGAAAAACAGGTTAAGGGTTAAAAGACTAACTCTTCATAATTCTAATAGTCATATGATTTCAGGACAGTTAGCTTTGAGATTTTTTTCTTTTCATGCTTGAAATATTAAATGTATGTGGGGGTTGTAAAGATGCGTATGAAGATCTGTAATGGAGATCGAACCTAAAGCTGTTATCCATGTATCTTACATATTTGAAGCACTATAGAAAAAAGTAAACATTTTTCACTTGATGATTAGAATGTTAAGTTTTAAAGTTGAATTAAGTCTTAATTCTCTGTTTTTGACTGTACAAAGTGCTTTGGTATTGGTCCTTAATGAAACAGATATATTAATTCTCATTGGCCTACAAGTGAACAATGGGATGAAAAGAGGATGGTTTAAAGGTGAATTATTGATGAGGTCCCATCATTTATTTAATATACCTGTTCTCCTCTCTAGTTCCCATAAAATGCACCATGGTAATAATAGGAGAGTAAATGGCTCAATGATTTCATGAGAGATTTAAACTTGTGTACTATTTGTATTGGTTGTTGTAAAGGACCATGCTGTTTAATATATTAGTACCTGTCTAGTACAGATTACTTAAACTACCCAAATATCTACTTTATTTCCTTTGTACCATGTTGAACTAAAGTAATAACAAATTCTAACAAGATATTAAAAGATACAGTGTGTTCCTGTTGCCAGTTGCAATATTTATTAGAGAAATAATTGATTGGAATTGCATTTTTTCCGGATTCATTGAGAAATTTGTTGTTTTTTTCTCTGTGGAACTAAATTGATGTTAATCAAGAGATTGGGAAATTAATGGCTAACATTAATTATTGTCAATGGACGTAAATGGAATTGGATATTTTTTTAGAGAAGCAGTGAAAATTAATTTTTAAGTGATAAAGAAAAGCTGTGGAGAGTTGTTGAATAGGATTGGTTATTGATTGGAAGGATGTCAAATCATTTAGGAATAGTCGGACAATTTAATGTGTAAATTGGTCCAGATTTATTGACTAATATCACAGTGTGGATATAGACTAGAGATTCTATCAGTTTATCAACCTTTGGTACATATTATTATTTCATTCAATTGCATAATGGAGGTAAGTACAGTATTTTCAAGAATTATACCTAACAGTTTTAAGTGTGTTTTAATTTTCCATCAGGTATGATATTTAGTAGAACTAATTAACAACATCATTAATTTCTTAGGATAATAATCAAATCAGATTTCTTCACAAATGTATGTGATAGCTAGTACTTATTTAATAAGTGATAGAAATTTGTATGTTCATGGAAAAAGTTTGAATATCAATACCTGTTACTTTACAACTGCTTTTGGGTTACTGATGAAAACCAGGTGACAGATGTGGTTCTTTGGAAAACTCTGTAGACTGGTGTATCATCATGCAGATACTCTTAATTTAAGCTTCTCTATACTAAGCGATAGAGGGACTTCTGATTCTTGGACATTTAAGCTGCCATACCAGACTAAGCCCTGGTCTGACTAATTTAAGTGATCTTGTGTTGGGTTTTTGGGGTTATTTTTGTTCCTGCTTGTATTTTGTTGAGGTTTTGATCAGTGTTCAATTTGTAGCTGCTTGGCTTGAAAGGTTTTTTTTTTAAAAAAATTCTAAAGAATTGAAGTTTTGTCCAGTACTGGTATTCAGCCTTATGATGGTTAAATGAAGATTGATTTCACTTACTTTGATGGCTTTGTAAAACTGAATGATGATCAGTGCCATCTAAAAATCAATACAATTATAATGAATTTAGAATTATTGCTTATTAATTTAATCCAAAAGCCATTACGCTTAAAATTGAGTGAAATTTGACAGGAAAATAGATTTCCTTTAAACACTATGCTATTAATCATCATAGTTAAAGTGAAGGTAGTGGATCATTATTAGATAATTAATCACAACAATCTCATTAATTATCTTAATCATTTCTCTTTAATTATACCAAATTAACATATTTAAATTTGGATTGTCTACAATGCAAGGCAATTGTCTTAAACTTCATTTTTATCAAAATATTGTTCCATCAAGATCATGGGATTATAGGTCGTTAATTAATAGGAAATTGTAAAATTTGAAATAATATATAATTTTATAAAGAATAGAGACAGGTTGATGTTACTGAAATGATGATATTGGCCAATCAGGTTTAAAAATGACAACAGACCCAAGGATGTTATAAATTTGTATTCTAAAATCATAAATGAAATATAATTAATTTTTAGATTAAAATGATGTCTGCCTATCCTGTCCTGTCCTGGCTGCCATTATAAATGCGGGCGTATGATGATGGCCATTACTATTTTCTATGTAAATATATAAATCAGAATGTCTAAGGTTGCTGTAACACAACAATATTGAAATAAGGCAATTGAATCCAATTATTTTTTCAGACAAAATGTGCCTATTATTAAATTTATGATTTCTCTTATAGTTTTGTTTTACATAAACCCAAAATCATGATAGAGTCCAAATGATATACTGTCATTCAAAATGGCCTATTTGTGGCAACTGGAATTGTTGATAGAAGAAATTTTCTAAGAGATTAATCATATTGTGTACTTTAAAGGTGTTAATACCTCTTTATAATTAACACCTGCAAGGTTTTAACACATTATATTTTTCTTCTCAGCAGGCAGCAGAAATTGTAACAATCATGACAAAAAAGGGTTATTTGCCTTTAAACAATGCATGGCACGTATCAGACAGCTGTTGAATACAACATTATCAGATCTAGTTTAAAATTAGACATCTTCATTTCATTCTGCCTCTCTAATATCATTCATTATTTATCTTTACACTTTATCATATTTCACTGCACAACTATTATTATCTTTATTTTTAGGACAAAAAATTTAAACAATGTGTTTCAAAATTGTAACATTAATGTAAAAAATTGCACTATTTTGCAGGGTTTCCAAGTGCCAAGTTTTGGTGATGAAGATTTTGATTTACTAAGTCAAGTACCTTTAATGCTACCATCAGAACAACAGCAACAAGGACATGTACCTACTGAACAAGACATATTTAATTCTCAGAATACATCACTGCCGTCACAGATGATGAACAATCCAGCAACAATGGCTTCAAATATGTCTCAAAACTCAAACATCTTTTCAAATTTGGAAAATACAGTCAACTTAAATCCCACATTTCCACCACAGAACTTTTATGACCCAGACATTAATATGAGTAATACATTCCAAGGAAATAATCCAAATTATGGAGAGAATAATATGTTCCAAAATGTTGCCATGACATCAGGACAAGCTATGTTTCAAGGACAAACAAACCAAGGACAAATGGTTACTGCTGGCCAGCAGCAATCATTAATGAACAGTACTATGTCTAATTCAGTAGGATATCCTGTACCAGGTGTAACAGGTGGAGTTAATCAGGGTTCACCAATACCTGGAACCATTAAAACCACCTCACCACCAAGAGAGAGTACCAGTGAAGATAGTGATGATAGTTTACCTTTAGCTCAGGTATTGTTTTCAAGTTTTCCATTAATTAGGGGATGAATTCATGTAATTATTTGTTTTACAAACTGGAAGAACTTAAGCGGATGCATTTGATATAATATCAAGTATTTCTGAGCTTCTAGAACAAGGTGTTGTCCAAAGATGACTAAATATCCAGAATTAAATTAAATCTCATGCATGTAGTTGATAATAACTCAAATCTATCAGTCAATCAATTCTGTTTACTTTATTCAAATATAGATGAACCTTTATCACTTCTTGAATCTGCAAAGTGATATTTCAAAATTTGGCTGTCTGAGTCCATGTCTGTCAGATGGCACAGTGAATTATCAAACATGAAAGTATTAGTAGATAGTGCATTGCTTCATCTTTTACAACCAGTTTAAATTACACAATGAATCTGTTTAAAGTGAAATTAAGGTGCTGATGTACCATGTGGTTCACTATAACTACTCCCAGTGGTTCATTAGGTGAACTATTTGCTTATTTTCATTCATAAAATAATGATTGTTACTAAGTCAACTTTAATTCCTGGGGTTTAAACTATTTAAGTTTAATTTGGATTGTCAAGGTTTTCATTGATGCAGAATAAGAACATCTTATTTCAATATTGGTTGAAAGTTAAATGTCTTCATCAAATACTTCAATACAAGTGTCAAATTAAGATAAAAATTATAATGGTTTTTCTACTGTTAAATAAAATGTTGAAGTAATGGTAAAAAAGAAAAAAGATTTTTTCCAGTCTGTGAAATATAATTGCACCAATGCATTAGTGACCACATAAAGAGCCCATTAAGAAAGTTAAATGGGAAGTTGTAGTATTGGAGAAAGATTTGTTTTATTAGAAAAAGTCTGGCAGATTCAGTCAAGTAGAAAGCTAACAAAAGCCATAAAAAGATTTGAAATAAAATGATGTTCTGTCAAAATTGAAAGAAAGGGTTATTTGATTTAAAAAGACCTTGAACAAATATATGTAGAACTGAACTTCTTGGATTTGCAGCAGATATTTCCAATGAAATAAAATGTTTTCAGGACTAGAATTAGTCTTGTGATAATTGATTGATTGAATAGTATAGAGAAATATTCATATTTGAAAGTGATATACTCTTAGAAAATAGCATTCATCATAGTTTGTAAAAATACTGAAAAAGCAATTAGGAAAATGCTATTGTTGTTCTTTTTTAAAGATGTTTTGAGAGGGAAATAAATGAAATTGATGAGAATATTGTGAATCACAAGATATTGTGAGAGGAAGAAGAATAGAGTTGAGATTCTATGATAACATGTCAAAATTAATATTTACTTTCTGAACTCATCATTATTTATGCATCATATTTTCTCTCAAAACATTCCTCTCTTTTCTTTTTCAACATTTTTTATTTATTTTTCATTAAAAATTGTCTTTGTTTAATGACATCAATTATGAGATTTGTTAATTAACTTTTTTGAACTACAATTATTCCATTAATAAATCAGCGGTTGATTTAGTCTAAATTTTCTGTCAGACTATGAGATTATTTAGAAAATAAAATTACTGGTCTAGCTCATATTTTATTGAAATATTTTCACCTCCTTAATTCATTTTGTCTTTTAATATATTTTCTACTGTATAAACATGTAGGAAATTACCGGTTATAGAATCTTTTGATCAGTTTGTTAATGTTTATATTTCTTTATGTGACTTGAAGGTGCTATAGAATACATATTGTTATACATGTATTTATGTATATATCTGTTTTTTTTTTTTCAGTTAGTATCATTAAAAAGACAAGCTGCTAATAATGATTTAAAGAAAAGTCCTGTTCCTTCACCAACAAATAAGTCACCTCCACCAGCTAAAAAACCTAAAACACCTAAACGTAAAAAGAAAAAAGATCCAAATGAACCACAAAAGTATGTTATAATCGAACCATTATCATAATGAATTTTAGATATATGGACTCTCAAAAAGGAATGCTGCAACAAGATCTTAAATCTAATAGCAAAAAGTTAATACATTGAAGAAATAACATATGATAAAGTATTGTGTATAATAGTGCTGTCCAGCTTAACTTAAGATATATTCATATTTCATGTGTTTGGATGACTTAAACGCCGAAATTAATCTTGAATTAGAAAAGTAGTATCAATAACTCTTGCTCATTTGGATTTTATTTATTTTCAGACCAGTGTCAGCATATGCTTTATTCTTCCGTGATACACAGGCTGCTATTAAAGGACAGAATCCAAGTGCTAGTTTTGGTGAAGTTTCTAAAATTGTAGCTGCTATGTGGGATGGTTTAGATCCAGATCATAAAAATGTAGGTAGTTTTATTATTTTATTGCTAAGTAGGTGTGTGATTTCATACCTGACCTTTCATAGATTGGAAATACCAAAAGCATGTAGTATTATTTATTATTAATAAGATATCTTGAATTATTGCAGGGTTACAAGAAGAAAACTGAAATGGCCAAGAAAGAATATTTAAAACAATTAGCAGCCTATAGAGCTAGTCAAGTGTCATTGGTAGGTATTGAAATGGATGTGATATGCAAAGTTATGAAATGTATAAAGTAGGTTTAAAAAAACCATTGTGATGTCCATAGCTCTATAAACTCATGTGTTTTCTTGGCTTTATAAAAATATGTTGATAATGAAATGTCTGTAATGAAATATATAATAGCTTTTTCATTCACAGGCAGCAGTAGAAGAATCTAGTGGAAATGAACAGTCTCCGCCGTATCAACAACAACCAATGCAGGTTTCTCAAGGCAGTCCTACTTTAATGGGAGACAACTCTCATATGATGGTGAATACTATGGATCAGATGTCACCACCACAAGTTATTAACTATAGTCCTCCACATCATCAACAACAACCATTGGTACACCATTATCAACCATCTCAACCGGTTCAACAAACAACTGTTTCATATCAACCACAAAATCAGGTAAACTATTTACTTCATTTCTTTTTGACTTGCAATTGCAAATGGTAGTGGATAATAGTTTTCTACAGGATGGAACTTCTTATTGGCTAGTCATATTTTATATCAGTGTAATCTAGAATTTCAAGTTCAAGTCTCAAATGGTATGTATAGGATTAATACTATTAACTATATATTTGACAGGCTAATTATAGTGGTAGAATCAACAGTCAATGTATTAGAAATGGATGTGGTAATAATGCTATTAACAGTCCATGTTGGGATGAAGAATATTGTAGTAGTGAGTGTGTGGTCAGTCATTGTAGGTGTGTATTCAAACAATTTATCAATAATCATCTAAGACACAAGAAATTTAAACTTCGTGGAAATTTGTCACAATTTTTGTCATAAATGTAACTAAAAGTTTCTATTGAGATATGCTTATAGTTATCTCATTATTCATTATACACCCACATGAATTTATGTGGATGTATGTTGGCGTCCCCCCTGTCTGTCAATCTGTCAACATTTGTTGTGAGACAATAGAAAACACAATTTTCAATGGATTTTGATGAAACTTGAGCATTGGAATTGATTTTTCAATGAATGTTTTTTTGAGTTGTTGCCGATTTATTAATCATTCAATGCTGTCAGTGGGCGTATATTACCTTGCCTGGCAAGCCAATCTTTTTATTAAGACAATGAAGACAAAGTATTTGCTAGAATTTAAGGCTTTTTTTTACATTTGAAATTTTTTGTTCTTTCAGAGATGTGTTTACAGCATGGGTTGCTAACAGACAGGCAACAAGCTCATTCCCAATCAAATAATTTTGGAAGATGTCAAATTACTTTGTATATACTGTAATGAAATTATATATTCACATTCAATTGTACATAGCAACTTATATACTGCATTTAGTTTTGACTCAGGAGAGGTTCTTAACAAAATATAATGCAAGCTTTCATGTCAATTTGACTCCTTATCTGAGTTTGTCCAATGGAAAAATAAAAATTCAGTGAACAGATTTGATTTTTTATTAAATTTCATGATACTAACATTTCAGTCAGTTATTTAGGAGATGATAGGTAGGGTTGCAGATTGCCTGTAGCATTTGTCTTTGACTTGACAGCTTCAGAATTATCTCAGTATGTTAATGAATTCAAAATACATTTCATATTACACTTTATCTTATTAGAAAGGATATTAACATTTTACTATGTCTTAAGGTAGAAAAAAGTGCCATTCTATTAAATTAACATTCGACTTGTTAACATGAATTGAATGCATGAAGCATGCAAAAGTATATATAAACACAATAGTTATGAGACACAAGATATGAATCTGATAAAATATTTTTAAATAAGAACTAATCTGTTATATTTCTGTATTTGAATATTTTCTGTACTATTTGGAAAGCTTTAATTATGCAATTTCATTTTTGATAATTGTAATGCAGGTTACATTGCAAGCTTATATTAATTTAAACTGCCAATCATTTCAATTTGTTACGTTTATTTATCATAAACATTTTTAATATGAAGTCTTCTGTATGATTCAATTTACTTTTTGTGAGGTAAATTAATATGGTATTTATTACCCTTGGGAAGTGTAATAAATGTACTTTTTATGAAATTCGGGGCGTATATTGTCATGACCCATGTCTGTCTGTAGGTCAACAACTGCTCTTAAACACTCTAGAAGGCCCAATAGCTCACATTACTTTGTGCGAGTGTGTTTGTATGATCTTCCAAAGATGAACCCTATTGAAGCCAAATCGGAAAAATTTTATTTTGAGATATTGCCCTTGTTCTTAAAAGGCTCTTAAACACTCTACAATGTGCAATTCTTTTTTGATGAAACTTGGTTTGAGAGTGTGTTATAAGTCAACGATGAACCCTATTGGAAATTAGCTAAATCCATAAAATATTTATTATGAGTTATTGCCCATGTTCTTGAAAACGCGTAACTTGTAAACACTCGTTAATGGATTTCGATCAAACTTGGCTTAGGTATTTGTTATCACCTAAGGATGAACCCTATTGAAAATCAGATGAATCGAAAAATATTTAGTATCAGTTATTGCCCTTGTTTTTGAAAACACGTACAATTCTTAACCGATTTTTACAAAAAACTTGCTGAAATTGTTTAATATCACCCAAAGATGAACCGTTTTGAAAATCAAGAATATCAAAATATATTAAATATGAATTAAGGATTTTGATGAATCTTGGCATGAGTATATCACCCAAGGATTGAAAATCAGAAAATTCAAAAAATATTTTGTTTCAGTTATTGCCCTTGTTGTTGAAAACACATTAAATTTTTTGCTTGTTAACACTCTTGAAGGCACAATTCTTTGAAGATTTGACAAAAGTTGCTGAAAGTGATAATCACCCAAGGATGAACCCTATTGAAAAAAAGAAATATAGCAAAATATTAAATATGAATCATTGCCCTTGTTCTTTAAAACTATTTAGATTATTGGCTGGTAAACGCTCAACAAGGCACAATGCTTTACTTGAAACTTGTTGAAATTGTTATCACCCAAGGGTTGAAAATCACTAAAATACCAAAAAATATTTAATGAGTTATTGCCTTGTTATTAGGAACAATACTTGACAGATTTTAATGAAACTTAGTAATATGGTACATTTATTAGCCTAATAAAGAAGTATATGATGGAAAATTGAATACTACATTCCACTGATTGTGATTGTCAAGTTTTTATTCCAAATCAATGCTGCCAGGGGGTATATTACCTAGCCTGGTTAGCTATCTATTACAAATTTATTAAATTGTATTTGTCTTTCTAATTCTAATTGAATGATTCTTGATGTTGAGAACAATACAATGGCATTGGACGCAGTTTAATTCTGAGTCTTACATGTTTTTAATTAATCCTTATACTTCCCCAGAAGATTGTAGATTTTCCTTTTTATGGACCATAGTTAACTCACAACTTTTCTGGCATTTAATTTAAGGTGATGGTTCACATAAAAATTTCAAAATATTGTTCATGTACATAGGCCAACATTTCGTAAGATTTGTGGATTTCAATAAGCCTGTACTGTCTGAATAAAACTTTCTTATACTCAATGTCTTTTAATTTGAATCTAAAAAAAGGGCAAAACAGATATAGGCCTATAGGCCTAAACATCTGCTGCAGAAATGAAATAGACTTTTGCATGAACCAGTTTGCAGCCTATACTTTAACCAAATGATTCAAGCACTGTGCTAGATTCTTATAAATTATAAATTAACATCTAATTTTCACAACTATATTTCTCTTATTGATTTACGAAAAAACAAATCAGACATAAAAGATGGATTGAAGAATATCTCTGATTAAAGTTGTATATTTTCTAGATTATAATTACTCCAAGTATATTTTCTTGGTCTATTATCTAAGGACTCGGTCCGCCAATTCATTTGCCATCTGTTCAATGTTAAATCACGAAATTCAACCTTCCATAACTTTTTCCAGAAATCTCGTTGAAAGCTTTCCTGTATGTCACATGAAAGCCTGGCCAATACTTGGTTTCTGTACAAAATTTCAATATAGCATGACCATGAAAATTTTGAACTAAACAAAATGAAAGTAAACCACTACATTTTATCAACATCCGCTTGACTGTCGCTGCACACAAAACCACTATTTTTAGAAATAACCTTCCGCCAATTAAATTTTTCATTATCTCAGAAATTCTGAAAGAAAATGCAATTTCAGACATCAAATTTCAAATCTAGACCAAAAATTAGTCAAAAATGGGCATGCAAAAACCCCCAAACCAAAGCCCAAAGGAAGGAAGAAAGAGAATTTCTAAAAATAGAGCAGACTATATACAATCATTATTAGCATAAAATGTTTTACTGGTCCGAGTCCATTACTCCAAGTAGGCTATAGACTCAGTCCAGTAAAACATTTTATGCTAAAAGTTATGGAAGGTTGAATTTCGTGATTTAACATTGAAACAGATGGCAAATGAATTGGCGGACTGAGTCCGTATATATTTTTAATTCAAAGGGAAATAACTCAAATCGAAAAGGTCCTGGCGATCAAGTCTTTTTTTGTATTACTAAGAAGCCGGAACTCATAATAACCTAAACGTTTTCCACAAAAAAAGCGATGAACAATCTTGAAATTCTTTTTTCAAAATACTTCGATTTTACTGAGATTGATCTATATTAATCTGGAAATGTCAGCAGATGTGCGAGAACCTGTCAAGTTTGTACACGAGCCAAACACTCACCTAAAGTGTCCAATTTGTAGAAAATGTTACGAAGATCCAGTTATAAATGGAAATGTAAATTGTGGACACACTTTTTGTAGAGGTTGTACGCAAAATTTAGAAAAATGTCCAATAGATTCCGCACCCTGTGATATAAATAAATTAGTTCTGAACAGGTAATTACAGGTGTTTATATTATTAATATTGCTAATAGATATTATAAAATTAATGTGTCAAGTCTGATGGAAGGAATTAAGCACTCACTGGAATTAATTTACTAAAAAAGACGAAAGAGAAATGTGTCACTTTATAGTACTGGTACTTTATTTGAATTTATTTTCCTGTTTTTGCCGGTATACTGATTCATTATGAATGGCAAAATCTCAAATGCTTCACTTAAAGCCCATACTGGAAAGTTTTTATTTCATCTGCTAGAGATTTACTCCAACATTAGGCTAGTTTTAGTATAAATGCCACGCCGATTGAGATTTCATTCACCAGAGATTTACCGGTACTCCAAATTTTCGGACTTTATAAAAATTAATGTTTTCCAGTACCGGTATGGCTTAAGGCTATTATATCAATAAGTACCTGTGCAATTGGATAAAGTCAAGTCATCATTATCCTTTTCTATTGCCATGACTCATCATAGGCTATAGGCCCTATTATAAGAGTCCTTTAGGAAGAGGTAAAAGTAGGCTATAGTTTGTATGGATTTGTGATGTTGTACATTTGCAAAAGTATTATAATCCAGTATGTTATTTACAGACTTGTAGTTGGTCAGATAAATGATTTGTTGATACATTGTCCATATGGTTTAATCCATCAAAATAATGAATGGATTGAAGATAAAAGTGGTTGTCCAGAACACTTAACTTTAGGTTTGTAAAATGCATACTTTAAGATATCTGCAGAATTTTGACTCAATGGTATCAAAGTTATTATAAATTTCTGCTAAAAAAGACTTTCAAAAAGGGTTAAATGGTACAAGTTCATGTACAGCTATTCATAGACCAAATTTCCTCAAATATCATTAGGAATCTTTTATTGAACAAACCATGTCCTTGGTTGAATATTAATTTGACCCATAATAGGTGATGCGTAACAATTTCTTCAGATCATGGTTGGCAACAACATTCAGATTTGCATTTAATCTATGGAGGTCAATTATGGTCAGAATAAAATTCAGTGAAGAAATCACTAATACCGTAATGCAAAAAACATTTTACCTTTAATGTAAATGTCTTTTGTACTAATACCTAAAATACATCATGCACTTAACATAATGCAAACGACATTTTACCTTTAATGCAAATGTTGTGTGTACTAATACCTAAATTACATTGTGCATCAAACCTTTAATGCATAAGTAAAATGTCAAAATACGTAATACAATCAACAAAATACCACTAGTGATTTGACGCATTACAAATCACACTTAACATAACAACTTCAACACAGTACAAGTAACATTGCATCTTTGTATTATCTCTACTGCATTAACTTCCACTATATGCAAATGAGCTTATGGGCGGGGCATAAAATGTCAAGTATTCATATTAACTAAATGCCCTTATAACGTCCATTTCGTCCTCAAACCAGCTCGTGTCCAAATATCATCGACTGTGTCAAACAAATGTATTAGATTAAACTCTATGTTCATAAGCTGTTCGTGACTGATTCATAATCAAATCGGAAGAAAACATAATAGCCGTTTAGAAATCCTAACAGTATTGGCAGATTCCCAACCAAATTTTAGACCAGTGAATATCCTAAAAATTCCAATAAAATTGTATTTTCATGCCAACTTACTCACTGGCCAGTCAGTGATGAAGGCTCTTCATGGCCATTTTTTGAAAAAATGGCCAAGTTTTGAACATTCCATGGTGATGGCGGTGGGGCATAGTTTTTGATGGAATTGGCAGATTCCTAACCACATGGTGCTTCAGACCTATGAATATCCCAAAAATTCCAATATAATGGTCTTTTCATGTTAAACTTACTCACTGGCTAGTTAGTGATGAAGACTCTTCATGAGAATGTCCAAAAACTCCAATATAATAGTATTTTCTACCAAACCTAGTAACTTGCCAGTCAGTGATGAAGATTCTTCATGGCCAATTTTTGAAAAATGGCTAATTTTTTTACAGTCCACGGTGATGGTGGTGTGGCATGAATTTGAATGGAATTGTCATATTCTCACCCACATGGTGCCTTCAGACCTGGGAAATCCCAAAAATTCCAAAGATATGGTATTTTAATACCATCAGCGTGGACTGTTAAAAAATTGAACATTTTTCAAAAATTAGCCATGAAGAGTCTACATCACTAACTGCCAAATTATTTTAAATAAAATTTGTCGTTTTTTGTTTTATTAATTACAACAATTAAATCATTCCTAAAATGAGGTATCCAGGCTACAAAAATTGGTCAGCCAGTAAAGTAATACAAGTCACAATTGATTCGGTGTGCTAACCGGATTGTCAAATTGCCTTTCTCATATTAGGAAAAATGTTAGGGTACGAAATGGCTAGGTACGAAACCATGGAACCTCGATAATTTAGCGTTATGATTTCGAAAGCTATTTCATTTTCTTCCTTTTTATAATAGTATAACAGTTATGAACATAGGTTTAATTAATACATTTGTTTAAGTCAAAATATTTACAACGAGCTGGTTAAGAAATGGACGTTTACAAATTAAATATAAATAATTGACATTTTAATCCGCCCATAACTCATTTGCATATGTGGAAGTTAATGCAGTCGAGATAATACAAAAGCAATGTAACTTGTACGTAAGTAGTTATGTAAGTATTGTAATGCGTCAAATCACTATGTATTGTTGATTGTATTACGTATTTTGAACTTTACATAGTATGCATTAAATTTTATTTCACAATGTAATTTAGGGATTAGTACACACAACATTTGCATTAAAGGTAAAATGTCGTTTGCATTATGTTAAATGCATGATGCATTTTAGGTATTAGTACAAAAGAATTTACATTAAAGGTAAAATGTTTTTTGCATTACGGTATTAGTGATTTCTTCACTGAATTTTATTCTGACCATAATTGACCTCCATATTAATCAGATTGGTATGAAAATTTACCTCATTAATTTTGTTTTTAACTTGACTTTAAGTAAACTTTGAACAGCTTTTACTACCTACTTTGGTTCTTTTTTTTAAGAAACAATAGATGAACACAGGAAAATTTGCCAGTATGTGTCCGTCTCGTGTCCAAATAATAAAGATTGCGGTAAATATCGACGCCAGGATTTAAAAAATCATCTTCAAAACTGCTGTTTTAATCCTTGTCCCAATTTTATGAATGGTGAGTTGTTTAACACTAACAACAAATTGATATTTTTAGTAACCAGGCTTAAAACCAAGAGAGTATAAATACAGTCTATGAAAGTTCTATAGGCACATGCATATGAACTATTGCAATAGTTCTATCACTTGACAAATCATTGGTAAAATGACAGAAGTCAACAGGCCAACATCAAAATAAACAGAGAAATCAGAAGATATTCCAATATCTTGGCCTTATAAAAGTTACATGTTATTCTAGGATGTGATTATAGAGGTTTATTATCAAGTATACAACAGCATGTAGAAAGCTGTTCATTAAAATCACCTAATGATAGCCAAGAATTAGTTTCTAGGGTAAGTGTACTGTGTATAACCTAAAAAGCATAAAAACATAAAAAATGCTTCATTAGCTCAGCCTCACTATTGTTGTTCCTCTGAATATTAAATGTATTTAGTTTGTCAGCAAGCACATTATCATTACATGGATGTCTGCAGATTAATTTGTTTGTATCATGTTGGTTTCAGAATCACTAAAGACTGAATTGTTCAAGACTTATTATTATTATGTTAACATAAAAGTTTTATGAGTTAAATTGTTGAAGTCGCGAGGTGGCATAGCCCCCAAGTGTCTTCAATAATTTAACAAATAATTAATGTGCTATAAACTATAAAATACTTGTAACAATATTGATTCACAGGTGACGTTTTGACAAGTGAGTTGTTCTTAAAAAGTACATGTGCAAAACGAGCGGCAAACATATTAAAACAGGTCATCACCACTGTATACATCAGTTGATATATTTCAGTTTGTGCCGTACAGATGCATTGTCGTAGTGTTTATTAAGTGATAATATGAAGATATTATTTTTTCACAAAATTTAGACGATATAGTAAAGGAATTGTGAAATTTTGAAGTTGTAGCACACCTAAGCTGCTTCCCATAAAAACTAATGATTGTAGCATGGGTATGAATAAGAAAAATCTACTGTATATTTTACAATTTTGATTTGTTCAATTTTCATTTCAGACTTTCTTTCTGGAAAAAGAAAATAAAACCTTAAATAAAGAAGTAAAGTGTTTAAAAGAGAAAGTTTTATCTTTAGAGAATGGTCGTGATGAAATGTCTTCACAATTAGCCACTTGTATAAGGTAAGTCATGGATCTTGAAATGTCCTGGTTTGGTTGGTATCTTGGGTCTGCCGTCACTGCCGTCAATATGTCATATATTTCACCCTGCGTAATTAACCAGCTCGGTTTACCAGACTACCAAAAAAAACAGATTGTTAACAGTTTTATTATATTGTAGTTCTATAAATGGATTACAACAGAAAGTAGAAGTATTGCAGTCTATGATAGAACAGATGGTTATTGCTGGTAATACAGGAAGAAAATCCTATTACATGTATAATAAACAGGATTCTTCAATGGGTAAATAGTTCATAACCTTTATCTAAACTCATCATCAACCAGCTATTTATGATGATATTTTTCTGTTAACCAATACAAATGTTTCTTTCTGAAATGCAATTAGTGTGGTAGAAGTTTAGTATCATATTTTGAAATCATGATGCATGAGCATGTCCAACCTACCTTAATTAATGTGAGATAATCTATGTAATTCTATGACTTATAATTGTGATTTTCTTGTAGGTTCAAATAGGAGTTTATCAACGATGTCCCAATCACCATCAAGTCCCACAAATACTAAATTTGAACAGTGGGAAAAACCATTCCAGTTTAAATGTATTGGTACACTCAGGTAGGTAAGGTTGTCTTACTATTTCTGTCTGAGATTTTTCATTTTCATCTGTGCTAGTATGTATTATTATAGAAAAATCAAATCTAGAGCTATTCAATAGGGGTTATATTGCTTGTAAAATATTCCTTCTTGTCTTTTAATAAAGGGGTCATCAAGACGTAGTATGGTGTTTAACTCTTTATCATGGTAAACTATACAGTGCTGGTACTGATACAGTTATAAAAGTCTGGGATTTGGATGCCTTAGCTAAAGGATGTGTAAATAATCTTCGAGGCCATAAAAAACGAGTAAGAAATTTTTTTAATATCTGAATTTCTTTCAATACTTATCTAGCAAGCTATTAAGTTATAATAGGTATGTTTTTACAAGACCATGGGTAATGAAACCGGATAAAGCTTACTGTGGAAATATACTTTCAATGCATATAGTAAATATGAAACCGGATAAAGCTTACTGTGGAAATACACTTTTAAATGCATATAGTAAATTGGTAATAAGAAATGTTAATTTTTAGATACATTGTTCATGTGTTGGTGGAGGATATCTATATACAGCTGGTGATGATTTATCTATAATACAGTGGAACTTATCCAATGATTCACATACTAACTCGGTCATTGAGGTATGTAATTCATTTCATAGGGTTTTAGTAAATCAGATATCTCCCTTTTGATAGGTTTGGTCCCAACCCCTATATTAAAAAGCTGTCTTGATGTTAGATATTATAACACATGTTTATAGTGGTGAAAATGATTTCATAGAGAACCCTTCATCACATATCATATATATTTAGTCTTTGGCCCAGATATTGTAAATCTAATTTTTAATTCATATTTAATTGCTTTGATCCTTTTTGTAGATCTGACTGATGTTATTTCTCTCTTCCAGAATGCCCATGATAACACAATCTCTTCAATGTTGATACTTTCTGAACATTTATTTACTTCATCATTCGCTTTAATAAAGGCAAGTCAATACTTATAAACCTCTTTATTCTTAATATAAACTATTCTAAAGAGGTTTTCTTGGTTTGATATGTCTACCTGGGACACTTCTGGCTTCTATTTTACATTCAGCAACTCTATTTCATGTAAGTGTGCATCCTCAATTTGGCATCCATATCACCAATTCTATTTATACTGTTTATACCATATCACCAATTCTATTTATACTGTTTATACCACATCACCAATTCTATTTACTGTAAGGCTAGAAATTAATGCGTCAACAAATTAATGCGACATAGGGTATAGAGACTAAAATGCGAGTACAAATTAATGCGATCCGCGATAGGTGTCGCATTTTTTAATATCATCAACATTCTAAAGTGATTAATGAATGAAGACATGAACAATGATCAAGATTTTTATCTTTAAATAGTCACGTGTGAAAATCTTTTGTTTTTTTTAACGTCATTGATTACTAATCAGCTTCAAATTTAGAGATAATTACCTAATTACTTAATTCCACCCGGTCTCAATTTAAATTCTTAACCCATATATCAATATTCACTACTGTCAGCCATATTTGAACTCCATAAAACTCACTTGGGAATATGTATTTAAAAATGCAGATACAAATTAATGCGATCGGGGATAGGTCGCATTTAACGCATTAATTTCTATCTCGCAATAATTTGTAGCCTTACAGTATACTGTTTATACCACATCACCAATTCTATTTATACTGTTTATACCATATCACCAATTCTTTTTATACCATTTTACCAATTCTATTTATACTGTTTATACCATTCTATTCACCCATTCTATTTATACTGTTTATACCATATCACCTATTCTATTTATACTGTTTATACCATATCACCAATTCAATTTATACTGTGTATACCAGGTAGGTAGGTAAATGGCGAGTTAACGTTCGCTTCCAGCAATTGCTGATATCGCAAACTAGGTAGTTGCACTTTGGTGGTCGTTGGTAGTGGATTTAGAATCAATTGGATGATTTAGAAAACTGTTGGTTTGGTGCTGTTTATACCATATCACCCATTCTATTTATACTGTTTATACCATATCACCTATTCTATTTATACTGTTTATACCATATCACCAATTCTATTTATACTGTTTATACCATATCACCCATTCTATTTATACTGTTTATACCATATCACCTATTCTATTTATACTGTTTATACCATATCACCAATTCTATTTGTACCACATCACCAATTCTATTTATACTGTTTATACCATATCACCAATTCTTTTTATACCATATTACCAATTCTATTTATACTGTTTATACCATTCTATTCACCCATTCTATTTATACTGTTTATACCATATCACCTATTCTATTTATACTTTTATACCATATCACCAATTCTATTTATACTGTTTATACCATATCACCAATTCTATTTATACTGTTTATACCATATCACCAATTCTTTTTATACCATATTAGCAATTCTATTTATACTGTTTATACCATTCTATTCACCCATTCTATTTATACTGTTTATACCATATCACCTATTCTATTTATACTGTTTATACCATATCACCAATTCTATTTATACTGTTTATACCATATCACCAATTCTATTTATACTGTTTATACCATATTACCAATTCTATTTATACTGTTTATACCACATCACCCATTCTATTTATACTGTTTATACCATATCACCAATTCTATTTATACTGTTTATACCATATCACCAATTCTTTTTATACCATATCACCAATTCTATTTATACTGTTTATACCATATCACCAATTCTATTTATACTGTTTATACCATATCACCAATTCTATTTATGCTGTTTCTACCATATCACCCATTCTATTTACTCTGTTTATACCATAGTCAAGTTCGGATAAGAATAAAACAAATAGACATTGAATTTCCAATTTATACGAAGTTTGTCTTAGTTCAAACATTGGACATGTCATTTGATTTTGAATAACAAATTTGTCTGAAAGAAATCTTAAGTAACGGTGATTTATAAATCATATTTTAATTTGAATTTAGGTTTGGGATATTAAAACATTAACATTAAAACATTCCATATCAGGATTAAACCATTGGGTAAGAGCCTTAGCTCTCAGTCCTAAAAAGGTAAGAAAATTCTTCAACTTATGCATGAGATGGCAAACAGGAATTCTGATTTTTATTCGGTTAGGGTTTTTTGTGTCAGGAGGAGCATAAGTATCGTTGGAAAAATGTCTTGTATCCCCAATTCATTAGAACATCTTAGAGTTTATGTAAAATTTTATTTTCACTCCATTAGTAGACTAGCTTGGTGTCATAACTATACTTATACTATAATCAGGTAAATCTACAAAATCAATTAGTAAAAAAAAAGTGAATACATTCATTTCAAATCGTGGGTCTTGAAAATCCATTGTAATTATATAGGAAAGTAATCCTTACAGGGTTTATTTTTCATATCTGCAAATGGATGCTTCAGGAATGGTCCTATTATAATGTATTTTAATAGAAGATGTGCTTACATATATTATAGGAATTGTTATATAGTGGTTCTAACAATGCAATCAATATCTGGGATACATCATCATTTGAATCAGTTGGCAATTTTAAACATGAATTAGGTTCAGTTTATTCATTAGCTGTTACAAGGCAATATGTTATAGCTGGTATGTACATGTTATATTATTTCACAATTTTCAATTGATTTTAATGAAACTTGGTGTGAGCTTTAGATTTTATAAGACAACAGTCAAGTTCGATTTTGATGATTTTTCGATGACCATGAAACTAAATCTTCATATGGTGTAAGCTCATGCTAAAATTCCTGGTTATGAAACGAGATTGCTCAATCAGTTATCAACATTTGTAGCCATAAAAAGTGCTCTTTATACGCCCACACATTAATGTGGGCGTATACAGTCGTCGCCCCTGTCTGTCTGTCCACAATTGTTGTGAACACAATAGAGAGCTGGTTTCTTGATGGATTTTGACGAAACTTGGTGTGAGTCTTTATAATAACCCAAGGATGAAGCCTATTAAAAATCAGACCAATCGAATAATATTTTCTATGAGTTATTGCCCTTGTTCTTGAATTGTTTGTGGACACGTAAGAAAGCTGGATGCTTGATGGATTTTGACGAAACTTGTGTGTGTTTGTTATAAATAGGATGAACCCTATTGAAAATCAGATTATTTGAAAAATTATTAATTTGAGTTATTGCCCTTGTTGTAAAAAACACGTCTGCCTTTATTCTTGAATTCTTTGTGAACATGATAGAGAGCTGGTTTCTGGATGGATTTTAATGAAATTTGGTATGAGCATTTCTAATAACTCGAGGCTGAACCCTATTAAAAATCAGACTAATCGAAAAATATTTTCTATGAGTTATTGCCCTTGTTCTTGAATTGATTATGGACGCGATAGAGAGCTGGTTTCTTGATGGATTTTCACGAAACTAGGTGTTAGTCTTTGTAATCACCCAAGGATGAAGCCTATTAAAAATCAGACCAATCGAAAAATATTTTCTATGAGTTCTTGCCCTTGTTCTTGAATTCTTTGTGGACACGATAGAGAGCTGGATTCTTCATGGATTTTGACAAAACTTGGTGTGAGTGTTTGTTATAACCCAAGGATGAACCCTATTGAAAATCAGGCCAATCGAATAATATTTTCTATGAGTTATTGCCCTTGTTCTTAAAAACACGTCTGCCTTTGTTCTTGAATTCTTTGTGGACATGATAACGAGTTGGTTACTGGATGGATTTGAATGAAATTTGGTGTGAGTGTTTGTAATAACTCAAGGATGAACCCTATTAAAAATCAGACCAATCGAAAAATATTTTCTCTTAGTTATTGCCCTTGTTCTTGAATTCTTTGTGGACACGATAGAGAGCTGGTTTCTTGATGGATTTTCACAAAACTTGGTGTGAGTGTTTGTTATAACCCAAGGATGAAGCCCATTAAAAATCAGACCATGTAATCACCCAATGATGAAGCCTATTGAAAATCAGACCATTCAAAAATATTTTCTATGAGTTATTGATCTTTTTGGACACGATAGAGAGCTGATTTCCATGATGGAATTGGAATAAATTTATTGTGAGTGTAATTAGAATTCAAGAAAAATCTGATAATTCTTGTCAACCTCCCGGACAAATTGGCTGCCATTATAAATGTGGACATATACGATGGCCATCGCTATTTTTCTGTAAGTTGTATGTTGTAATTGATTTATCCCTTGTTCCAGGTACATATGATCAAAATATTCAGCTATTTGATGCTAAATCTGGTGAAAAAGTTTTCAATTTAAAAGGTCATTTTGGTGCAATCACTGGTCTTGTTCCTTCACCATCTGGAAAATTCTTATTTTCAAGTTCCCATGATTGTATGGTTCAGGTAAACTGCATCACTTAATAGTCAGTCTTAAACTAGTAAAAAGAAATTTGTAAAAATATTGTCTCTGAAGCCCATGCATAAACATTAAATTCATCATTATGATTACAGTGTACGGTGGCTGGTATAAGCCATCAAATTTACAATATGCAATGGTTGTGATTTTTACTTAAATGACATTAATGAAATAAATACAAGTGGTTGACAATGTGAACATTTAATTGATTCATAAAAAAAGAAAGGAATTGAATTATGAATTTATCATTTTGATATCTGGTTTTCTCCCTTTAAATTATTTCATTTTAATGGTCCAATATATTTTTAACGTATATTTTGTGTATTTAGATGTGGAATTTAGAAACATTTTTACCAATACAAACATTATCTAGACATCAAGGTAGTGTAAATACATTAGCTTTATATGGTAATATGTTATTAAGTGGTTCTGATGATAAAGAAATCAAGGTGGGTTTCATTGATATGTCTTTCTTAATCAAATTTAAAATATACATATTAGTATATCAACCCCTACATTTACAATATCATACTATAGACCTTCCTTCTGTTAATGACTTGAATTCTACCACATTATGGGAGGTTTGAATAAGAAGATTAACAAAGCGATGCAAATGCTTTTACAGATTAATACCATTATTATCATGTACATTTCTTTTAATTGTAGATCTACAGATACTTTCAGAGTCCATTATAATGAACTGATCTGGTATACATTTACAAAAAGATGGCCAGACATTGTAGAAGGAAACCAATGTATGGAATAAGTGTATGGACATAACCTTCTATATTTTGCATTTAAGAAAGTCCCCCACACAAACACCTGAACTACAATAGTGCGCATAAAATATCCTAATAGGATAGACACTGTGACTGTTGTCTATAAAGGAATCAAGAAACTTTATCAATTTTTAACATATTTTTATTTTATATAAACTTTTAAAATGATTTTATTTTGTAAAGATCTTTTTTGTTTAAAAAAGAAATGTTTTAATGTGATAGTTGATTAATTACATGTTATTTCCTTATTTGGAAGATAATTTTGTAATCTATTATGTATATAGCATTCCATTCAAATGTTAAAGTGATAAGACAGTTTATATCAGATATATGGTTTGATATGGGATCATCAATGTCTGGGAATTTGACTACATGACAATAGGTTTAAATATAACCAAAGTAAGAAGTAAAGAGCATTTCGGCAACAGATTTATGTTGTTTAGTACTTTTTGAAAAGATAACAAAATTTATTACACAACCTTGATTTATTTTTTTCTAATAAAAGTTCTCTTCCCATTCTGGTGAAATTCTCTCATACGTTTATTATTAATACCAAGTTGTGCAGCTCTACTTGTAACATCATTGATAGCAAAAGGTGAAGATCCTGCTATATAATCATAACTTAATGGATCTAATTTGACCTGAGAACGTCTTGATGGATGTTGTTGTGACATTGGTTGATCTTCTACCAAGTATGGATTATTTGCATGGCGACCAGTTCTAGGCATGCCCAAATTTTTCTAAAAAATCAAGAATTGTATTAAGTCCTGTACTATGAAAAATTACTTCACAAATTGTTGAGAATTTGTCACTTGTTCTCATGATATATACTTTCCCTTCTGTTAAATAACGCTTACTTTTGATAAAATAGCTGATTATTCTTCCTTGAACTGTGATGGATGATATGTGATAAAAGTCAATTGGCTGCACGTGACCAGTCGAATGTCCCATTTGGAATTTCTCAATATGAAATTCACACTATGAAACTAGGAATATGTCAAATCTTCATCTTTAGATATTTTTAGAAACTTGGACCTAACAAATAATATTCAAACCATAACTTACATTCATTCCTTTAGTACAATTTAATTTTTTAGTAGAGAAATAATATTTCACAGATCCATCTTCTTCAACAGTCATTGATAATCTTTTTAATGTTTTATTACCACAATGTGGACAAAACTGCTTATTGAGGTTCTTTGTTATCCTAAAGTTAACACAAAATAATTCATATACTTCCACACAACCTACTAAGTTTTACGACAAAAAGAATTAATAATGCTAGTAATATACATGTAGATAGGCCAAACCATTGACCAGTAAGACATACACACAAATATATTTGAAAACGGTGAAAGATAATTAACAAGTTTTATAGATGAACCCTTTATTCATACTACTTTAATTACAATATAAAAATTTTGAGTTGAGAAGAACAATTGAAACTTACTTCATACAGGCAAAACATCTGAGGACATAATTTTTAGCCTTTTTAATGAGCATTCCATCCACTGATACCACATTTAAACCCATTTGTATCAAAACATTCTTAAAAAATGGAAAAAACAATGAATAAAAACAACACTTCATACATAAACTAATGAATTTTTTATTAGACATAGAAAAGTATTCGACTTTGGTCGAAAACGTATTGTAATCGTTCGGATTATTATATTTTTTTTTTTTTTTTGAAATTCCCGGGTGCGTTTACAGACAAACTGGTAAAATGTACAGAAATTCTAAATCTACAGTTGATCTAAGAATGATTTCTATTATCAAATAAAACAAAACCGGAAGTTCTATCTCTTACCGGAAGTGAGAACCGAAAGTTGAGGTTTTTTTGCTTTAGCAAGTTTATTTTCAGTTCGATTTTGACCGGATTTTCAGATTTGAAAACTTCAATGTACATGTATTTGTCAACTAGCAACTATAGGTTATATGCAATTCGGTTAAATCTTTTACCCACGACTTGCAATTCAATATTCAAGGGTCATCGGCAAAAATTTCCGACCGTGATTTCTTGTTTAATATAAATGGTAGAATTTTGAAACTTTACCAGTTGATAGGCTATATGATTATGATTTTTGAAAATATCGGCCGCCATTTTGAAATTTCATTACAATTCTTATAGCCGAAATTCAGACACTATTGATAAACCGATTTCGATGAAATTTAGCACATAGATACATTGGATCATTATCTACCTTTTCTAAGAGGCCGATTTTTAAATTTCGTATTTTTTTTCGAATTATTCAAATTTCGATTTTTTCAAAATTAGGTCACTTTAACGGCTATGGAAGGTGTGACCCACTTAATCTATGACCTTGAAAATTAAGTCAAATAATATTCAATATATTGTCTACGAGTAGGTATTTTTTAATTTGGCTTACTTAAAAAATTCATAGAGATAAGTGTACTTAAATACAGCAAAGATAGCTTGCCAGGCAAGGTAACATACGCCCACTGGCAGCTTTGTTAATGTACATGAAACAGTTGGTACAACGCATTATTTTGTTAATTCATTCAAGAATGTAATTAACTAATAGCTGTATATATTGACAACTTTTATCTTGTATATATTTGATATTGAATTTTATCAATATCACACAGTAGCTTTGTTTAAATAACCAACAGTATATAAGCTTATATTTCAATAAATCATTTGAATAGCAAACGGTAGTATACATCACATCCATATTGCTTTTACTAAGTCAAGGGCAATAACTCAAAAGCCGTTCATTCGATAATTTCCATACATGCATACCAAGTTTCATTAAGATCAGATAAAAACTGTAGCCTCTACTGTGGATACAACCCAAATTTGACACGTTTTTACTAAGTCAAGGGCAATAACTCAAAAACTGCTCATGCGATTATTTCTATTTTCGAACTTGACCAAGATATCATCAATATATTCATGTATAACAAGTTTCATTAAGATCGGATAAAAACTGTAGCCTCTATTGTGGATACAACCCAAATTTGATGCGTTTTTACTAAGTCAAGGGCAATAACTCAAAAACCGTTCATGCGATAATTTCCATTTTCGAACTTGACCGAGATATCATCAATATATACATGTATACCAAGTTTCATTAATATCGGATAAAAACTGTAGCCTCTATTGTGGATACAAACCAAATTTGACGCGTTTTTACTAAGTCAAGTGCAATAACTCAAAAACAAATCATGCGATAATTTCCATTTTCGAACTTGACCAAGATATCATCAATATATACATGTATACCAAGTTTCATTAAGATCGGATAAAAACTGTAGCCTCTATCGTGGATACAACAAATGTGGACGGACCGACGGACGGACAGGGGCGACGGCAATATACGTCCACATTTCCATGTGGGCGTATAAAAATTGATAATTTTCATATTTTCGCCATTTTTAACTGTTACGGAAGGTGTGACCTAATTATTTTATGAGTTTGAAAACTAGGTCAAATGATATTCAATATATTGTCTAGATGTAGGTCATTGCAAATTTAGCCTACATAATATTTTAAGGCTCTCGAAATACGTTCATAATTGTAAGCAATTCTAGTTTAGTTCTGTTTTTATACGCCCACATTATAATGTGGTCTTATATTGTTGTCACCCCTGTCCGTCCGTCCGTCCAGACACAATTGCTTGTGAGCGCAATAGAGGCTATAGCTTTTGTCGGATTTGAAAGAAACTTGCTGTGATCATTTATATTGATGAGATCTCGGACAAGTTCGAAATTGGCAATTTTTTTATGACAGTTTTTGAGTTATTGCACTTGACTTAGTTAAAACGCCTCAAAATTGGCTTGTGAACGCAATAGAGTTCACAATTGCCATTTGATTTGAATGAAATTTGGTGTTATCATTAATATTGATGAAATCTTGGACAAGTTTGATCCTGACGAATTTTGGGTGAACATTTTTTGAGTTATTGGCCTTGACTAAGTCAAATTGCGTCGAACTAGACTTGTGAACACGATAGAGACAACAGTTTTCTTCTGATTGGAATGAAATTTGGTGTGATCCTTGTGTCATCTTGGTCAAGTTCGAAATTAACATTTCGATATACTGTTTTTGAGTTATTGCACTTGCACTCCAAATGCGGCTTGTGATTGTGATGGAAAATACAGTTTTCATCTGATTTTAATGAAATTTGGTGTGAACATATATATTGACGAGAACTTGGATTAGACCTAAATAATCTTAGAGTTTTTGCCTGTGTTAAAACAGAAAATATATTTTAAAGTGGGTGTATCTTGCTAGGCAACCACTTGTTTGTAAAGTAATATGACTCTATACTTTGCAAAGAAAAATTCTACCTGCATAGCAAAATCAGTGGTAATACAGCCAACAGTCACATCAGCTTTTTCTGTATTGACATCTCCCATTTGTTTACGTATGGCATCAATATTACTAGGAGTTATCCACCCTTCATCATCGTCTTCATCATCTTCAGTTTCCTCATCCTCATCAGAATCTTGTTCTTCTCCTATATGTTCAGGTTTTAATACCTGTCCCTCACGTATATATTCAGTATTACTAGATTCTATAGTATTATTAGTACTGTCAGTAGTTTCACTAATACTAGATAATGCCCCACTATCTTTTTCTACACAGTCTGTTTTGATACATTCTGATGTATTTCTTGATCTAGACTTAGAGGACTCTTTCTAAAATATAAGAAAGAAGTCTCTAAAAATATGTTTCCTTTTTTTTTTTTAACAATAAAATATAAACATTTGTCTTTTTCGTTTCATATCAAATGAATAATTATGTAACTACTGACTTACAAAAAAAACTGTATGACACCGTGTTCCTCAAGTTTAGTATTTAAATCATTTCATAAACAAATTTGTTTACTAGGGTTATAAGATATTTATACACATCAGGCTTAAATTCAAAATAAACTATTTGTTTTCTAGGGTTGAAATAAGACTAGTTCAAGCTAGTTCAATTAGTAATCACCTCTATTTATGTTTAGTCTGTTCAGCTTCTAATACTAGTGATTTTTATTAAAAAAATAAATTTTTTATGTTTATGTCTTGTTTTAATGAATACTTACATTTGACTGTAAATAAAACCCAGCAATATCTGTTGCTTTCTCTAAATTATATCTGGTTGAATTCCATTCAGCCTGTATCGAAAAATAAAAATAATTAATCAATGAATATGGACCTCAGTTAGGAATCTTTCCATTGTTGATAGGAAAGTAATGTATCATTGGATTGAATTCATCAAAAAGAGCAATCTAATCACAGATTAAAATTGTTTGTTTTATTGACTCTTGGTGCATTGCTTTCTATAATTAATAACATGTACAAAAACACCTAGAACTGACCTTTGCTTGTGGTGTTTTATTGATGTGATCTGTTCCAACATTTTCTTTCTCCAGTTGATAAGTTAAGGCTAATATTCTTATATCTACTACAGATAAGCTTCTGTAATCTCCTGTCTTCTTGGAGAATTCTGTTACTGTTAAAAAAAACAAGGAACACTTAATTTGAATAAGAATATGCTGGATACTCATTATGTTATTCAAGAGAAATGAAAATGCTTTATTACTGTTCATGTATTTTGTCGTATTTACAATACTGGTAAGCAAATATTAAGATTAATTTCAGAAAGTATCCGTCTATCCAGATACAACAGTGGCCATGTCTTACCAAATAAAATGGCTTCTGAAGACGGTTCTTTATATTTAATTGTATAAGGTAGAACTTGTAATCTGTCTCTAGTTGCTTTATCTTTTATTTCATTCACTACATCATGTAATGTGTAGATATTCTCACCAATTTCCTGCAATTAAAGTACATGTATTTGATTAAATATTCATATTTCATATACCGGTAGGCCTAGTAGATCTAGGCCTACTTTAGATATTGCATAAAACAAATGCAACAAAATGAAAATATCTTGTAAACAATTACTAAATAAACATAGCCTACAATCTACATCATACAATGCATTAATTAGTTATCTTTTCTATAAAATAGTGGATTTTTACAATTTCTGTCTAGATCTAGCACAGAGAACTCGGATAAGCAATGAATGTATATTATTAGCATCGCCATGTTAACAGGAGATAACTATTTGTGATATTCATAATAAAATATCTTCAAATTATATTAAATCCGTAGAGAACACGCATGAGCTAGAACTGGTTGAGAGCGATAGATATAAAATATATTTACCCTAATTGGAGCATTTCGAATAAAAGCACCAGAGTCCACAACAACGTGTTTAACAGTCGCCATTTTGAACAGGTCATGTGACCAGCGAATGTGATCCGCCGGAGTTGCCAACAGCATTAATTGACTCTTAACTTTCATCGGAGCTCCGACGTTTGAGGGACTTGATGATAGATGCAGGTTTAATTCATAGAGTTATATATATATATAGTTCCAAAACGTACAGTCTCTTTTCTCGGCCAAAGTTCAATACCGACGTTACCAAAAAAGAAAAAATCGTTCAAAACCCGCCCACTTGGAAAGGTGTGAAAAATCCCGAATTTTATGCCTCAGTATTTCTGACTCTTCCCCATATATCTCTCCAAATACTTAGGAATAGAGTCAGAAAGTTTCGGACTAGTAAGGCCTATTCAGGCAATATTTTTTTCTGAAAATCCCAAAATACTTTGCCTTTTGTTATATTTTCCGCATAGAGATATAACTCTATGATTTCCGTCTTTGAAACAAATAAATAAAATATACTATTTTATAAATTATAAAATAAATTATATAAATTTACTATTAATCCGAACCACAAAACGAAAGCCATAACAACATATTGGCAAAACATTAGAAGCGGTTGATGGACCTGAAACTGAGGAAGTATAGGCCTATCAATCATGACTCAAAAGTATTTCATTATGAAAAGTGAAATCAGGTATCCAGAAAGAGTAAGCATACACTCCCTGTTGGTAATCTAACAAAATTTCTTACGTTCTAATGACCTAGAGTTTTGTGACCAATCAAAGCGTGTTTTATTTTAAAATTAACACGGAGACAAAAAATATCGAGTTTACCGGGTTCGCTGAAAATACCCCAGTTTGACCTTTTGTGGAATGGCTTTTTAAATATTTTTCTTTAATAGTTTTAGTCAAAGGCTTTGCTTCATGGCATACTGTCAAGTGTCATTTTGATCAGTCCACGTATATTACGTATACCGGTATAAGATGGGTCGGCTTGATACATTTGCCGATCACGTGACTATAATGATTTTCCCCCTAACATCATATTTTCAAAATATATTTCTTTTTTATTCATCTTGTAGTAATCTCAATATGATGTTTTATTTGTTCAATTAATTCATTAAAAAGACAATATGGAGTAAACTCGTTCTCGAATATGCGAGATTTGGCTAAAGGTGCTCGAACGTCATAGGTCATGTGATCATTCATGGTGGTCAACTTCTGAAGGAAATAAGGATTATAAACAATACTATTACGTCTTATGCATATTGATTAGTAAGTTTTTACAGTAGAGACCCTTTCTAATTCTTTGATGTATCCCCCACTACTTGAATACCTCAGTAAATGTATGTTTATCTCTAACAGTGAATTGAAACTGATGTACAATACAATTATAGACAAATACCAAAATGTCAGAATCACTCAGTCATGTCAGAAATGTAAATAAATAAAAATGAAAGTCATTCTGGCATAGAGTATAGCGTAGACAAATTTACTTTGTTGTAATAATCAGCAGTTCGGATGCGTTTTGAAAGACGGACTTCTTTAACAGCAATATGTTTTAAGAACCCACCGATAAAATTTGATCATAACAATACTATATAGGCTAATTTTTCATTGCATAATATTTAGTAGACTAAATAAAGTCATAGTCACAGGATAGGGTATAAATACAGAATATTCTCTAAAGAAAGTTTTATTGTGTAATATTTAGCAATTATAGAAGCAATATAGGCATCTAACAGCCTAATAGTCCAATAATACACTCTGTTCAAACCAAAATGACTTTCTCTAGTAAGACCATTGCAATTATTGAAATCGGAGTAGGACTAGCATTTAATATAGTTAATGACTTCCCAAAATCGTACCGCTGCAATTTTTTTGTTTTAAGCGATAAATTGTTGAATTAGCCACCATTTTGTAATGTGTAAAATCATTCTCGAGAAGAATTACTAGTAGTGGAATAACTACATGCTTTTGATGCTTAAATCATGTTAAAGATGGAATATATCATATAAAATTATACTAATATTCAATTTAATTTATAAGTTTTAATTCAACTATTTATTATAATAACTAATTCTGTTTTTTGTACGGTTATCGATATGTCCAAATTTGAACACATGACCTGCTTTGACAGCCAATCAAATTGAAGTTGCCCAAAGAATGGCAGATATGATGTTATATTTTCAACCTCCTGATTGGCCTCAAGTTTTCGATAACTGAACATAATTAGGTGTTGGCCTTAATGGAGTGTGGATATGTTGTTCTACATGTAAAATGCGCATATGGCTGATTTCAATGCCCAATAACTTCACAATTTAGCCATGAATCCTGTCTACACAGTGTAGACAGAATTACGATTTTCTTAGCCTTGGATCCAAAAGAAACGGAAGGGTAAGTGTAGTGTAGCGAAACCCCTTTCATCTACGATTTAGACTAACAGCTTTATAACCATAAGTGAATCTGAAGAACCTGTTCCAAATTTCTTCACCATGTCTGAAAGTGAAACTATTTTTACACTTTAGACTTATTAGTGTAAGAGGTATCTAGTCACTTCATCGTGTAAATATTACCCATATTAAAGAAATATATAAATAGAATAAACGGTTCAAGCACTAAAAATAAAGGTGTATCTGTTTTCATAATTCTTTAATTAACAATGATCAATGATCATTCAATTAACAGAAGATCAGACATAACTGATTAATCAACATGGATATATATTATAAAAAGGCCTACGACTGTTGTTACTGTATGTTTATAATTTGTTTTAAAATAAAAAAGTTCAAAACCCATATCAATTGTCTCCCTTTCACATGAACTCTTTCAATATGATTGTGTCAACCAGTTCTCTCATGTCGACAAGTTGAAATATGTTGACTAGTTGAGCGATAAAATTGTGTCGACCATTTGCTATTTGTTTAGAAGATAAACCTTGTCTTATGCAAAAAGGTACTGTAATGACAAAACTACCTGCTTATAAAGACAATTGTATCAGTTTGAATGGTTAAAATCCATCACAAAATATATTTTGGTTAAGATGGATATGATATATGTTGATTCAATATATATGGGCTATTAAATAATATTGCTCTCAAACTTTCTATATTTTTTTGCTGTGGTTTTGAGATAATAGAAGAATATAAGAAGGAATTTATTGTCTAAGGGCTAGGTAAATGGAACATTTTATGAAATTTGACTTTTACATATTACTTATACGTATGTTTGTCTAGAACACCTGGTATTTTAAGTATCAATACTCCACCATACGATACAAAACTCATATTATGGAATGTCATATTGCTATGTATCAATTCACTAATATACTTGGGTGGTACTAGTTTAAAGAAACTTGCACTTTGACTAGGCCTAGTTAAAGAACAACAAAGTTTCTTTCATACTTAGTGCAAGAACAGTTTGGGTTAAAATAAATGGATAAAAAATGATAAAACTTTATAAGGAAATAATCTGTTCTTATCTATAATTGTAAATAATGATGTGCATGTATAGATTGTTTGGTATGATAAGCACATTCTAAATTGGATTAGTAATTTTTTTTTTTCTAAGTAAATAGTTGACACAAATCGTTTGAATGCAAACAGGAAGTCGTGTAAACAGAATAATAGATATTTGGAATGTTTTGGTTGAATCTCATTAACACATAAGCTTATGTAAATGCCATGTAAATAACACGGATGGTTGCAGTTGAAGGACTATAGAAGGAAAAATATATTTTATTTCATAGACAAATTACATATTATTCTAATATTGTCACAATTACATCTTTTTGTTTGTTCATTTATCAGATGACATTGATTTGTTTTGTAGAATTAAGAATGATTAATAACGACTTTTAATGATGGGAGAAGCTTCTGGTAGTGCATCAAGTAGTTCACAGCTTTGTCAATTACAGATATCTAGTAAGAATTTTTAACAATTTATTTGCTTTATGAGATTTTTTCAGTATACCTAACCATTGCTGACACTCTTTTAAAGGAGATTTTTTACTTTCGTTTGTGTTTTCATTATTTTGCAATATTCCTCCTTTATTCCGCCAGTAAGCAATTTTAAATAAAGGGATTACTTAAAAAAGATTAAACAACTTTGACTAGTAAACTTCTGCATATTTCAGTTGTGTCTGCAAAGTTACTATCTGTTGGTGGCCTATTTTCAACCAAACCGGATTCATATTGTGAAGTAAGTGTTGATGGTCAACCACCACGGAAAACTGACATCCAGAAAAAATCAGTTAATCCAAAATGGGATGAACATCTTACAGTGTAAGTGACATATATTCTCATTCTTATTGTCGTCACCTTTGTCCGTCCGTTGGTCCGTCCGTCCGTTGGTCTGTTAGTCTATTGGTCTATCCGTCCACAATTGCTTGTGAAAACAATAGAGACTTCATCAGATTTGAAACTTGCTGTGATCATTTATATTGATGAGATCTTGAACAAGTTTGAAATTGGCGATTTTTCGATTAACGTTTTTTGAGTTATTGCACTTGACTTAGTAAAAACGCGTCAAAATTGCCTTGTGAACGTGATAGTGACTACAGTTTTCAACAAAATTTGAAACTTGCTGTGATCATTTATATTGAAGAGATCACGGACAAGTTAGAAATTGGACGATTTTTCGATGAACATTTTTTGAGTTATTGCACTTGAATTAGTCAAAAAGCATTAAAATCGGCTGGTAAATGCTATATAGGCTACAGTTTTCATCAGATTTGAATGAAACTTGCTGTGATCATTCATATTGATGAGATCTCAGTCAAGTTTGATAGTGACGATTTTTCGGTGAACATTTTTTGAGTTATTGCCCTGGACTTAGTCAAAACGGGGCGAAATTGGGATAGACTATACAGTTTTCATCTGATTCGAACAAAATTTGATGTGATCATTTTTATTGATGAGATCTTGAACAAGTTCAATATTGACTATATTTCGATGAATTATATTTCAGTTATTGCCTTTGACTTATTCCAACAAAATGAAAATTAGCTAGTAAATGCAATAGAGACTAAGTTTCATCTGATTGTCTCCTGATTGAGGCAAATTTAAATCTTATCTTACATGCCCAATATCCTTCAATCAGATAAGTTAGTGTTATGTCTCTCATCTGGAACCTAATTGATTAAAATCTGATTTTGTCTACAAGAAGTCATATTGACTTGCTCATCTATTGACTATATGAGACAGCTTTTGTTTATAAGTTGTATTAATGTATATATTATATATAGATGTATATAAAAAATCTATATATGTCAAAAGTGATATATAATGGGAACTATAATTAACTGTTTGCTATTTCCTTCTAATAATTACATGTTAAAAACATCATTAGAAATGTTGATATTGACACTTGATGTAACAGAAACTTCATGGATGTAAAGATACAATAACCTTAGCTTAATGAACTAGACACTGTATTTTGTTTTTATTAACTTGCTATTTTATCATTATAACAATATAAAATTTGAAGTCAAGATTTATCATGTCTTCCTATTCACTTTTGAATTTGAATATTATGGTTGCAATGCCTTTGTTGTTCTTCTTAGCATGACAAATATTAATGATTATTTTAAATGATATATATGAACCAAAATAATAGATTGCCATTGTCATTGATTTTTGAAAGTCACAGTGAACTCACAGTGTATATAACATATATATTCAACTTTTACAACTTCATACATTTAATTCTTCATTGCAGTTTAGTGAACCCTACATCAAATTTAGATTTTAGAGTTTTAAGTCAGAACAGTATAAGAGCTGATACATTGTTAGGAAATGTAGTTGTTGAACTAGCTAAATACTTACAAGAAAATCAAGGCAAATGTAAGTTATTTATTATATAAGCTAGTTAAACTAAATTATATTTACCATTATTATTCATGAGATTTTTCATTTGGAACTGTGGATTTAGTTTCTGAAAGATAATTGTATCTGTTTCTTAAACACCTATTGTTATATTGATAATTTAACTTTTGCAGTCGATAACTTTAACAAAGTGTATGATCTAAAGTTAGAGGGAAAAGGTAAAACAGGAGAGATTAATATTATATTGAATGGTATGGATGTCAGTAACAGACCTAATTTAAGATATACAGCTAAAAATAACAAAAGTAAGTAGTAATTTAATATTGTGTTTTTTTGTCCCTAATATTGCATTTTAGTTGCCTCTTTCCCATTGCATGGTTTTACAAACTTTTATCATCAAAATCTTTTTTTATTTAAATCTTAAGGTTTAAAGACATTGAAGACTTACACTAATTGTGACATAAAGTACATGTATTGCAAATATATTTTTAATCCTTCCAGATAAGACATCAAATGGCTCAGCTAAGCCAGATAGGCCCGAGAGACCACCCCAAAGAGGATCTAGAAATTCAACGCCTAGAGGACCTGCTCCAACACCTCCAACCTCTCAAGTACCAGGTTATACACCTAATCCACCAACACCAACAACACCATCTTCTCCAACATCTGTTGGAATACCAGGAACTCCTACAGGTTAGAATCTATACTGTCTTGTTCAATGAATCCAGCAGTCATCAGTAAACCAGTCTTGAGTTATCTTTTATTTGTCACTTTATGATTATTTTAAGGGACAGAAATTAATAGTTTTCCAAACATTTGTTTATTCAAGGTTCAGCAACAGGGGCTGGAAGTGCTGTTACAACACCTAATGAAAATGGTAGTGCAGCACCTGGTGGTACCACTGATGTTGGTGGTGCAGCTTCAACACCTACTGTAGTTAATGGCGTACCACCAAATATACCTAATCCTGTAGATAATGAACCAATTGCTCCAGGGTATGTAGATTATTGGGTTTTTTTTAAAATGAATACAAAGTTTTCTGATGTATTATATATCCATGAAATATAATTTGCTTTAGCTGTGCACATTTCAGGTCATTTGGCATATATTCCTGCATTCCCATTGCATTATATTCCCCTTCTTCTATAGGCAAACCTTATGAAGGGACTAGAATGACATCATCCATTTCTTTAAGTTATTATGAACATGTCATTGATAACAGTTTTATGTAACTATTTGATGTTTGTAGATGGGAAACCAGATATGATCAACAAGGCAGGCCATATTATGTTGATCATAATACCCGGACAACAACTTGGGAAAAACCTCAACCATTACCTCAAGGGTAAGTTAAGTTCTTAATTTATTCTTTTCCAGGCTTTTTGTGGCCTGGATGTTGCATTATATACAATTTGATACATGTCAAAAGAAATTTATAAGAATAAATCTTTGAATTTTATCCCTTAATATCTTTATAACCCAGTTATTTAATTTTTTCTAAATTCTTTAAATAGTTTTGATCTTTTATTATGCAACTGGACAAGACTGACGTGAATTATTTTTCTGTTTGTAGTTGGGAGAGAAGAGTTGATCAGAGAGGACGTGTGTATTATGTAGATCATAATACACGTACAACAACTTGGCAACGTCCCAATGTAGAATCTTTGATCAACTGGCAGCAGTGGCAGGAATGGAGAAATAACAGAACGTTGGAGAATCTACAAAGAAGATTTTTATTTCCACCAGCTGAAGCTCAGGCTCAAGATAATGATCCATTAGGTCCTCTTCCTGAAGGCTGGGGTATGTTTACTTTCTCTAAATTACAATTAACATTACATAAAATAACCCCAGATTTGTCAACTGGGATGCCTTGTAGAAAATTAGCTTTTCAAAATGATTGTCACAAATTCTTGATTTCTTTTTCATGTAAGCTAATGTTTAAGAATTGCAGTATGCTTTTTTTCTGAAAAGTTTTTCTCCTAGCATCTGTGTATTCTAACTCATTTCATCCTTATTTTCAGAAAAACGGGTTGATGCAAATGCAAGAGTTTATTATGTTAATCATAAAAATAGAACAACCCAATGGGAGGATCCTAGAACACAAGGGTAATTTGATATTAGTAGTTGTTCTATAAGCCCTCTCTTGTTCTAGAACAGTGACATGAATTTTGACACTGTTACTTATTCTTTATGTGATTCTGGATTCATTAATTGCATTTCATGCTATTGTGATAATATAGACATTTATGCATTAAAGTGTGTAATTATAATTTTCACTGCTGTGATCTCTGGTATGAAATATTTGAAGTAGTTTTTTTTAAGAACAGATTGTGGATATTAAATGATATTTATTAGTGACTAAACAACAAATCTTGTTTTTAAGAATTATGCAAGAAGACCCATTACCAGAAGGTATGGAAATGAGATATACAGCCGAAGGTGTGAGATATTTTGTTGATCATAATACAAGGACAACTACATTCCAAGATCCCAGAGGAGGTCCTAGTAAAGGGTAGGTTATTTAATGAATGTTACTGTCACACTTGGCTCATTTGATATTATTTTTCTTTTCGCAATATGGAAATAATTTCAAAAAGTATTTTGTGCAGGTAATTAGTTTAAATGTTTTTATTTTCAGCCCAAAAGGAGCATATGGTGTATCAATACAATATGAACGTAGTTTTGTGTGGAAGTTAGGACAGTTCCGTTATTTATGTCATTCTAATTCTCTACCAGGACATGTTAAAATAACTGTAGCTAGAGAAAATATGTTTGAAGATTCTTTTGCACAGGTGAGTGATATTTAATTGTTAATTTACACAATAGATGCGAAACAATATCACTTAAAACAGTGTTCTCTCATGCAAATATGAAAATATATCAATACTCTTGGATCTGTGCATGCTGTAAAAACATTTTAACATTTTATAAGATTTTACTTTCTTATGTATTATAGATAATGAGATTAAAACCATTTGATTTAAGAAGAAGGTTATATATGATCTTTAAGGGTGAAGAAGGTTTAGATTATGGTGGTTTAGCTAGGTAAAATACATTTTTTAATATAAGATTTTATATACGATATAGTTATTGTTATAAAGAATGAAGTGATCAGGTGTTACTGATAAAAGAATCTGCAGATTTCTACTGTTGAAAACTTCTCATGCAAGCATTGAAACTTCCATTGATGAAAGTTGATGAGTAAAATATTTAAATACAAAGTTTTTATTATTTAATTGCCATTGTGAAGCTTAGTCCAAGCATTGAGCCGTAATCTTAATCAAACATGGGAAATCTGACTTCCTGGACCCCAGAATCAATCAATATTACAGTAAGTCGGGCATGGTGTATACAGACAGGTAATCTGGAAAAGATTGTTGTAAAGAACTTGGTTGAGGTATGATAGACATATTGAAATGATTTTTTGTAAAACTTATATAAAATATTTGTGACAATAAATGAATAATGAGTATGTTTTTATTTCAGAGAATGGTTTTTCCATCTATCACATGAAGTATTAAATCCTATGTATTGTTTATTTGAATATGCTAGTAATAGTAACTATTGTTTACAAATTAATCCTGCCTCCAGTGTTAACCCAGATCATTTACATTACTTCCGGTTTATTGGAAGATTTATTGCTATGGTAAGATACTTATACCTGTGATATTTTATACTTTTTGTCATACAAAATCATTCTGTCAATGTTTCAGTCTGACTGCTTCTGGATTAAAGCACTCCTTTGATAAGTGTTTTGTAAGTAGAAAAGTCTGAAAGGCAAAATATATTTTTAATGGTTATTTTACAATAAATTTTTCATTGCTGTATAAGAAACTTGCTATAAACTTTTATTGAGAGATTTTGTCATAAACAGGAGCCTGATAAGTACCGAAGATAAGTCTTATGGTTATGATTGACATCTAATTATTTATTTCAGGCACTATATCATGGTAAATTTATAGACAGTGGTTTTACTCTACCCTTCTATAAAAGAATGTTAAGTAAGAAGTTGAGTATTAAAGACTTAGAATCAGTGGATCAGGAATTTTATTCTTCTTTGTTATGGATCAAGTAAGTTTTTTTTTTGTTTTTTTTCAGTGCATGTCAAACTATGTGGAACATTTAATAATAATAACTAATAAGCATAACTGTTGTTGGATTAAAGATTCAACAGTACCCTTTGTAGATGATTGATTTCAATGGGTACTAAGTTTGTAATGTTTATTATAGAGAGAATAGTATTGAAGAATGTGGATTGGAGCTGTATTTCTGTGCTGATTTTGAAATATTAGGTAAAATAGAACAACATGAGTTAAAACCAGGAGGAGCTGATATTAAAGTTACAGATGAAAACAAAGAAGAATATATCAAGTATGTCAATATAACATTGTTTATGTTAATTGATGTAAAAGATCACTTAATTGAATGTGATATGACCCAGAACATCAGATGAATAACAATTTCCTAAAACCAATTGATATTTATCAGACTAGGTTATTCACTAATACTTATGATAAATTACCAAACTTTATAACTAAATGTCTCATTTTATTTTTGGTGTTGAATTTTTCAGTTTGATGACAAATTGGAGATTTACAAGAGGTGTTGAAGAACAGACCAAAGCTTTCTTGGAAGGTTTCAATGAAGTTGTTCCTTTACAATGGCTACATTATTTTGATGAAAGAGAATTAGAGGTAGATATTCATTAAATCTTTTTAAAAAGTGACACACTATTATGTATAAAAAATTGTTTGGAATCAGACACTGACTGTGATGGAATTTACTTCCTCTGAGAATGATTTTCTATCACAATGCTGACCGTTAATCAACTAAAATTTACTGAATGATGTTTATTTTGTAGTTAATGTTATGTGGTATGCAGGAAATAGATGTTGATGATTGGGAAAGAAATACTAAATATAGACATTATCAACGAAATAGTAAACAGATTGGTTGGTTCTGGAAGGTTTGCGTCCTTTACAATTCATTCAGTTTATCAATTTAGGTTCAATTAAAACCCTTTCATATCAAATAAGTTTGGAGACAAAAGTTGCTTTATCAGCCCTCCAGCATATGCTAAAATGGATCTTACTTTTCCTTTCTCACGTATGTATGTGTTATTTTATATTTTGTCGTTTTATAGTTTGTACGAGAAATAGATAATGAGAAAAGAACAAGGTTATTACAATTTGTAACTGGAACGTGTAGATTACCTGTTGGGGGTTTTGCTGAATTAATGGGTAAATTTCTTTCTTCTTTCCATTTTCGAAATGTCATCTTATCCCACTTCACTAGGGTTGCAATGTTTCACCAATGAATTGCAATTCTTTCCTTCATATCAATGCATTGCGTTGGATAAATATAGTGATATAAGCTCTCTTAATAGCAAATGAATCCTTTTGTGTTGGAGTTTGCGCATCCAATTTGAACCAAATTATTTCTGGCTTAAACAATTGATAATTTAGATTTATAGAGGTATCATCTGTTTCAAAGCAAGCTAATTACTAATAAGGCATATTACTTTTGACTAAGGATATAGACCAAACCTCCCAAAGTGTATTACTTGTGAATGTAATAAAGGAATTAATTCTTGTATCTATTTGTAGGGAGTAATGGACCTCAGTGTTTCTGTATAGAGAAAGTTGGAAAAGAGACATGGCTACCGAGAAGTCATACATGTTTTAATAGACTTGATTTACCCCCATTCCGCAGTTATGAACAATTAGTGGAAAAATTAACATATGCTATAGAAGAAACAGAAGGCTTTGGACAGGAATAGATTAACAAGAGTTCTGTCCCCTATGTAATAAGACTGTATGTGATATTTGAGGAATAATTCCTTTTGTGACTGAATAATGAATTGTTTAGTGATTTCTGTGATTATCAAAAAAAACTCCTAATGACGATATTATATATCAGTAGATTATTAGAGCTATGCATAGACCTAGAACTTTAAATGTATTTTAATTTCTGAGAGAAAGGTTAGTACATTTTGGCTCCTTGATGATAAAATTTAGGCTTTATTTATTCGTTGTGGCCGCAATTATTATAAAGCATCAAATTAGTTCGAATAATCATTGATGTATTGATCCACTCATTAATCAAGCATTTTGTATTTTAGGAGTAGATTTGTCAAATATATCACAGATTTGAAAATATTATGTTAGAGGTTTTTGTTTTAAAATGACTTATAATAAGTCTTAAACAATTGTTTTCTGAAAGTCTTATTTCTTTTTGATCTAAATTTTAATTAAATTGTTTTGACGATGGATTATTCTGATATTGAATTACATGATTTCTCTTTGTGATATTGTCAGAAGTGTGTTTTGGCTGTATTTGATTTATTAAAATATGATACATTTGAGTTATGTTTTATATTTCTTTTATATTGTATTCTGTGTAGTTGATTATGTTGAATTTTGTCATTATGCTACATATCTGATTTTGTTATGAACTGTTTCTTTCAAGTTGCTTCTTGTGAAACTGCAACAAAGACCTGTATCGGACCTGGCAAGCAACCTCGTTGTTGTTCAGTCTGTATGATTATGAAGTTTGAGCCTTTAGAGCAGACTTATTCATATCATGATTTATTGCGTTGCGTTTAAAGCTAAATTTTGAATGTTTGAATAATTGAACAGTTTTTGACCTGTTTTTAGGTTTGCTATGTGCATGATATAATTTTGAGGATAAATGATGTGCTATTATGTATATACCTTAATTATTGTGTATATTTATATATATCTTTTTATTATAATATTAGTTTGTAAGGATTTATTGATAATTTTATCTGTTAATTATTCTATTTAATCATTTTCAATAAGTGTTGATATTGGTGCACCTATTTCTTTCACCCTTTGTGAAAATATTTCTTCAATGTCTTTTTCTTTTGTCAAGTCTTTTTTGTCTTTCCTCAATTTAGGATTTCAAATAAAACTCTTTGTTTGATTCACAATTTATGTTTAAGACAGACGTCATTTTGAGATGTTAAAAATTGAAATATAATTTTTATTGTTTGAAATATAATATTTATTGTCTATCTCAATTTTCTGATATTACATTCTCGTGAAAGCCTTAAGCATTAAAAGTAAGATTTCAAGAATGAAATAAAACAAGGAAATACAGAACAGGAAAGGTTTGGATAATATGGCCTAATAGTGAAGAAAAAAACCAAGAAATTAAATAGATCCACATTTTACAGAGATGCGGTGAGAGGTACACTAGATTAAAATTAGTAATGGATATCATAATTCTATTGATGAATTCTTCATTATTTATAGATCTTCTGTCTTGTATATAGGCAATAACAATTACTACATATAGTATATTTGTGCAATGTATGTACTTTCCAAAATAACACAAATACTAGATTAACATTATGTATAATTATATATATTTATAATAAGTTAGTTATTCATATATTAATTTGCAAAATATTTGCCCTTGCCTTAGCTTCTTAGTCCAGAATATAGTTATACGTGTTTTCTAGATTAGAACCAAAATCAGTGGGCTCATATCAGAGGACTAATACTGTAAAAAGTTTCTAGAAATTGTTAATGACTGTATATAATTTTTAGTATTATTTGTTAATGTATATATCTGGGAATTCTCCCTGTAAATATGGTAAATAAAATAATGATTATTGATTTATAATTATTCTGTAATTATTTATATAAGAGATAGATTAATACAATATAGACATTATTATTTAGTGTAATTTCCAAATATAGAATTACAAAATATACCAGAGTTATGTTTTATAGAAGCTAAATGACTTCACTTATATTAATTATCTCCAGTTTTGGTGTCTATAAGCAAAAAAATCATATGCCATTTTTTTTGGTTAATTATTTGAAAACTAGTAAACATCAATTTCACAGTCTTTCTTACGGAAAAAATCAAAAATGAAATTTTAAGTGTGTGCCATTTAAGTTAATTGATTTAACTTAGATTGTCTTTGTCTAGGGAAATATAAGGTTTGGTTGTGGTTTACATTGAACGTAAACAGATTTCTATTTCTAATGTTATAGATATTGAAATGTACATGTAGTGGTTGGTATTTTCATCAACCCAAGGACAATCTAAGACTCTCAGTTCTATTTTTGAGTACATATTACAATTTCATGTAATACAAGATTGGCAAAATGTGATTCTGTAAACATTGAACAGAGGGCTACAGCAATAATTAACTTCAGAATTATTGAATTTTTAAATTTTGTGCAGTAAATGCTCTTTTATCCTGTCAAGCTCATGTGGAAAAAATATAATTTGAAGAAAAAATTGGAAATATTTCATACCGAGATACTAGTAAATTCTCCACTTTAATTATCTGCTCAAGATTATTATTAAATATTGACATATTGTAAACTATATTGTAGTGGAAATCAGAAAAATGTATATTATCTTACAAAGGAAATTATTGTATAGTGTTTGTATTATTTGCCACGGAAATAAAACAAATTATTGTGCAGTGGAATAAACTATTCTATAAATCAAATTAATATTGTTTCTTTTGTCAGAAAAATAATTATTTTTGATATTTGACTATATGATTAATTCTTTTAAAATTCTGAAATTCTTCAATGTTAATTTCCTTGAAATTCCTTTGAATAACATAATTTCCAAGTCGTAGTACAAAATGTCTTCCAAAAAAAGGATGGGATGTAAAGATGCAAAGGGTAGAGATTCTGATAGAATTCTCATATCATTTCATCAATCAAATGGGAAAGTAAACGCACGAGAAAGCGTAATAAGTAAAACAGCGTAAAACAGCACTTTTGTTATAAAGTAAGTTCAAATAAAATGTAGTGTAAAGTTATTGAAGCAAGAATACGTTATTTTAAATTAGACTTTTTACGCTTCCTCATGCGTTTATTTTCCAATCGTGATAAATTCAGACAAAATGTTTGCGTTAAGTAGGCCCCACAAAAAGTATGTAGCCCTGCAATCGTTGAATGTTGATCCCTTATTTATTTTATATTACATTCTTTGTATATATAAGTAAATTCAGAGAATATTCTAGAAAGGCGAATGCCCGACTACATAATAATTCTATAATTAAGAATTTTTTTTTTATATTTTTCTGTAGGACCCTCCTAAACAAGAGATGGAATTTCGTAGAGTGTCTTCGAATCTTTGATTTATTAAGAAATTTTAGTAGCCATTACTTTACTAAATGAATTGACGTCCCATGTTGGCCATTAATTGGGATGAAGTAATTTCTTTTGTTGCTCTATTAGTCGGATTATCGTGACTTGATATAAATTGATACCAGTCTTTCCTTCCATTAGAGGTTATCTCGTCAATTTTGTGTTGCACTAACGTGGATAGCATCTTTTTTGGTTTTATCCAGTGCAAGACACATTGGGAATTTATCCATCTGTTCTGTAATCATAAGTTGAAGGCTCTACTCCACAAATTTCTGGTAAAGTCTAGGACGTGACATATCTTTGTTAGGTATAACAAACAGTTATAAGAGGTATCTTGAACACATTTCAGATTTACTAGAAGCATCACTTAAGCAAAAGAGTTAATTCTGACCAGCACCAACAAAATAAAATTGGCAGTTTCACATTTTTGATTTGTCACAAGTCGTCTTTTATGCTCCTCCAAGAAATTCATTGATACTTCTTTGCATACTTTCTTTGAGTATTGTTATATCTGTGACACATTTTCTTCTGTATTGCACCAGTGATTAAATTATCAACATACAAGTCTCTAACAAGGTTCTTTCCGATATAATAATATTTCTTCTCTCTGTAAGTGATGAAGTGTAATTGATCTAAGTTTAAATTGACTGGAAATAACACCAAATGATATTCTTTTAAATCGGAATATATCAAAGTTTTCTGAAGTGACTATTTGATACATTTTTAGCCTGCACATAAAATTCGTGTTTTATATCTGTCTATTTCTTTAAGACTGACTTGAAAAAAGCTTTTTCTATATCAGCATATATTGCTATCTTATGAGTTCTAAATCTTAATAGTAAAGCACGTAATGCTTGCAAGATTACTGGACCACGATACAAACATTCGTCCAACTTTGACTGACTTTGGCAGAAGCGTCGTAGACAACTATCAGTTTGGCTTGTTTCGAGTAATGACAGCATGTGAGGAACGCAGTATTTTAGGCCATCTTCAATTGTTTCTTTATCAACCTTTTCTTTATTAGTTGATCCTTATAACGCCACCATAAATCTTTAGAATTTTAGAGGTCCTCTCTTACAGTCGTCTGATAATCGAGTTAAGTCTTCCATAGGATAATGTGTAGTTATCTGTTAATTCTGGATTTTCATCTCTCCAAGTCCAACGAACTTGGTATCTTTGACTCACTAATTGGATTTATTTTATTTGTATATAGCTTGATCATCCTTCGAAATTGATGTTATTCTTATTGTCTCTAATTTACAAGAGTCTTGAAGATTCTTTGACTCGATGTGTTGGTAAGCATGATCATTGAGTTTTCTGATGCTCTAGGTTCTTCTGTATGTGCTCTGTCAGATAAGATCCACCCCAATATTCGATCAAATAAATCCCATCAACTATGGTAACTTTTGTCATAGACACTAGATCAGCAAAGAACTCTTTCTAATAAGTAAAGCAATCTTGTATCTCCCCAGTGAGACACCATCCGTCTAGTGGATGTTTATGAAGTGACAAGATTATTTTTGGTATATACTGTAATTTTATTTGTAGTCCTGTTTAACAAAAAGCTTCACGTTATGTTTCGTTGGTTATATGTTATGCCTTAAAGCGTATAGGAGTTTGTTGGTGGCAGCAGAATTTGAACTCACCGAAACTTGATTAGTTACGGAATATATACCCTTACTCTCCAACCTGTATCACATGCTCTGTGTCAAGACCATTTATTAATGGAAACGTTTTATTTCGCAGTTTGAGCACAAGTGACTGCATACGTCATGTTGGCTGAACCATTCATAAATTGAATTATTGTTTTCATAAACTGTTTATGTTCTCATAGTTTTGACAGCCAACTGGAGTGATTAACTGATATAACTGACTCTCTATAATGCAGCCACGGCGTGATACAAGTTAAAGACAGCCCCAGGACCATGATATTTAAAGGCATCTTTGATTTCTGTAGATTTAATTTTTGTTTCTATTTCAGTTATCTTCAATTTTCATTTTCTCAGGATGTTATTTTTCATTGAAATTTGTATTCTATATATCTTCTTTTTTCAACTTCTTATTCCATTATCATCCTCTTGGGTTAAAGTTGCTGCTCATCTCCAATTTGTCCTTTTCTATCTTATCTTTTCTAAGTCCATCTTCTTCCTGTTCATTTCTTTCTAATTTTTTTTTCTTCTTTCTTAAGTTGTTGTTTACGTAGCTTTTCTTCTCTTTTGCAGTTCTTCTTCGCGTATTCCTATTGTGTTATTCAGATCAATCATCTGTTCTCCATCTTTTATTTCATCTAGTTCTTCAAACTCTTTCGCGAGTTGAGCTTCAGCAACGCTATCATTATCTGAATGTTACATTTTCTTCAACAAGGCTCTGGAACTCTTGTATGTGCAATTGTAATTTACTCTTGATGGAAAGTGTCAAATTAATTACACGTAGAACTTGTTACTACTTGATTCAGTATGATACTCTATACGAATTAACTTCTATCCGACTTGTACTTTGAAATGATCCAGTACATCGTAATTAAAATCTCATGTGTTTCGTAACCATATAAACTTCCTGTACCTAAATGTGGAATTATCTGATAAGTCTCTTTTTTATTCGAAAATCTGTAGAAATGTAATTGGTTGACATCTTAATAGAAATTGAAAGAGAAAAAAAGTTGATATGAGTGAGATTATTTGACGCCAACAGGCTTGAAACACTCTGTGTTTTAACCAAACCTCTTTCTTCGCTCAACAACTGTCTGAAATCCAATTAACTTAAGAGAAAAGAGTTGGAATATTTGTCAATTTTCCAACATTCGTCATCTCATTTAATGGCTTAAAAGCATCAAGGTTTCTGTAAATGGCACCCTGATGAATTCTGTTGATTTTCTCCACTTTTCATTTTGTTAGATTAGGTTCCAAAGGGAAGTGATTTTTACATCTAATGGAGTTGAATGATTGTAAATCAATATATTCAACTAGCTTCTCACCCAACTATCATTTTATGCATTGAAAAACATTGAGGACTTGAGTTATTATAATTGCATTAATCACAAACTCAAATAACAAAATGAAACAAATCCCACTTTAAACTGAGCTGGGTTCACTGAAAGTATTATTGATGAGAATTGATCCATAAAGTGAACAAATATTACTATACAGAGAGATGCAGCGTTTTAATTTTTTATAGTTTAATCAGAAATCAGAAACAGAAAAAATTGTTGTTACGAATAACCTAGAGCATACTATATTTTATGAAATGATGATATATTCTGTCACTTCATTCAAAACACATCTCTATATTTGTGTAACATTAGGTCTTCAATATGTATTATCTTTAGCATTTTCTTTCTTGTAAATCACCTGATATTTATGAATATCTTTTCATATGGTTTATTGTTTTGTCTGAATGCTTTGCTGTGATCATTTGAGACAATTCAAATCGTTCAGATGGAAACAATTCTGAGATGTAGCTCTCCCAAATGATATATACTTAGTAAGCTTTTATAATTATTAAACACACACTATCCGCTAACCCGCCCCCGATTTTGAATAAACCTTGTTCCACTAATGGATGAATAAGAAAAAAAGTACTCAAACTTCAATATTGGATGGTCTGAGTGCATTTGGTCTACTCACGTGTGTAAAGTAATGTATTTATCTGTATTTACCACCTCAATAGATTAAAGTTCTCATCAAACATTGTCTAATGGGTCTGTCAATGTCGGCTGTAAGAGTTCTCTGGGAGTTTTATGAGCGTCGTTTTTCATGATGAGAATTTTGAATTTGACAAGCTAAGATCTCTAAATCTTATATTTTCTTTCTATTTAATTTTTAAAAGATGAAGTGCAATATGCAGCTTTGACACTGTCTCAATATATTTTGTACAGTAAACTATGGCTCCCCGGCGTCGACGAAGTCAGATGGAAACCAGTAGATAATTTTGGTTGCTTCAGAAAACTCTTTATTTAAAATTGATTAAAATTGATTGATAACGGCTGCTGTAATATTGACTACTGAACGACAATAACATAATACCATTATTAATCGTCATGTTCTAATATAGCCCAGGGCTGGCATCATTCAGCTTCTATGGAATCAGGTCAATCAAATTCTAAAACTATTTCATAAAACCTACTCAAAAGACTTTAGGAGACTCAACTTCAATTGAAAGCTCATTTGTAAGCAACCCTTGTATAAAACACAGAGCCAAGGTTTGTGACTCTCAAGAATATTGGAGTGACGTCACAAATTCCGCTAACCTTTTCAAAGATTGTAGATTGTCGATAGATTGCTCTCATAGAAATCTGCACACCATCGCATTTTTAAATTAAATCTATAAATTCTTTTGATCACAAATGTTATAGTAAGTGATGAAATATTGTTTGCCTCATTAGGAGTCATTACCATCAATCATTTATTTTGTTTTCTATTATAATAATAGTAATAATAAACTCTTTATTTTACATGGGTCAGAATTAGGCCAAATACACAAGGACATGGTCCTGTCTCACATTCAGCCAATGTGGAAATACATTGCAAAAAAAAGCGAAAATACACAATACTTCTATACAATTTTCGTCTAAAAATAAACAAGTACATGTGCATAAACTAGTACATGTGTATATAAGACGATCAAACATCAAAATACATTAAAAAAATAATTGCCACAGTGTCAGTGCATGTGCTGCGAGTGGGCTACCAAACACTACTCCATTTTATGTTATTATTTTATGGAGGGGGAGGTAGGATTTGTCCATGCTCAAAACCAGCTTTAATGATGTTTACTCTTCCCCCTGCACTAATTATTTAGCTTTTCAAAATGGTTCAAGTTTAGGCCAAAATAGAATCGTTGGTGAAACAATAATTGATATACCTGTGGGAAAGGGGAAAATAAAATTAATAATTTACTTGAATCAATGAATCATAGAGAAACACAATTGTTAATAGTTATTAGTAGTTGGTTAAAATTTAAGCAAAAGAACATGAACATTGACATGGTAAGGTAGCGAAGGTGGCATACATTCATTCGTTGTGAAAAGAATACCTGTGTGACAGGAAGCATGCTTATGTTAGGGGAAGATTACCATGAATCATCCTTCGAAAAGTTTTAAAATCTGATGCTGATTTGAAATTTTCCTCTAGACCATTCCATAAAATTGGTCCTTTGTATTTGATACTTGGTTGAATCAAATTGATTCGTAGTTTTTGCACCACAATATTTGAATTTATGCTAGAATAAGGCGTCTGTTTATAGTTAAAGACGCTGGAAAGGTAGGAAGGAGAAGTTGTTTAGAGTTTTTTAGATAAATTTATACGAATTAAAATTATGCCTGGTTTTAATGTCAAAAATATTAAGCCTTTTAAGATTCAATGACAAATCAGTATTGTACTTAGAACCAAGAATTAATTTAAAAGCAATTTTTTTGTTGCCTATGTAAAATATCGGCCGATGCAATGTCGTGCGAATCCCAAATAGAACAAAAATCCAAATATGGTTGAAAGTGACATTTATTAAAATAGATCTATATTTTTCAGGCACGATCTTTCTTAACTGTCGCAGTTGAAATTACTTAGTATTTAAAATTTTAGCAACGTACTATTACGTGTGGAGTCCATGAGAGATTTTGATTCACAATAACATTTTAAATGAAAAAGAAATTGAGTTTTTTCTGTTCAGTAATACCTCATTAGATTGTTAAGTTCTGTTTATGCCAAAGATTATGTCTTATTCCTTTTTTCCTACAACTAAATCCATTACAATAGAGATAATCTCAGCTGACACAATTCAAGGTAATTTATAAAGAAATTCAGCCAGGTTTGAAGGTCCATGGGGGAAGGGGCATAAATAACGGATTGCTGACAATAGACCAATTTAATTACTTGGCCTTATACCATATCCATGGAAATATATGACTTTCCCCCTGGACAATCTAGTCTGACTGCGGGTCTGATTGCAGCTATAAACAGCCTGATTCCACACGATCTACAATATTAAATTTCCATATTGAAAACCATCAAAATAAAGAAAAATCTGATTTTTTAAGGGTATGTGTACATCTTCATTGTTGGAAACTCTGACTCAGACAAGCCTGTAACTTTCTGAATTTTAGATCAAGGATTAGATCTGTCTTTCCTCTTTAAAACTAAATCATCGATTACATTGAACCTCATAATCAATACTAACTAGATGTATTAATTGATACATGGCACTTTAAAGTAACATTTTCCATGTAAACTTATGCTACGAATATCGTGTATATTTAAGAATACTCTGAACAAATTTAAACTGATGCAAACACAATATTGAGCAAAAGCGATGTTGCGTTGTCCTCAAATTCTGAAGTAATGATGACTATTATGTAGCTAGATTAGCAGAAGAAACATATATTTGTTTCGACACCCCATTTCCCGGATACAACAAATGCTTGGTAAAATGTAGCTAAATTGCTATACTAAAATAATGCTTAATAAAAGTAACTTTGGTCATGTTTCACATTAAGTTTTGGTGAAACTTATTTGATGTGGGCTATGGTATCTGGGGTCTTGGACTCGTAGGTAAAAGTTTGATTGATTATTTCGACGAAAATAGATATTTTGGCTCATACGAACATACAATTCTAACAAGGTCAAAGTAGAATAATAGTAAAAACTAATGACGATTTCAAATGGATACAAGACAATGTTCATTTAAAGTTTTCTGTCTATAGAAGATCAATATAATGTCTAGCCTCAGAATCAGTACTGTGATATTTGTCTTTGGTATTTCCCGATTTGACATATTACATACAGCTTACAAACTGACAAAGTTATGAATTGTTTGTCGATTGGCAGGTAATTAGTCAGAATAAAATCTATATGTTCTCAATTCCCTACTGTACTTGTATCTTATTCTGACGTAATAAAAATATCTAAGTACTAACATCTAGGCCTATTGGTAATCAATACAACTCATCAAATGATGGTCCAGTTCCATTAATTAGTCCAGGAACTGTCTAAGATGACTATTTTTGCCCATTAAAAGACCCTGTCATCTAACTAGAGAGAAAAACACGAAAGAAAATTAGTTTTATTGACGATGTTCACTTGTCAAGAGTTGAATCTAAGACATTATTTATTATTCATTACTGATATCAGTTTTCATCCTATAGAAGGCCTTCCACCGTAACTGTCAATCTGGAAGCTCGTTTTGTTTTACATTGGCATCACAAAATAGAGTTCTATTTTTTCTTCATATAAGCCTGATCTAAAATCTTACTCGAGTACAAAATTATTGTGAGAAAATTTGCCTTTAAAATAACGAAAAAACGTTTCTAGATAGTAATAACTATTCTACCACAGGTGGTTATTTTCATTGATACGTCTCACCATTAGCTTCTTTAGATATAGCATGGCTATTGATAAATCATTTTTGATACACAATAATAATATATGATATCTAGATGAAAGATCGAAGGAATCACTATGTTTAATGGTCGACATCAATATTTTATATAAAGATATTTTCTTGTTTCTCCATGACTACAAACGTGGTGAAATTTCTCTTTAGTCAATTTACCTCGCCAGCGTCTTAGAAATTAGGATATAAAAATAATAGAAATGTATAGAAATCAGTATTTGAGAAACTATATTCCTCGGGAAGTTACACTATGTAGCCTTTATCAAAGGACCAGATGCGTTAATAAACTCTGAAACGCAAAAAAAGCAAAAAGCACTACCGGAAGCCTATACCTATCAAGTCACTGTTGACCTTTGGAAGCCACCTTCATGTTTTTTCGACTAACCACTGAGGTGGACAAGCAGCTTGATGTTGGACAAAAGTGAATGAAAAGTTGTTCAATATCTTAAACACCTATTCTAAATTTTTTTCTACCGTGCGCTCTACAGAATTTCTTGGTATACCGGATTCAATTCGTCGGTGTGGATCAGTTAAGATGTCATGTAAGTGGTTTACATACTGCAATATGTTACGTATGGATCTTGGGTCTTATTTTAGCATCACTGTGGAGAAGGTTTGTGAGGTATCTGGGCGATTCGTACCAAATTTTTATCCGTACAGATTTTGTTACATAAACCAAGTGTGTGATTTATTGCTCCTACTTTTGATGTATTGGATGGTTTTAACTGTAACGTTGTTTGATGCGTAAATGCTCTGTAACAGAACAACTTTTTCGTAAGGATAATTTCCGTGTTATACAATAGTAACAATAATAGCCCTAGTTCTCTACTGTTCCCATGTTACTCTTCAACCTATTATAGCCGTAGTTCTTAAGTCGCCCAAATGAAGTTCGAATTGAAACTCCATACATTTCATACTCACTTTTCTGGAAATCTGATATTGCTCTAAAACTGGGTCCGTCAACTTTGCACCCCATTTAGAGAGTCCACACAGTCAAAAATTATCGTTATATATTTATATTAAATAGACCTCTCTCTTAGTTTAATTCGACCTTTAAAAAGGGAAAACATATAATAAAGGTAATATTTATGAAATTCATTTTTACACCAGAAACAAAATACAGTTTACATGTAATAACAGATCTGACATGTACTAACATCTGTACTTTGGTAATCTATAACGGTTTCCAAAGGAAAGCAATCACAATTATCAAGTAAGGTTTAAAACAACACAGACGTTGTGTGATAAAGCACTGGAATGGCTAACGATCAACAATTGGTATACAATACATATACCAACAAAGAACATTTAAACCACCTGACAATTAAACAGAGTGTCTTTCTTTGAGCATTTTCGCAACCACTTGAGCCATATTATGTAATTAATGACAAAAACAAAATGCAATGGATCACGCATGTTCCTCTAACGGTACGTCAGGGTAAGGTGCTGGTTGTGTGATGATGGATGATGATGAGGAAGATTGAAGTTCTGTGGTCACCGCTCCAGGTAATGGTCTCGCAGCACGTTTAGAACGAGCTATCCATATTAAACCCATACATGATAAGATATGTAAAGACATAGCGATATATAATGATATGTGAAGATCACGAACTAATAATGACAACAGAAAACTGGCTTCTAATCCAAAGCCTTGAAATATCCTGTAACCTGCCATTGCTGTTGATTTATGTCGTCCAAAGTAAGCCGACAAGGCAGCTGAAATATAAAGAAATAGTTGATTATTAATGGAATATGTAGTGAAATCTGTTGTTGTGGCGTATGGATCTCGAAATCGACATTTGTTAATGGGAATTACACAACAAGGTTCGTGATATGAGCCATAGAATCTGTTATGAAAACTATTGACATTGGTATTTTCGCAACAAACATGTCTGGTGCTGAAATATGCCATGTCATATAATCACACTCGTTAGCTATTGGCGTTATAAAATGAAATGCAATTCAAGATAAAATAGATCTTATACTCGACAATACGCATGAGCTACCTCCATGATTATATTAATTTTAATACGATAAAAATGTTATATGTAGGATGATTTTGATATCTCAGGGAATAAAGGAAAATAAAGACATTATAATCAGTTATTCTATTGATAATTATAAGCGTCAAGAGATCCTGATGTAATGTAATACGATGTCACTATAAATTAACAATATTTACACTGGAACCAGTTATTTAAGAGAAGTGAAATCTCCCAGAAGCTATTCTTATTACTATCTATTGATCAAGAAAAGGATTACCTAGTCTCAAAGGGAATCTATCTTAAGTCTTGATAGAAAACCGCGAAATCCTTTCTTTTATTGCCTTTTCTTACTGGCGATATACACATGAATCTTTTGTCAATGGCACATTAGTTGTTCTTTCCTAGAGGGATGGTGATTAACATGGGCAGATCAGATTAGTACTAACTTCGTTTTATAGCCACGAGACTAACATACTCCTTTTATCTACATTGCTCTGTCTACGAAGTTAAAATTGGTTCGTTGGTTAGGTCTATCTCTTTACCTCAGAACTTTGACTCTTTAAGTCAATTTGAAAAATTGTAAAGACCACTATTGTCAGGCCAGACAAAGAGTTGAATCTTACTTGTCTCTTCATACATACAAAAACAAACATGTAACTACGTTCGGGGAATTGCCATACATCTTGTTCAAACATTCCTTTCATGTAAGGCAAAGAATATTAAGTTCTGTGATGAGATTCCAAGCAGAGAAAGTCTTATTGTTCAGTATAATTTGAAGATGTTTTGAACAGCACTTATATAAATATGTGGATATTTCCATTGAAAGAACTGCCTTCTGATTAATAATCTTCAAACATTATTGACTATTCGGGATGAAGATAGAACTGATGACTAATCCTACCCACCTTGTATCTGTGATTGCATGACACCATCTGTAACACCCCAAAGCGCTATAAATAGCAACAATAAAATGGCATCGTCTTTCGTTGGTTTCCAGATATAACTTGTTACCAAAATAAATGTGGTCAAAGAAAAACCTGATAATAACAAAATAAATCCTTATTACCAATTCTTCTTATTATGAAAGGCTATCTAAACCGATATTTCACGAAAGCCTTATACCTGCCAAAAGGAATACCCAATACATTTAAGTTCATCAAAGTGTTGACATTTTTTAGCCAAGGACAGTATCTAAAAAACATGCACTGAAAATCAGGACAAAGAATTTCTGCAATGTGTCACCAATATGCGTAAGCATATCAGGATTCGTCATAAGTCAAGTCAGGGATGATAACTCCAAAACAGTCCACCCAATATTATAGGCCTAATAATTGTTCACCAAAATCTAACCAATCTGAAGTCTCTTTCGTGTTCATGAGCAATTGTGAAAATAAACGACTACAATATTGTGACAATGTACGTTTACATTTTAAAGTGCGCGTATATGAACATTGTTATAGTGTACCTTTCGTCAGTTTCACAATGTAAAGCTATTACGACCTTGACTGGTATAGCCACCTTGCGTGTGTCGCACACACACAAATGTTTGCCTTTGTAGCGATTTGGTTTTGATTGTAAGCTAGCGAATACAACGAATCCGAGTCCAAGTTAGAAGTCTTATGGTATAATGTTTAATGTCCATGGATGAATCTGATTGGTTGCTATCGCTGGCATAAAATACAATCAAATAGATACATTCCGCCATTCCGCTAATCAAGGTTTTGACCGTTTGTAATAGCTTGACATTGTGACCATTAATTCATATTTCAAAAAAGCATGTAAGAACTTGGTCGCATTTAGATGTTCATGTCATTTCAGACGAGCATAGACAAGGCACAATCCCGACCCTAATGGCATGTTTGGACATAAACGTATAAGACGCCAAATTTCTCATCAAATTTGGCATAACGAATTGTTACTTTGTGTTTTTTTGGAGTATTAACAGGATACTAGTTAAGAAGCGTGTTCGAGGTACTATCAGATAGAAAATCAAGTCAAATTAAAGTCAATGGCTTTCCAATACTAAAATAGTATCTTGTAGGAATCAATCGATGCATCTTGGTCAGCTTTCAAATATTCAAATTTTTAAAAATTCATTCCAGATATATACGAAATAGGTTTTACCTATCAATAAGGACAATATATTTAGTCTGTAATTTTTCAGTCGATCCAAACTCAAGATAGCTGCCAAATTACCCGTACCAAAACACATCATCATGTACCCAACAATAAAACAACCAAATACATCACTACCAAATATCTGCAAAGATAAAAGTTGGAATCAATTTTATTACTTGTATAAAATTAAAAATATTTTGAAACAAACACGTCAAATTTAAGAAACGGTATAGTATGATAATAGTTAATATTGTATTGGCATGTTGGAAAACTGATCTTATGGTATAGTTGTATCTCAAGAACAAACATTTTACATACTGCTTTGAATAAAATAGTGTAACGGGGCTTATGATGCGGACTTTCCCAACTATCTAACAATGGGCGTTACTTCTACGCAATATAAATATGATATACGATAGTTCGTCAGTCCAGGTAACACACGTTCGGATATCGGAAATCTATTTACAATCAAAAGCAATAGCTCAGCGGCTTTGATATCTAAAATTCTGTAAAGACAATTATACTAACAAAAAATATGAACGATATATATTGTTAATTTTTAAATTTACTAAAATATAATCAACATGTCAATCCATGATTCTTGATAGTTAGTAGTTGGTAGTTTGTACATATTACACAGAGGAAGATCAATATTAGAAAAAAATTTTAAAAAAAAAAAAAAAATCATGTGAAACTTTTCGTAACATGGCTCAGATGTCATCAATATACTCATGCATACCAATACAAGTAACATCAGAATGGCATTAAAACTGTTACATCTACAAGCAAACTTTGACACGTTTTAGCAATGGACCAATTACCGTTCGTCCAATTACTGCCTATTTCGAACTTGACCGCGTAATATTTACGTATACTGAGCTTCATCAAGAGCGGATAAAGTTTGTAGCTTACATCAAGTCCAATTAAAGTCAAAGGCAATAACTCACTTCTAATTTGACCGAGATACAGGCATACCATGTTTCATCAAGATTGGAACAATATGAAGCATCAAAATGTGGTGTCTAAAAAGCAGGAGTACCACAAATTTAAGTCCACATTTGCAATGGTCTATATGCAGTTAGTAAAATATAAATAATTCGGCAGAAAGCGTATCAATCTCTATATCTCTTCTGACACATTAATGTTAGTTTAAATTCAAAACAGTCATTAGTTCTGCTAGTTACAATAGTGAGCGTAATCTATTCAAATCGTGTCGAAATTAGTCACAGCATCTTATTTCCAACAGGCCCCGGTTCTTCATTACTGTACTGATTATATTTTCTCTCAATACAACAACTTACTGACGAACACAGCTGGTCGTCACGTCGACATGTTTTTAACTCTCAGTACGAGGTAACATTTGAAAATGTCAATGCGCCATACGTTTCAAAGAAGAGTTGACAACAAATGTAGATATTTAAATATTTAAGATATTGGGGAAATAAATGATATGTTTACGGTGTTTAATTCATCTCTCTTTAAAACTAGGTTGAAATTGTTATATAACATGTCTGGAAAGGGAAAGATATTAAAATAAATGACTATATAAAATCAACATGGACTTTTGTAAATATTCATGTCTCTAAACATGACATTACTTTGATTTAACTGAAATCGTTACTAGATAGCCCCAGGGAGAAATATACTGTCTAAATTCAATATTAGACAGACAGAGTAAGCCATTTTATTGTGGAAATTAAAATTAAATTCTAATCGCATGTTTAATTGACTATTTATATCAACAAGAGGCTGGGGAATGAAATGTTGATTAGACTGTAATGAGGTTGTCTGATATCTGAAGCTGGAATATTCACGTAAAACATAGTGGTGATTCAAATATAACAACATTTCTTGTTTTGACTACATTTGATGATAATTATTTATCTCTACGTTATATTTTTCAAGTTTATATGTCAAGAATGAAATGTTTATGATTAAGGATCCTTTTGTGAGCAAACAATACCTGTATAGAAATTTTACTTGGAAGCCTTTCTTCATCAACAAAGTATATTTTATTTTCGTATCGTCTGTCTCTTTATTGAATTGAATTATATTTGTCGACGGTGAAGCATGGACACTGAGATATAATCTAATATGATCCTAGTTTTATATTTTCTTTGTAAAGGCCTTTGTCCACGGGACGATTTATTTCGCGCGAAGCGATTTTTTCGTTTCAGCTCATGCGTATTGAGTACTTAAATTTGGAGCGAAAAAAATTCGACGCGACGAGCACAGAGTAGGAATCATTTCTTTTTTGCGACAAAATAATTCGCTTTCGATTTCATCCAATCAGATGCGAGAATTTTGGCTTACAACGTCATATTATCTTCATGGCGTGATGACGTCAAAGATGGCGGCGAACGACATAATTCCGACTTATCAGTCAAGACAAGCAGGATGATTATGAGAATGTTATGTCATTGGAATCTGATGAAAACACGCAAAATTAATTAAAAGTTGACAAAGAAATGTTTTTTGAAGGAAATGGATGTGGAAAGTAACATCAAGGGATTGTAGGAATAGACCCCCCCCCCCCCCATACAACGTAAACGTCCCCATAGATCTCCCATGGAAATCAAATATCGCCGCGCGTTTTTTATTTTGGGACGAAAAAAAATCGCTCCGCTCGAAATAAATCGTGGAAAACGGCCTTTAGTTGTGCTAACATAACGATTTGTTTATCAAGATATAAATGGGTCAATAAAAATAAAAATTAACTTTGTTTTAATTTCACATTTAAGGATTTATGAGAAAACTTGCGTTTCTAAATCATCAGTCATGCTGAAATGGTTTGAAAAATAAATTTCAACGACAATGAAGCTTTCACAGAACATGCCATTTGTCATAGTAGTTATTTGTTACTATACGTCTATGTAAAGATTCTTGGTGTACAGACTTTCATTTCTTCCAAGTTTAATGCTGATAAAATATTAAATTTGCATTGTAAAAAAAAAAAAATACTTTTGACGTTAGATTTCCAAACAGGCTATTGGCAGGTGTTTTAAGACTATTCTAAATACGATGACAGCAATAATTTATTTGATGTTACTCTGCAACTGGATTTATCATCTCGCCACCATTTCATGTAGTAATGTCTAATTATGCTTATTTGACATATACCTAATGGTTGGTAACATCAAATATAGCACATAATAAACGTAATCTCACATTATGACCTTTCAAGTTGGTAAGAAACACCGTGTAATCACATACATGTATATCGTTATTGTTCGAATTCAGCTTTGTTTTAAAATCTTAAAGCTACTATCTTTTTAACATATGGATATTCACGCCTCAGTATCTTATTTATATTCAACTATTCATAAATAAAATCCTAATTTTCCGAACATTAAATTTGCAGCTAGTTATGAGAGGAAAATTGATTAGTACCTTATTGATTTGTAATGTTTTTTATTTAAAGACAGGCAGTTAACTAATAACTTAGAAAATAATCAATTCTTGTGATTAATAAAATACTTTATCTAATCAACGAATCAAAAGATTTTTCACTATACTTTTATATTAAAATACAAAGAAAGTTCTAGAACGAGAAGGTCAAACATAAAAGGACGATAAATTACGATATAGTGAAAGGTTATCAGCACTTGGTAATGAGAATTCGCTAGTGCTCTAAACCAGACTCTTCCAACATTGCCTTGTGTGATCTAAAATCTATTATATTCATTTAGTCTTGATGCTCTAGAAAACTCCTTAATAATCAAATCCAATTTAATCAGTGAGGGATATTTATATGAACGTTCATGTCAGACCATCTTGAAATTACCAACATTGTAATGTACGAAAAGGAAACAGACAACCCGAGAGATTTACTGTTTTTATTTCAAGGCTCTGATTTGCAATTTTCGCTAGTGTACATTCCAAGCATTCTGTGATACAAGAAAGGCAAGGTATATGACGAAATATCAGAACTATTGTTGCATATATAAATGGTATATAAATGTATGTGTTATTACATAGTTCTTTATATACAAAGGCTTAAAAAATGACGAATTACATTTTTCTTGTCAAAGGTTATAAAAAATCTGAGCGGATAACTTTTATTGTGAAAGTTTTTATTAATATTCTAATTGTTTCTTAGAAAAAGATTTTTCACGAGATATTCACAATACATTCCTTAGAATAAAAGTAACGTGGAATTCTTCTTTCATGATCGATACTCGAGTTCTTAAATTGAATTTATAAGAAATTATCCCGACACGTAAAATTGAAATTTGAATTTAAAAAGTGACAATTAGAATTAGTTATCTATACGAGGAATATTGGAGTGTGAGTAATAAAATATAAATCTTTTTCTACAAAATAATGGCTTCGTGCTCAGGAAAGTCAAGATTTGATTTGAATGGAAAAAAGCGTTGTACTGATTGTGTAATCTGAAACATGAATGGGCATTGATTGAGTCTCATGTGGTTACAAATATACAACTAAGTTGAGATTTGAAAAACATTAGCATTATCATGTCTGTGGATAACACAAAAAATACATCAATAAAAAAACATTGAAATTGATAGATACTAACGTTGAATAGAAATAGAAACCCTGATAATACACATATTATGTATTACTGAGCAGACACTTGGTGACCAGGTATTTTTTCATGTAATGTTATATATTTTAAGCGAAACTACAGAATTTCATTAAAAAAGGGAATTTTAGAACTTTCTCCACCTCTAATATACAATTTGTAATTAGTATTTTGGTGAACCAGTAACAACTGAAAACAAATTCTCACCTTCAAGATGTCACTGATAAGTAAGCCTTGTAAGAAGCCATTTAGCATGGCACCAATTTGTCCCAGGAACCAACCAGGATCTTTGGTAATTGCTACCAGTTTACTCAGTCTTTGAGACCAAGTCCCCGATTTCTTTTGGATAATTATGTCAGGATTTTCAAAAAATACCAACAATGCCCCCATCGATATGACCGAGAAACAAACAAAGAGTACAGTGAGCAACTGGTAATAGTCCAATTCGTGGGGTTTTTCAGCACCTTGTCTGGTAAGTATGGGCATTAAAGGTAATGTATATGTCCATCGATCCTCTGTACTAGGTCCTCCTCCTGAACTAGATCTATGCGAGGACATGTTACCCCATAACGATGGTCCAGGACAATGTATGTGTGACACAGATATTAGTCCGGCGCTCAACAAATTGCCCATGATATGAGCAGAGTGGATAATGATCACCATTAAAGTTTGGAAGGAATGGAGAGAATGCTGTAATGTTAATGTTGACGACGCGGTGTATCCCAGTGAGTAACCGATCATCAAACGTTCTTGGATGGACCACATTATAGGGTGTGAGAAGCCTAATAGAGCAGCTGATGGTAAGAGCGTATAGAATGAAGGAACGGCATTAGATATGGTGTATAAAACATGAGTGAACAAACTGATTAAAAGTAAACATTTCGGTCTGAAGTAGTCCATTATTGGTTTAGCTGTGAAACAGCCCAAGAGATAAAATCCATACATACAACATAATGAGAGATTTCCTAAATGTGTATTAATATATACACTGGATTGTAAATTTCTTGATGGCATCACCGAGCTCACAGCTAGAAATGTAGCAACACATAATGCAATGAAATTCCTCCAAGTCGGTGGCCGTTTATCGTCAGCGCCCATTAATGAATATAAATTATTGTTCATAAAGCTTCTATAGTTCATTAGTTCCTGACGAAAATTCGTTTTCTGTACGGTTTCCCCTTCCTCCATTTTGATGATGTAATTCTGTTTATGCCTGTCTAAAATCGAGGAATATTAGCCGTTGTTATACAACACACACAAAAACCAATAACTTGACTAAAATCACGTAATTATAACTTCCAGATAACGTTCCATAGCTCCAAAGAAAAACACTTCAAACACGTTGAGTTAAGAGCTCATCAAATACAAACTGACAGTGGTTTTATCAAATCATAATATTCTTTAAGCGGATTAGAATATTGCCGATAAAGTTAGAGAATAGTTGAGATTGCACTCAACTGTCATCGGGCACAGCTGCTCTTTACTAATTACTATAGTCCGTTTGTCTCTTATTCTTGACTAATCTTACATCCTTCAATCAATCCATATAGACTAAGACCTGAAATAATAACACAGAAATAGATACAATACAGCAATAATATAATGATTAGAAATATCGTACTGGAATACAATACAATTATTCTAGGACACTGAAGGGTTTTGATTGTCTGAAGGGTTTATTTCAATATTTGATCTTGTAAATTTTATTTATAATAATATATTATTATTTATATACTTAGATGCATTGTCATTATATGGGCATGTAGAGTAATAGTGAAACCAAATCAAAACTTGAAGATCGTCTGTTTATCAAAAACCAAGGTAGTAACTGGCAAAATAATAAAAGCACAAATTTAAAAACTTATAGTGGCAGTACTGTCAGGCAAATGAAAAGAACCATATCGAAACCCTAGTCATTGAACTGTGCAATATGTTCATATACAGATGTAAACACAAAATCAAGATGACGTTCTATAAGATGAGGAGACAAACTTGAAATCGATCTCAATTATAATCTTGAGGTATCGGTGATGTTCAAGGAATCATTTGTGAAGGGGACCACAGAATTGTCAACGAGGCATAGAACACAATATGAAGAGTGATTTGGTATAAAGACATTTTTAGTATATTATGTAATGTGATGAGTTTAAAGAAATATAGTTCACATTTTATGAAATAACACGGGCACAATATCCTGTTTGGAGATATATTAAAAAATGAACAGTATAATAAAAAAGTATATAATCCACAACTTCATTCACTATTATATTCAACATTATAAACCTCTCGTTATTTCATTCCATTGTTCTGGCGGATTTTATCGCATTAAATTCCGGTGCATTCCATCACTTTATCAGAAAACCTTTTGAATTGAATACAGTAGTGTGCATGTTGTTGAAAGGCATGTAGTTCGAAATTCCTTTGACCTTTCATACCTTATGGCGCAGTCTGTGTATTTGAGTTGGACATGTGAGTAACGTATGCTGAACGTCAGCCTTACGTATTAGGAGCGTACACAGCGGTGGGTCTAATTCTACGCCTTCTTCTGTGTCTAGCATACTCAACTGCAAACTGTAAATAATCTTGGTGATGTTGCTGCACAACAACCCCATCTCTCCAGCGTACTCCTAGCGTGTTTCAGCGTATGCCCAAAAGTCCATACGTTCCGTTAACTCTATAGAGTGTGACAACAAAAATGTTCAGCTCACAGCAGACGATCTTAAATATACATGGGGGATTCATCTGGTAAACTATCTTCAATGATGAGGTGATAAATTACAAAGGTTACGCGGCTTCAATAGCTGGATATCGAAGATAATCCAAATTCCAATTAAATAAGACACATTTTCTTTTTAAAAAAGCAAGTCTACCTCATTGATTGGTAAACTGACCAAAACAGAAAGGCACTTGCGCCCATTATTTCATTAATATTATCATTTTTTACGCCAGAAAAAAAAAACAAAAAAAAACTAACAATTTGTAAAAAATCACCAAAACTTAAACAAAGACCTCATCATCGTACCGAATCTCTTTAAAGATAAAATCTATAGACTCGTTTTTGTTCACAAACAAATTTTGACGTTTTTACTCGTTTTAAGATAAAATTTGAACGATATTCATAAGTAAGGCGTAAATAATATATTCTCTTGTGTTCCTCGTTTTTTCAAGGGAAATAACTCAAAAAATGTTCATCAGAAACCGTAAATTCAAACTTGACCAAGATCTCACAATTTTAAATGATCGATGCAAATTGAATTAAAATCGAATGAAAACTCTATTGTGTTCACAAACAAATTTTAATACGTCTTTGCTTAGTGAAGGGAAATAAGTAAAAAAAAACGGTTCATCGAAATATCGCGAAATTCGAACTTGACCATAATCTCATACTTGGTCATATCAAATTCCATTGAAACCAGATGGAAAATGTAGTTTCTATCGCTTTCACAAACCAATTGTGGACGGCCGATGTACAATTCGTCTAAAAATACATAAGTACATGTACAGTCGATTGTGTTCAACTAAATTTTAACACATTTAAAAGTCAAGGGCAATAGGGGTAGTTCATCGAATTGTCAAATTCGAAATGTGCAAGATATTATGGATATAATTCTGCACACAAATATATCTCTTAAACTCCGTCAAAACTGTAGCCTCTCTAACGATCGTATGCTAAGTTTGCATAGACGGACATGAGAGGCGTATAAAAACCCTTAGCTGTGTTTTATCCTATATATTACATACAGCTCAAGGAAGGAAAATTGAATTGATCAAACATCACTGATTGCCCTAATTATAATTAGGTTGCATTCCCCTGATAAACCAATGAATGTGCTATATGTCATCAACTCGTTCTTCGTCTACATGGTGTTCTTTGAACAATGATATATACTAGACAACTTCTGACAGCACTTTAATTTCAAAAACAGGACTGGGTATTCCCTAGTGATGAGAGACAATTTTCATTTAAAATCTCTTCGTAATTAATCACGAAGCTTCTCATCCTAACGCATGCAGACTTTGGCTGATTTTGGTTGGTTGTGAAAAGTTTATTGCAATAAAACACATTGAGACACAAATTGTGGATTTCTAAGTCACAGTTTTGGTGACATACCTAATACACAATTCTGAAATCCATTCAGCAAAAGTAAAAACCAAATTGCATCCTGTCTACAGATACTATATTATGTGAACATATTCTCAAACGTTTGATCTACGATCTGTTTTAAAATGTTAAAATGATAATGTACCAAATACCAAATAAACAGTATTAGCTATGTGGATGTCCCAACACATCACAACAGGTAAAGAAATCGATTGCAATTTAAGAATGAAATAATGTTGTAAACTATAAAGCTATGGATGATAAGATATGTAGCGTGAATAAGAAAAATAAGAAAAGATGTGTCAATCAGCAACATAGCCTACCTGTTAACCTACTTCAATATCCTGACGAAATCACTGTCTCGTACCAGTGTACCTGTCAGTCTGTCACTGATCATTTACATCCGGTCATACTTATCAACACTATAAACACAGAGTAATCTGTAAACTAAAAGAGTTTCACCAGCATGTATAACCATGATACATATCTTGTATAGTCAACTATGGTAAGCTAAAAGTGAGTCAGTGAATGTAAAAGCCAGCAGAACCAATATTGATTCCTTATATAGCAGGACGATTCCATGTCGACAATACATTATGTCTATTATTTCTACTTATATCATTTCTAATTTGTCATGTACTTTCATCATAATTTTGTAATCCATTTCGTCTAGACAGAGAGAGTATTTTTTTTTCAAAGACTTTAATTATTTGCCATTATGCTTATTAATAAGCATCGTTTTCCGGAATATCCTTTTTAGTTTCTGTGGTCACAGATCTCATTGTGTGTTGAAATTTTTAACTGATATCCAGTAATACATGTCAATTGTTCTACAAATCTTCTGTATAGACGTATAAGGACATTTAAGACTAAATCACAAGAGAATGACATACCGATGACATAATGGTAACACGGATCAATAATAGAATTAATAGCAGCCTATGAGAATATAATAGTGAAGTCAGTAAAAAGCTAAATGGACTAGAACCCGAAGCCACATCATTTTTCACATGCGTCATAAGTCAGCAGTACAAGATAAATACTTGTTGGTGATGTGTTAAAAAAAACCCACCAAGATCTTTTTAGATGTTAAACATCAATGATAAGGATGCTTGTTATTGCTGTTGATGTCAAGTATCATTCTATACCTTCTAATATATAAGGAACAAAATATTCTAATGCTCACTGATCAGCTTTATTTAGTTATTACTACTGATTAATAGCTTAGTAACAAAATCATATTGTTTTATCTTCTTATGAACAGCTACAACCACTTAGGAAAAACTAGGCTACTGTCCAACATAGTCGTTCTAAAATGGAATTTATTAAAAATGGGAAATGGGATCAACTTAGACTTTGATCAAACATAAGCATGAGCACACAAATTGTTAGAAATGTATATTTGGGAAGTATCTGATACGTTGATCTTTTATAACTGACAAAAGTTATGTTATTATCTACGTCACTCTAAGACTAGAATTTATTATTTTTACTTTAACAGATTAATCAAACATCTTTTTATCGACGAATGTCCAGAATATTATTCAATTAATCGACTTGAACTATTGTAGTACAGAATGTAGACAAACATTTCATGGAAATATTCCGTAAAATATTTATAAGAGAATATAAAGGAAATATAGTAATTTGCCTATATTATGCATATTTTGTCATCCGATTAAATAAATGTCATGTAAATCCATACACAATTCTATACAAGTACCATAGAAACATGTTGAGTTATTGATTTTCACATACCTATCCTTCATCACATACATATATTATTTAAAAAATTAACTCATAAAGCATAAATATATATCTACACATAACCAATATAATTGTTACAAAGCATTTGATTTATTGTCCCGTCGCATATTACGCTGTTACTCCGACCAGAAATTTACTCAGGTTGCCATATACGATTTGTAATAGCCAGAAGGAAGAATATAATCGCCACAGATTCGTATGTCTTTTGTCTTTAGGTTTGCAGGCGACCAGGTGGCCACAAGTTCTCAAATGGTTGCAGTCCGATATGACTGGGCTAAAACGAGGATATAAAATAGCATACGGCCAAAATGATGCATGGACAGTAATTGAATACAAATATAAACATACTGTATTTTTCCATATTAATTCCTACGACGTGAATAACTGCTATGGAAATCGACTTAAGTTATAAGATGAGATGAGAAAACTACTCTATCAGAAGAGTAGTGTTGAATTATTAAAAGTGAAACGGTAAAATATATAGAGTGAAGACGGGATGTCGATGTTTTTTATTAAGTGATTTACTCAGGAATACAATCTCCTGAGAGGAATCATTGAAGCACCGTCTCCTATGAACATTAGTTATTGATTGCTTATTCACAATCTTTTGAAACAATTGGATATGCTTTAATTCCAACCCAACCATTTCAAGAGAAAATTTAACAATCATCAAAAGAAACAAACATTTGCGCTGAACCTGAAATAATTTATTCAATTCATACCCACTTGTTTATGTTATTTTAGTGCAGTCCCAACATATTCCTTGTCCAGAAATAAAAATGTCAGTGTTAAATGTGCGTAGCTTCTGTCTAATAAGATATTTTTTACATCAATAGGTTTTAAGGGATTGTGGGCAATTGCAATCTTGTGACCTGAAAATGTACCAGGTCTCCGCCAGCGTAAAGATGGGCCTGCCACCTGGCCATGATAACCAATGTGACATGCGCCCACATATACATAATGCATAAAAGCAGCTAACAATCATATCGAAAACGTCAACCACGTCAACTACACTGCCCTTCCATTATTTCGAAGCATTAGGTTACTAGTTTGAGTGACATATTTATTATGTAGATTAATAGATTTCTCAATACTTTGTTCATAAGATAAGACCCGAGAAAAGACACAAGAAATCGCTAAAACCTTTTAATGGTATAGCTCAATCATTGCGGATCAATTTATAAGACAAAACGTGATGTGATTACATCCCTATCCTCTAGCCATACTCCTGTATCAAAATACTCCCTAACAAGCTTTTCATTTTTTTCGCAAATTATAGCCTGAAGAACCATCAACCTTTTAAGACTTTGAGAAAAGATCAAGTATTTAGATGAAATGTCAGGCTTAGTTCCAAGCCTTTGTGGTTCCTGTAGAACTTTTACAGTTTTCCAAGGGATTATTTTAAAAAATAATGACATGACAAAGTGAATAAAGGAAATTTTGAAAAAATCGATTGGTTGTAATTATCTTTTTCGTTTCAACCCACTTGATGGCGTAGATCATTATATTTCTACTTCATACCTAGTGGCCAATATAATACAATCATGATTTCTACTCGTAACTTATTCTTAATGAATATCGGGTTGAAGTGTTTATTAAACTATGGAATATTGCAATGAAATGAGTATTTAAAATCGAAACGTTTTATCTGAAAAGAAACAATTATGAACATATTTGATCTAATCTAAGTACAGCCAATATTTCATACGGATACAATTGGCATCCACACCTAAAAAGTAATCAGAAAATCAAGGCTTTGTATACGTTTTGTGTAGTCATATGTTCTTTGTTTAATATTTGTCTGTGTCAAGAAAACCGACACCTTAATGTTTTATTAGATTCTGATCTGGTGGATTTACAGCTTGTTTTATACAGGAAATAATTCTAATAATAAATAAAGAAAATGAATATCATTGCATTAAAGACACATTAATAAAGATTTTAATATAATGAATACATCGAGAAAATGATAATCTATTGGAATATGAACACTCAATTCTCGGAATATTAGAAGTTAATGCCTTCAGAAACGAAGATAAAGTACATAAAAGATGGTTAGAAAGTAGAATATTGCGTGCTGTTGAGTGGAAGACAGATATCTAGTCAACCTAGAAGACATTTAAGTGGTCAATTAGAAGAAAATGGTGGAAAATGATTTGAAGTTGGGGAAAGATCATCCATCAGGTCTTGGCCAAAACATTTAGCTCACGTAACACCAAAGGTTCATTAAAAACTATTTCATATTTAAACCTAAGTAGTCGACGCTTTATTATATCATATATATAAGGATTTATAAACTTGCTAATACATACAATGGATTTATGGGATCTCTTAGCAATTACAGAGAACGTTGAGTCGTACAGATAAGGGCGGATTTATATGAGATGCCGTTAATAAATCAGTAACAAGTAAAGGTGGTTAAAATTGTGATGGTAACAATTGTAATTGTTGATGGATGAGATTCTTTCACCTAACCAACATAGTCTATTTTACCAGCAATTTTACAGACATTTATTGATGACCTTATGTAAGACAAGTCAATCAATGTCAATTGATTTTACTTGTTATTCAGTGTCTAAAAACTTCATATTATTACCAGTCATGGTAATATACGCCTACTGGTAGCCCTTAAAGGTATTTAATATGTATTTATTAATTAAAACAAAATCTTTGTATAAAGAACTTCACGATGCCGTTGTAGTTCATCAACTCTAAGTGTATTAATGTATTATCAATTCACAAGATTCGTAATATACTGGATTTTCCATTCAAAACTAGATTATTCACATATCGTATAATGTCTATTAGGTATTTCCATATATTTTCCTTTCGTTATAACACATTTTAAATAGGTTTGTGTACAAATAGACGAAATCCATTTGTCTCCGAAACCCAAGGGCGATGATTCCTGGAAATACCAGATAATACCAGAAAATATCGAGCTGTAACAGATAATAACTTCTGTTAGATAACAAACACCCCTCAGAAGGATTATACCTACTGTAGCACAATACACCTCGGATTCAATCTTTTGAAAATATCATCACTAATCCAGTTAAACGTATAATGAACTTTAACATGGACAATTTGGTTATAAATATAACTATATGGTTAAACCAATGTATTATTTATTTTTATTTATTTAATTTTTTTTTAAACAATATTTATTCCAAATTCGCTAAAACATATATATATATATATATACATGTAGTTTTGAAAACAAGCCGAAGCTTATATTAATCCATTACCTTTTAAAGTATAAAATAATAAAAATAATATTTATACAAATATAATGTAGTAATGATTAAGTTAACAATAAAAAATAAATATTGACACTGTTTAAAAAAAAATTCATTCAAATAGAGTAAGTACATTAAGTTCATATTTTCTTAAGTTCTCTCATAAAACGTATAGGTGGAATAAGAGGTAGCAGGGTAGTATATATTCTGATGATGAAATGGGATATGGTTGGAAGTTTTGCTTATCGAGGTCTCGACAGTCATCATGAACCCATATATAGCGAGGCCAAAATAAGAATCAGGAATATCAACAAGATTGATAGGATGATAGGTAAGCCCCAAATGAACGGACGATAGATCAGTGAAAGTCAAAAGTAATTGAACGAAACAGTAAACCAGGCAAGTAGTTATATAAAGAATGAATAGACCAGGTAAGTCGCAATCGAAGAACAACTGAGACGAGAAAATGGATTCGATAGTACGAACGTTAGATCAGGTAAGTCTCAATAGAGCCGAGTGAAGTTGGTTCGTTATTCGATGTCATTTATACTTGCAGTGATACTAGCAGCTGCATCCATGTTTTCTTTCGACATTTCCGTAATTTTCGTCGGACTCGCGGCGACCATGTATACTGCTCTTGGTCGTCATTTTTCTCTTCAAGTGACAAGTTTGTCTTAATTGTCGTTGGATTTTTGTAACTCGTTGACATTCAACGATCCAATTTCTGGATGGATTCACAGATGGAACGTTTTAATAGGGGGAACAGAACACAGGCAAGTTTTGTGAGCAATAAGCAAGTTTTTATCCTATGCTTATTCTATATTGTGTTATAATTCAAAAGATTATAGATGTGTAACTAATCCACATCAGAATGTTTATACATTTTCCTAGTTTTAATGTACGTATTACTATTGATATTATATGTTTTTCTCCTATTTTTCTTTCATCTTAAACTCTTAAAAATATTATAACATTTGAATGACATTTAGAAGCCGGAATGTTTTACCATTAAAGAAGTGTGTTTCTATAATATTGTCTTGTGTTTTCGATATCTTTTAAACTTACTCGCAACCTTTTTATTTTAATAAAGAAGACACCCTTTACTACTTGATTTCCAAACACGATATTCTATTGTTTTATCCCATAATTATTCTGTTATAAAAAGAAAGAAATATCTTATTAATGTGTCACATACTGTATACATTACAAAACAATCATACATCAAACATTTACAACAAATGTATGCAGTATCCGGCCTCTAGGGCCTGCGTTATATTTTTTTAAACAATATTTATCAAAATTTGCAAATAGTAAATACATACATACATATATATGGTTTTGAAAACAAGCCAAAGCTTATATCAGTCCATTACCATGGGCCTACGTGATATACGTACATTTAAAATATTATAATCTATCTACGGTGTAACTAATCCACATTATAATGCGTTTTTATTTCCTGGATTTAATATACCTATCATGTATATGCAAAAAGCAGTCCAATAATGATAGTAATACAAGGTCCGCATTAACTATATAACTGACTATCACGTCTCATCAGTCTAAAATGTGCCGCCATTTTGAAAAAAAATCTCCGTACTAATAATTTGTAAATTGGTCAGAAAAATAAACACATCTGTTTTTTAAAAATAAATAATGAGTTCAATAATGAACATCAGACAAGGACAACTAGGCCGCAAAGATCAATGGGTGAAGTCACATCTGTATTTTATTAATTGATATTTCATTCATTATCCTGTGTTTTTTATATCTTCAATACTTACCCGAAAGCTCTTCATTTTGCCACAGCCATCAAAATATATTTTGAATAAGAACCTTTAAAAGAATCACACAATCGGCTGTCATTTGACAGAGATTAAAATGTTCTAGCATATTAGTAAAAGTTTTACCTTCGTTTAATGATACTCTAAATACTCATTTTCAATTAAAGTCTTTGGACGGACTGTTCTAAAACTCATCAAAGGCAATTCGACTGAAATATTCTCTTCCGGGCCATAAACGTTATTTACAATGTAGGCCCTTAGTAATTTAAATGCGGTAACAGATTATCAGAGTCTTGAGTAGATGATAAAACAAGATATAACAATGATTGTGAACTTTGTTATTAGTTCTACATTATTGAGTTTTTAATGTCTGTTTTTCATCTCCTCCAAGAAACTGATTGAGTTTTGTAGATCTTCCCAATTCCTGTACATTAAAAGTAATAGAATTGGGTGTCTGGAACAAAGCACTGGATTACATTAAATCCCCAACAAAAATTCTGAGAAGCTTGCCACTGTGAAACGTAAAAAAATGACATCTTTCAGCTCTTCAAACTAGACAAGAATCTAATCTCGAATATGTTTTTAACTCTACGTGGAATCCGTAGAAAATAATGAAAGATTAATGAGAACTTTTACAAAATTTCAGACACTTTTCTTCTGAAGGACACGTTTTCGTTTTAATAGCCGGAAAAAATAACATTCGTTTTGCTAATTTTTAGATGTCTTTTTCTTTAAGTGTAACGTCTTGATTCAGAGGAATTATTTTTATCCTACCTTTATAATCTGAGAACAAAATCAATCTACATTAATTAAAATTCAATAACGTATATGATTAAAACTATTAAAATTAATTTTTGTAACATGATCTCTAACAACAATTTACTGTAACTTACATAAACAACGTTTTCTTTAGGCAAAAATCTATGAAAAAAAAGAATTCTCGTCCGATATTTTGAAAAAAAAATTATCAGAACAGTGATATCCTGAACGGATTTTTGTCAGATATATATTTTGTTAACAATATGTTTGATTGATTATAAGAGAATCAGTTCTAACCCTGAATAACTCTATAAAATGATAAACCTAAGCGTTCCTGACAATGTTATACGATGTGTCAACAAATCACCGACAGATTTCTTCCTTAAAACTGGGGGAGGAAATTATGACCTTTTTGATGTTGTCATAAACGTATTAGTTAACAAAATTACTTTTTCTTCAGGCATTTAATATTCATGAACAAAAGAACATTTCATGATCTATTTTGTCTATATTGATTTTCTTGTGCCAGGAGGTTCGGTAATATTTTTTACAGTAATTATCAGTATTATTCCACATATTCCCCAGGTAATATAAAAAAACAACACGAAGTATCTTGATGAATAATATTTGTGAACTAGTTATCCAGTTGATCAACAAAATTGATGATGACGTTCATTTCATTCTTGTGATTGATGTTGATTCTTATTCATCAACTACTGATATTGTACCATAAAAATTGTGATGGCCATCGTAATGCGCCTATATTTGCAACTGGCAGCCAAGTCGTCCAGGAGGCTGTTCAAGAATTGTGCCTTCCAGAGTGTTAACGAGCTAAGAAATTAACCCTATTTCAATAAATAAAACGACAACAGAGCTGAATACAGCACGATGCTTGGCTCTCGACAATTTGCCCCCATAGCTTTAAGGACCTTTCGTACATTCATACCCTTTTCCCTTGTGATCTCTCAGCCGCTTTGATTTTTGCTTGATGTTTGAAGTATTATATTACATACATCATTTAGTTTGATTTCATTGCAATGTGTTTGAAATCAAATTTCTAACTATGCCTTTATTTAAGTTGTCCACATTTTACTTTCCGAGATATGCATAATTGAAAATATGTGATTTTAGATTTTGGTACTGACGATTGTACGACTTCTTATTAAGAGAAAAAATACTAACAGAATTATAATGTGTACATTAATATCTAAAAATTTATATATAAATTAATATGCATAAACAACATTTGTGAAAAAAAAGTAAAAAGAAAAATGCTTTTAATTAGAACGGATAAAAGTAAAAGGTATAATGTAACAAATTTGTATAGAAACACTAGCATTTGTTAAAATTTTGAAAAAAAAAATAGATAAATTTTAAAAATTGCATGATTTTAATGTAATGTATGGCTAACTGACCTCGGTGTGAAAAGTTCAAATCAATAGTTTTATTACAACGTTTGTATTACCGCCTTTAAACACGTGAATCATCTAGAAATCTTTTATTTTAGCAGGAAAAATTCAGAATTTGTGTTTAATTTTACCAAATTTAACAATTCAAAATTTTGCATTACCCAATCCATGTCACATATCGTTGAATAGAGAACATTTTGATGGTGAAAACCACACTGATGGTCAAGGTCAATATAAACATTTGGATTTTCAAAATATTCATACGGGCATAAAATATTTAAATTCGAAAATAAAAATTCTATTCCTAATCGGTTTTGGATAAAGTAACAAGGTTTTAATAGACTAAAATCTTACTAAAATGAGTCAATCTGAGATGACGGCTCAAGCATCACTTCCGGTTTGAATATTTTCTTCTAAAGGGATTCTTTTTATGCATTATAATTAATATATATACTTTTTGTCCAAATTTCTAACTCACACCGTATTTGTGGTCACCCGACATGCTATTGAAAAACCGAAAATTTTTGTTAATTCTTTTTTGACAAACTAATTTCAACACTTTAATTTTTCAACTGTATCACATAAATCTTTTTTAGAATTAACATATTAAAGAACATCCGATCAAAATCCAACCACAACATAGCCCTACAGACTCGATGCAAAATTAGTGCACACTATGCAATAGCACACTTCCGGTTTAGCACAGTCCTAGTTTGGGATATTCATTTTCGATTCCACCCCATTAGAAATGTTTGGTTAAAACAATAATACAATACCATTTTCAGAGCTACAGAGCTTCCCGAAAAAAAATCACAAAGAAAGCAAGGCTTGACAATTCATTCAAATATTATTTAGTATATGTTTTTAGTATTGTTTTGATGATCGATAGGGTTTATCCTTGGTTATAATTACAATTTCACTTAGTATTGTCTAGGAATTGTATCTTCTCTAATATTTACAGGTTTATAATTGAACAAGGCGTAATACCTTTCTTTTTGATGTTCAATAGGGGTTGATTCCTGGGTGATTACAAATACTTACATCAAATTTCTGCAAAATACAAAAAATCATGTCACAATATTCAAGAACAAGGATAATTACCTATATTAAATATTCTAAATTTTTCTGATTTTCAACAGAGTTCATAATTGGTTGGTTACAAACAATAGCACAAAGTTTTTAGGTGAAGCGATGGTTATATTATATGCCCACATTAATGTGTGGACGAAACAAAAAGCAAAAAGGCCAGTTAAGTAACAGCTTCAATAATAAGCAAATATTTTATCAAACTCATATATCCTTGAGAAGCATTGAGATTGTATTTTTATCATTCTGAAATAACCTAGTCATTCTTCGAACTGAAAAAGCTCTATGTGCTATATTTGGGAACACTGCTTGCGCAATCATAGTTGACATCATCTTATGGTAACTTGGTGAATTCAAAGCTTATTTTAAAAGGTGTATAAGAAACAACACATGATTTGAATGATCATGCTTACAGACAGGAGTTATCGATAAGAAACTGTCATTAGTCATCCAAAACAGTGTTCGAAATAAGTTGAATTGATCTCCACAGGTTGATAGACTTCTATAGCTTGATAATATGATTTAATCGTTGGTCAAACAAGAGATGAATAAAATGTAAAATTTGTGTAATTTATTTCTAGTCTAGTGGTTCTATACTAGGATATAGTCTATATTTGTCTAGAGTGTTCAATATTTATCCATTACATATCTAGGAAACGTGATTACCGATGATGAATAATGACAATATTACGAGTATGCTAAAAATGGTTAATCGATATAACTTAAACTATTATGAGAAAGAAAAACCTCTAATTTAACCGACAAGGGGATTTAATTAAAGAGATATAGTCCTTTGGGTTTTATGTCCTGTCCAGTCTTCAAATTGGCTATTACATTCGAAGTAATTTTGAAAAAAATAGGAATTGTTAGGATATTGTAAGAATAAAAGAAAAGCACTGACACTGTGTATTTATCCTGATTCTGTATAAAGGAAATTATTGTAATAAAAAATGAAGACATCAACAGTATAATCCACCTTCAAAACGAAGACGAACAAAGTTCACAGGATTTCAAATACGTTATTATAGTTGAATAATATTAATGGAAAAGAATTGTAGGTAAAACTAAATAATAACGTCCTTCGCTTTGATTCCTAGTAAACAATTATAAACCCTATTGCTTATTAACACCACAGGCTTAAGAAGACAACACCAACACGTATAAATCGTGAAAACAAAACTAAATAAATGTACGGGATAAAATAATTAAAAACATCTTTACCTTAGAGATTTCACAATAGATCTTTGTTTGCCGCCAAGCTGCATGAAAGTGACATGTAAAAACCTCGGAATAACACGAGAAATGTGTTTGATCCAATCACAATATCTTATCGGACAGGGAATTCCTGTGTAAGCCAGTTGAATGTTCACTATTGTCCAGTAAAGGAGAGTTCGAGAAAGAGTTCGTGTGATGGACTAATGGATAAACAGAATCAACTGTCAATTGTGTTATACAGTTCATGTCATCGACGACAGATTTCTCTATAAAACTCTACTACGCATTAGCATCGGAAATCTAAAAAAGAGCTGTTTGATGTTTACGTTATCCTCATCGTTTTTCAGAATTATTCGATTACCTCACGAAGTACAAGCGTAAGTTTTGTAAAAAGGTGTTCATAAAAAAACATCTGATGAGCATTGAATCAATAAAAGATGTACAAATTTTATATTTCAAGGGACATAACTGAGGGAAAAATATATAATTCAAATGTATATCACCTGTTAAATGTTAACGTGTGAAAACTTCAGACCTGCTAATATCGTGATATCGGCCATATAATTTTTATAATTGAGCATTTCAAATTAGAAGATATAGCCTATGACACTGTTGATAGGGAGCATTTTAAACAACCTTGATAATTTATTTAATTGTTGTCTTATTTTATGCATCAAAGTTTTAAATATAACATAATTACTTTAATAATGGCCTTTCTATGATCAACTATATCTCTTATCTCTTTCACTTTAACTTCTACTGGCCTGACTGGACAATGGCTAAACTGTCTTCAGTAGTCAGTTTAGTGAGTTCCTGGTGAGTTTTCTTCACTTTTGCTGTCTATAGCCTCACTAAAACCTTAGATACCAAACAAAGTGGTAACTCTTAATCTTTTGTGTTTCTCTGGATTTTTTCCATTCAACATCTAAGTGTGTTTCATCTTTGGAACATCTTTCTGCAGGTATGTATGCGTGTTTTGGGTTATCTTGGGTAATTGTAGTATTGGGGATTTGATTGCAAGAAGAGTGATTGAGATTTTCTAATTAAGCTATGCATAGCAACTGACGGCCATATTGTATTTCTGTTTTAAAAAAAAAAAAATCATTTATTGAAGAGTTCCTGAAACACTCCATCTTTGGGTTTGTGTTTATATTTTATTTCTCTTCTTTGTAACAAATAGCTTCCATATTTATATGTCATTAGGTCAAGACATTTGGTTATGCATAAGTGAACTTTGATAATAATATTGTGTAATATGTTTAAATAGTATTAAATTTGTTATTGAATATATTAATATAACGGGGTGTTTCTTAGCTTACAATAAAGATTCAGAATAAGTTTAATCCGAGACAGCTCCCACAGTGAACTTGCCCGGCTACAAACAAAATTATACAAAATACGGAAAATGGACTGTCTAAAAAATAACCAAGACCCAGTATTTGGGGGGGGGGGGGTCGGGGTTGTCATCGCTTATTAGAGGGGAATAGGGTAGAGGGAGGAATAAAAAATGACGTTCTATTCATCAGGCTGGGCACGGAGGTTTATGAAACAGGTTTGGCATTGATATTGGTCTATTTTCATATGTTGAATCAAGTTTCATATTTATAAACTAAGATGTCAATATGCTAGAATCTATATCAGTTTCTTATGGTAGGCCGTAAGGGTGCATAATGCTCATCATATTTTACGGTTGCTATTGCATTTACTAGTAGGTCCTACATGCAGGAAAGATTCCAGGAGGGGAATTACCCCTTAGCCCCCCCCCCCATCAGTCATAGCAACAATGCGTTCATCAATGGAACCAATTCGAATCAATCCAGTGCGGTAAATCTGCATTAATGGTTTCAACATCAAGATCCTTGTAATCGTCATAATTATCCAATATGAAAGAGATGATCTGTACAGGAGACTATCTGCCTTGCTGGTCTCTACGGCATCAAGAAATGTGCTTAAAAGTTTGCCATGCTCATCTCTTCCAGCATTTTGAAGATTTCTATCCATGCCTTTCACCAGATTTCTGAAAAGACGCCGACCGTCTCCTGATGCTGTTATGGTCCCACTGTATGTTTGACCAGTTTGGGTCTGTATATTGACTGTCTGTTGGTCGGTTGGCTGGTTTATAGTTTCGTCGTGAGGACCACTATTTGCATCTTGATGAACTGGACTGCAGGCATCTGTGGATCTGGTCTCTGGCCTCTGCTAGATCTTCTTCAGTCATCATGGCTGGCTCAAAATCGATGTCAGTGAAGATGTTGGAATCATATGGCCAAAGGCCCCATGTCCTGAATCCCTGGACTGCTCTGTCATTAAGAGCTGTTCTCACGAAGGTCATTCCAGAAAGGCCAGCTATGTCATGGATTGTTACTCGCTTGCCAGGATTTGCGACCATGCAGCTGTCGATATCCGTGTTGAAAGCCGTTTTAAGAGGCTTGAAATAGCTTTTATCCAGAGGCTGCAGTTTGTGAGTGCTATGAGGTGGCAGTGTCGGAAGTTCTATGCCATGTTCCCTGCATAGTTTTTTGGCTGTGACAACCATCGAGCGTTTCTGTATCGCCGTGAGTCCAGATTCGTCCATATTCCATATGCGAGAGGTTGGGTAGTCATACTTGTCTAGGAGCTCTTTGTATATGCAGAAAAAACCCGGAAATGTTCTTGATTGAACCCGACTGCACGGGAAATCAAGAAAGCTCTGGACCCAGGCAGTACCAGCCTATCTTGTATCTTTATTGAAAGGATGTCTAAGGTTTGCTTTTTCAGCGATTGCAAAGGCAAGGCACCGAAGATCCTTCACTCTCAGCCCATGAAAACGTCGTTGCATAATAATAATGCTTTAGGTGGTACTCTATCTCGGTGGGAAGAGCCGTCCCAAATTCAACACACCAGGCTCAATTACTTTTTGTCCCTGTGACGACGAAGTGTTCTTGCAGGCACACCATATATTTTGTATATTATTGAAAAACGCTTAATTAATGAATTAAGGGTCTGACATGGCAGGTCGGAGGCACTGACATGGAAAAGCGTCTAGTCGTTCGGATGGGACAATTAACCGAGGCCCCATGTGCTACAGGTTGTGCTCATTAAAGATCCCTCGACAGTTGGAATCGAAAGAGTAGGCTAATGTCGCTGTCCTAGCATTTCCCTCACTGCTCGCCGATTAGGCGCAGAAGAGTAGGACGTAAAACTCTATTCCTTTCATTTCATTTTTTATGATCGTGATATCAGAGCAATGTTACCAGTCAAGTGTCAATAAACAGATTGCTCATTGAGAAGACATGTGAAAATAACGTCTTCCCTGTTATGGTGATACAACCACATTAATTACCCTCTCTAATGAACACAGATGAATATTCCTTAAATAGTTCCTCAACTCAATCAACATTTTATTCTCAATCAGTGCACATTCTTTACAATAAGATATAATTCAACACTGAACATCAAACTCGTTAGTATATTATCTTAATCTATTCAAACCTTTTGTTTTTGTTAGCTGAAAAATCTTGAATTAAACATTTAATTTGTCGACTTTTCACCTCGGAGCTTAGTAGCTTTTTTTTACATCAAGATCATGTGACATAAAACTGCAATATTTTACTTTTCCTTTGCGAATGGAACTGCAGAAGTGTAGTTGAAAGACACGTGACAACGACAACGGAAAAACAGGTGAAAAGTCGAAAAATTAAAAGTTTAGTTCAAGACTTTTCATCCATATTAATCACGAAGTTTCACTTTTCCAAAGAGTACATAGTAAACTAAAACCAGAATATCCATTTCCTATACCAATTGAAATGGAGATTGATCAACAAACACCTGCACCAACAAGAGGTTACCACCTTATCGAACCAAACCCCTAAACAAGCCCACAGTTCACCATCCCCTAGTCCAGCAGATATGGGAAAACGTGGAGGGGGCAACCCTTTATCTTTTCCCTTTCAGATTCCTCATCCCCACCATCTGAATCTTCACCACGTGTCACCACGTGACCCGGGTTCCGCCGATCTTTCTTCCTTTTGTGCGTTTTTGCATCAACAAGCCACCCAGAATTCTCCAACCAAGTCAAGTCACGTACCCAGACGATCTCAATCAAGAACCAAATCTCAGTCCGTGCCCTATGGTACATTCCTAACAACAGCCAAACCAGTACCGATCACCCCGTCGACAACCATTATATCAGCTACCTAACCCCTATATCACTAAACCAAGGGCAAATCATCATCGAATCTACCTGCTCTACTGAAATCTGCCTCAACCGAACTACCAAAACAGCTCTGAGTCTAGTTTCCAACAATGAAGATGTACACATACCCTAAAAAATTCAGATTTCTGTATTTTGATGGTTACCCTGCAACGGCCCAGTATTCCATAGACCTCTACCACCTACCAATCGCCGACCAACAACCAATCCAGCCATTTATATCCAAACCCACCACCGACCAACCCACAACACTACCAATCCGTCCCGACATAACCATCGACCTGCCCACAACACAGCCTACCCATCCAAAGATAACCACCTTTGGTAAGGTATTCTTCCAAGTTTTGCAGTGTCTCCATCATTTGGCAATCCTTACCCTTCAGCTCAACCAGCGTTCGCCTTCAAACGCAACGTCTCTGAGTTGGATAGTTTTATCCGTCCAGCAATGAAAACATCAGCTGTCGACGCGAATATTAGATCCCTCAATCGGACATGGCTCTGAAAGTTAACGCAGGCTCTGGTCGATCATTATCAAACCACCCTTCAAGAAAAACTCAGCTTCATCCCAACCAAGTCTTTGTCACAACCAGCCATCGACCGCATTAGTTCCCATGCTCTCTCTTGGGCTCGTCGCTCCCATGGGAAACGTCTAACTCAACCTGTGATTGCCAAATTCTACCAAACGATCAACGAAACCAAAACCAGAGTAACCATATCCCTACCAACTGAAATGGAGATTGATCCACAAACACCTGCACCAACAAGAGTCACCACCATGTCGAGCCAAAACCCTAAACGAGCCCGCAGTTCACCATCCCCTAGTCCAGCAGATGTTTGTAAACGTTCTCGTAGAGAGGGCACCCCCTTCTCTTTCCCTTTCAGATTCCTCGCCTACACCATCTGAATCTTCACCACGTGACCCAGGTTCGGCCGACATTTCTTCCTTCTGTAAGTTTTTGGATCAACAAGCCACCCCAAATTCTCCAACCCAGTCAAGTCGTGTACTCAGGCCCTCTCCACCTAGAACCAGATCTCAGTCCGTACCCAATGCTACATTCTTAACAAATACCAATCCAGTACCAATCAACCCATCAACAACCATTATATCCGCTACCAAACCCTTTTATCACCAGACCAAGGAAAAATCATCATGGAATCTGCCTGCTCTACAGAAATCTACCTTAATTATTGGGCCCTCAAACCTCAACCGAATTACCAAAAGAGCTCCAGACACCGAAATACACTCGTACCCTGTCGCCCAAATCCATCACATTCAGTCCATCCTCGAATCTTACGACCATGAGCATAAACCAGCTAAGGTCATTCTGCATGTAGGCCTCAACACTCGCGATCAGTTAGACAAAACTACATTTAGTCAAGCCCAGAAATTAATTGCCACAGCCAACCAAACCTTTCCTAGTCCCAAGATCATCTTCACGTGTGTGGCTATCTCTAATAAAATCACTAAGGAAGCTCAACAGAATCTCAAGACATTCAACGATATGATGATGAGCTTCGACACTGAGAACGCAATAATCCTGTCACCCTACGAAGAATTCGAACCAGTTGATAATTTTCATTGGTCTCCGGAAACAGCCAACAATATCTACTTTTTATACGACCACATGGAAATGTGGACGTATATTGCCGTCGCCCCTGTCCGTCCGTCCACATTTGTTGTATCCACGATAGAGGCTACAGTTTTTATCCGATCTTAATGAAACTTGGTATACATGTATATATTGATGATATCTCGGTCAAGTTCGAAAATGGAAATTATCACATGAATGGTTTTTGAGTTATTGCACTTGACTTAGTAAAAACGCGTCAAATTTGGTTTGTATCCACAATAGAGGCTACAGTTTTTATCCGATATTAATGAAACTTGGTATACATGTATATATTGATGATATCTCGGTCAAGTTCGAAAATGGAAATTATCGCATGAATGGTTTTTGAGTTATTGCACTTGATTAGGCCTCAGTCAAGTTTGAATTTGACAGTTTTTCAATGAATTGTTTTAAGTTATTGCCCTTGACTTAGTAAAATTGCGTCAAAATTCTATTGTGGTTGCAATAAGAAGCTTTAATTTTCAAAGGATTTTGATGGAACTTGGTGTAAGCATCAGAATTGATAAGACATTAGTCAAGTTTGAATTTCTGACTTTTTTTAACAAATGGTTTTTGGGTTATTGACCTTGACTTAGTAAAATTGCGTCAAAAATATTGGTGGGTGCAAAATAAGCTACAATTTTTTAATAGATTTGATGAAACTTGGTATGAGTATTGAAATAGATAAGATGGTGGTCAAGTTCTAAACTGACAATTTTCCATGAACAGTTTTTGAGTTTTTTGCCCTGAACTTCAATATTAATTCAGTGAATGTTTTTGGTCTCAATTTATTTTTCAAATTCAATGCTGTCAGTGGGCGTATGTTACCTTGTCTGGCAAGCTATCTTTTTTGGATACGCCAGCTTCAAGCACCGGGAAAGCCTTTAAACTAACTACTGGGGATAAAATATTGATAGGTCGCCGCTAGGCCAAACCGTCGTTAACTTGAGCCGAAAAATTCTCACACCACTCAAGCATTCAATCTAAGACCGTGGACTTAAATTTATTCCGACTCCTAAATTACCTAAACTTCATTTTCTTCAACCGTCTATTGAACGATTTCAACGTAATCTCAGTTGCACATACTTTTTTCGAAACCACCCTCCACATGGTGCTAGAACAATGTTTATTTTTAAATCCACGTGGCAACCACCTCAAGCCGCCATCCATTCTGAAATATTGAACGTATTTGCAAGTATGAATAACCAAATATCAAGTCTTTCCTTAACACACGAGAAGCCTAATCTCATGTGAGTAGAACGTGAAGCGTTAAATTTACTTAAAAACGACGATAGCAGTGTAATTAAAAAAAAGTGACAAAGGTTCGTGTTGTGTTATATTAAATAAACATTTTAGAAGCAGAGAATCAATTGAATAATCATAAACACTATTTAATTTTACCGGAGACAATTTTTAAAGAAACTGCTAATATGATAAACAATATTCTTGCCGATTTAGTTAAAACAAGTCACTTAAAACAGAAACAATATGACTATCTTTCTGCCAAACCTGATTGCCGTGAGAGAACCTTATACACTTTGCCTAAGAATCATAAGAATCCTTCCAAGGATTGGTTTATGCTTAATAGAATCCCTACAAGCCGCCCGATTATCTCTAACTGTGGTAGTGAGTCGTGTCAGAATACATTGATCATTTCTCACTACCACTAGCATGTCAACATCGAGCCTACCATAAGGACTCTGATAATAAAATCAAAAATCAAAAGTTCCTTCAAATGTAATTTTAATTTCTATTGATGTAACTTCTATGTTGTGGCTAAGCTTTTTGGTGCCTAGTTTTTCTGACTCCCCCCAGCCATATATGTCCAAATAGCTACCAGGGTCTGGGAATAGAGTCAGCAAGTTTCGGACTAGGTTTAAACTTATTTTATAGAACTGTTTTGGCAATTCCTTGAAATCCCCAACAACCACCATCCGTCCATAAAACTTACAGCCAACGTCAGCCACAAAAGGAAAGATATTCTCGATACCACTGTCTTTATAGGAGATTGCATAGCAGAGACGAATAAACTAGATATTAAAGTATATTTCAAAGAAACCGACACTCATCAACTCTTGTATAAGAGCTCATTTCATCCAAAACATAAGTTTTCTGGAATAATTAAGTCACAAGTTTTAAGATTTCAACCAAGCCTGTACGATTGTTTTCTCAAAACTGAAAGAGCGTGGATACTCTAAACGATTTTTTTCGAAACATAAACAATTCCACCTTAGCACAGAGGCTAAAAATAGACTTTATGCCGAAGAACCTCTAGGCTTAAGGAGTGTCCCGTGTATGTCAACCAGATGCTAAACATGTCCCTTTATATCCGGAACTCATTATTTTTTAAGTAACTCTACGAAAAAAAAGATACCCGATCCAAGAGCACCTTGTGAAAAATCGAATGTAATATACTTAATTCCATGTAAAAAAAAGTCCCAAACAATATATTGGGTAAACAAAGAACAAATTACGCACTCGTTTTAATGCTCACAGATCAGATATTAACTTTTAAAAAGACCCCAATCGAGCGCATAGAAATCGGTTTTCCCGAAGATGAAACTACAAATTCCGTCAATCAAGAGAAGCCCATTGGATTGATACATTAAATACAGCAAGACCCAAAGGACTTAATATTCACCACAGTGTGGGCATAGCACCCTTTGTCGCCCCCTTCAATACAACCAGTAATAAAGCAAGCAAGATAGTTCATGACCATTATAAGAGTCTTTAAGAGAAATTTCCCCATGTCTATAAGCAGGAAAATTATAGTTGAATATTTCAAAAATCAGAACTTAAGTGACAAACTTGTTCATAGCAAACTAACAACAATCTGTACTTAACAGGTACTATACTTTTCGCCGTTTGGGTGAGTTATTTTTGTTTGCTAATTTCAGATCAGAACAGAAGAAAATCACCCAACTCAACCAGATCCTCATTTCTCAATAAATTATTTGTTCCACCCTAGGCCTGTACATCTGGGAGATTCAGTCCCTCCCTTACCCGAAATCCAAGATCATCATGTGTGCCCATCTCTAATAAAATCTCTAAGCAATCCAAACGGAATCTCTACGCATTGAATAATATGATGATGGATTCCAATATCGAAAACGCAACAATACTGCCACCCTACGAAGAAGAATTCGAACCAGTTGATAATCTTCTTAGATCTCCAGACACAGCCAACTGTGCCAAATTGTCGTTTACTTGAGCCGAAATTTTCTCACATCCCTTCAACATCTCAGTTGCACATACTTTTTTCAAAACACCCTCCACATGGTGCTAAAACAATGTTTATTCCTAAATCCACGCGGACACCATTTAAAGCTGCCATCCATCCTGAAATATTGAAGTATGAATAGCTAAATATATGAAGCTTTAAATTTACTTAACAAAGACGATAGCATTGTAATTAAAAAGAATGACAAAGATTAATTTATAACAGAAACAATAATGATCATCTTCTGCCAAACCTGATTGCCGTGAGAGACCCTTATACACTTTGCCTAAGAATCATAAGAATCCTTCCAGGGATTGGTTTATGCTTAATAGAATCCCTACAAGCCGCCCGATTATCTCTAACTGTGGTAGTGAGTCGTGTCAGAATACATTGATCATTTCTCACTACCACTAGCATGTCAACATCGAGCCTACCATAAGGACTCTGTCAATAAAATCAAAAATCTAAAGTTCCTTCAAATGTAATTTTAATTTCTATTGATGTAACTTCTATGTTGTGGCTAAGCTTTTTGGTGCCTAGTTTTTCTGACTCCCCCCAGCCATATATGTCCAAATAGCTACCAGGGGCTGGGAATAGAGTCAGCAAGTTTCGGACTAGGTTTAAACTTATTTTCTAGAACAGTTTTGGCAATTCCTTGAAATCCCCAACAACCACCATCCGTCCATAAAACTTACAGCCAACGTCAGCCACAAAAGCATAGACTTTCTCGATACCACTGTCTTCAAAGAGTATTCCATATCAGAGATATTAAAGTATATTTCAAAGAAACTGACACTCATCAACTTTTGCATAAGAGCTCATTTCATCTTAAGCATACCTTTTTTGGTATAATAAAGTCACAAACTTTACGCTTTCACCGAATTTACACAAGATATTCAGATTTCGACCAAGCCTGTATATTGTTTTCTCAAAACTGAAAGAGCGTGGGGACCCTCTAAACTCTGCGTAAAAAAATCCACTTCAGCACAGATGGGCAGCTAAAAGTAGACTTGATGCCGTAGTACCTCCATGTTTAAGGGGTGCTCCATTTATGTCTAGCATATGCAAAACATATCCCTATATATAAGAAACTCATTATTTTTTTTAAGTAACTCTACGAATAAAAGATATCCGATCAAGGAGTACCTTACATGTGAGAACTCCAATGTAATATACTTAATTTCATGTAAAAATGTCCAAAACAACATGTCGGAGAAACGAAGAACACTCGTTTTAATGTGCACAGATCGGATATTAAATTAAAACTAGAACTGTGAACAGTTCCGAGAGTGGCAAACAACCTCTATGGGTTCAAAAAATATACGCGAAGTTTTATTATGTAATATTGTTACATCACAGTTTAAAGTTAATTGCATATTAATGAGAAAGTTTTTAAGGTTCCATCATAAAAATATTTAAGGTCAGAATTGTCAATAATATTTATTTTTGTGAATAAAACAAGAGGTTGAAATGTATCTACTATAGCAAACATGGATAGATGTTGTTAGGTTAAAATAAAAACTACATAATCAGATATCAACTTGTTCATTGTTGTATAACCCATTTGATATTTAGCAATTGCAATTTCTGTTTACAAAATATTTTTAGGTTGTCGAAATACGTTCATAGATGTAAGCAATTTTAGTTTAAGTATTGTTTTTGCTAACTATTCTTGTTAATAATTTTTTTAATGGTCCAATTGAACGCGGCTCTTGCTCAAAGTTGACTTTTCATTATTTGTTATTTGAATACTCATTTGGAGGCACGATTCAAATATTTTCTTTCCCACCCTCCTCTCCCGATTTTGTTTCCGTTAGTATGTATTCGAATGGTTTGAGCAAGGATATTGTTAGAACTGATATTCCAACGGCGCTAAAGAAACAAAGATCAATTCTAGGCAATATTGCTTACCAATTGCGTAAAAAGTCAATGCAGACCAGAATGATTGAAACCTACAAAAATGTGTGGTTAGAATCAAGGAAAGACAAAAACTCTAAATGGGTAAAATATGTACCAGAAGATGAATGAAACTTGTAAACTAATCTCTATTTAGATTCTAGGATTTAAGATAAAGTATGTTCAGTTTTGTAGTTTAGAAACGAAGTCCATTTCCGTGTTCCTAGAACACTCAAGAAATGAGGTAAAACAAATACTATCAATTTGTTTATTTATATTAAAGGCTTATAGTCCTTTTCACCATACCCAATCAGTTTGGATCGCAACATATCCGATTTTTCATGTTGGGTAAAAACATAATATTATAAAGACTCAAAAGAGGGGGTGAGGGGGGAATGTTTGTATACATGTTTATGTCTTTCAATATGCTTTACTTGTGTGTGAATGTGTGTGTATGCTCAATTACTGTCTATTTTAATCATTTAACAAAGTTCAACTGTTATGACTAATTTCAAAATCTTATCTTTAAACTGTAGAGGATTAGGAGATGTTACTAAGAGAAAGATGTTTTTGACATGCTACAGGAAAAAAAATTTAACATTTACTGTCTTCAGGATACCCATTTCCAAGAAAAAGACATCAACGCTATAAAATGTCAGTGGGGTTCTGAGTGTTATTTTAGTTTAGGCACCCCCAAAATCAGAGGTACTGCTATTCTTTTAAATCAAAATTTTGAATATAAGGTAGTCAAAAGTATTAAAGATAACATAGGAAACTTAATAGCATTAGAAATCATTGTTGAAAATCTTTTTAAATTTATGCTAATTAATATATATGGTCCTAATAACGACTCACCAAGCTTTTTCAAAAAAATTGATAACATACTAAGCGAATCTGAGTGTGACTTTAAGATTATTGTAGGGGATTGGAATCTTGTTCAAGATACTAACTTAGATGTATACAATTACAAACATGTTAACAATCCAAACTCGAGAAAAGCTATGCTCCATATGAAAACAACACAAAATTTAATAGACCCATTTAGAGTTTCTAACCCTAAACTAAAAGATATACCTGGTCCAAGAAAACTCCAATTAAAAAAGCTAGATTAGATTTTTTTTTAATAACAAATGAACTCATGAGTCGTGCTCATAGAACAGGTATTTCCCATGGCTACCGCTCAGATCACTCCGCTATAGAGTTAGAAATAAAAATAACTGAATTTCAGAAGGGTCGCGGATATTGGAAATTTAACAATTCGTTACTATATGATCCAGAATATATAAAAAAGGTTAAGGAAACTATTATAAAAACAACAAAGACATGTAATTTAGAGAGTATTGTTGATGATTCGATGCTATTAGAAATGATACTTTTAGAAATAAGAGGAATGACAATTCCATACTGTTTCAAAAAGAAAAAATTCCTGGTAAAAGAAATAGAATGGTTAGAATCCTTCCTTGACATTAATCCTCAAAATAATTTCTTCACTGAAACCCTTTCTGAAAAAAAAAGACAATCTAGAAATTCTAAGAATGCAAAAACTACAGGGAAATATTACCCGCAGTAAAGCAAAATGGATTGAAAAGGGAGAAAAATCCAGTAATTATTTTTGTAGTCTGGAAAAGAGAAACTATGTAAAAAAAACTGTTACGAAATTAATTAATCCTACAAATGGAAAGACTGTTCTAAAACAATTCGATATTCTAGATGAGATTCAAAATTTTTATGAGAACTTATATAGTAACAACGACAAAAACCTTATTGACATAAACTTAGACAATATTGAGGCCCTAAAAAATGCACCAAAATTAGACAATGAGATTCAAACTTGCTCACAGGAGAAATCACTGAAATTGAGGCTGCCCTAGTACTGAAAAACATGAAAAATGGTAGATCCCCGGGACTAGATGGCTTCACCGCTGAATTTTAAAAATTTTTTTTGGAAGGATTTAAAATCTTTTATTATTAGGGCCTTTAACCATTCTTTTGAAGTAGGAAAACTTCCTATAACCTTTAGGAGAGGTATTATCTCAATTTTACCCAAAGGAAACAAATCAAGAGACAATCTAGCAAATTGGAGACCGATTGCCTTACTTAATATAACATATAAAATATTATCAGGGTGTATAGCAAACCGTATGAAATCACTTCTAAACAAAATTATAAATGAAAATCAAAAAGGTTTCTTAAAAGGTCGGTTTATAGCCGAAAACACAAGGTTGATCTATGATATTATAAAATTGGCAGAGGGGGAAAAATTTTAGAGGGCATCTTATTGGTTGTAGATTTTTTGAAAGCGTTCGATTCTTTGTCATGGAGGTTTTTATATAAAACTCTTGAATTTTTAAAATTTCCAGCACTATTTATTGATTGGATAAAATTGATTAATGAAAAACCTATGCTCTGTGTGGGTCAGAATGGCTACCTGTCAAATTTTTTTACAATCGAACGTGGCTGTAGACAGGGGGACCCAATTAACCCATATCTCTTTCTACTGTGCGTTGAAATATTAGGGATTTTGTTCAGACAAAATATACATATAAAGGGACTAAAATTTGGGACAAATGAGTGTAAAATTTTACAATATGCGGACGACACAACTATCGTCCTTGACGGAACCGAAAAATCACTTAGATCTGCACTAAACCTCTTAGGGGAATTCGCCAAATTTTCAGGACTCAAGCCGAATATCTCTAAGACAAACGCAATTGGGATAGGCTCAGGTCAAAAAAATGAAGACATATGCGTAGACCTCGATCTTCGATGGACTAAAGAACCTGTCAATATTCTAGGGATAAAATTTCATACAAACTTAGGGTACATTAACCAATTGAACTATGATAAAAAAAATTGATGAGATGAAAAAGATGATAAGAGATTGGAGTAAAAGAAACTTAACTGTTATTGGGAAAATATGTGTGGTAAAGACACTAATGATACCAAAGTTAGTGCATTTGTTTACAGTCTTACCATCTCCAAGTGATTCATTTATTTTTGATCTTAACTCAACTATATATAAGTTTATTTTGGGGGAAAAAAAGAGAAAATAAAAAGACACACTCTGATCCAGAAAAAGAAGGATGGAGGTTTAAACATGTTACACATAGAATCATTCTTAAAATCATTATAACTCTCATGGATTAAAAGAATACAAGCTACTGAATCTAAATGGTACAAATTGTTAAAATACATCAGTAATGAAAAAATTGAATATATTTTCATATTTGGTGATCAATTTTCACATCGGCTAGGGAAAAAGATCAAAAATGATTTTTGGAGCGAAGTGTTAATGGACATGTCCGAACTATTGAATGATCACAAAATTTCAACCTCAAAACTTTTTGAGGTCCAACATGTGCCATTATGGCATAACTCAAAAATACAAGTTGGGTTGAAACCAATTTTCTATGAAAATTGGTTCAAAAAGGGGATATTAACTATTAATGATCTTCTGGGGTTAAATGGACAATTTTTATCATATGAACAATTAACTGACCAGTATAAATTTAAACCAAATATACTTACCTATCATGGTCTTAAAAAGACCATTAATCAAATCTTAATTATAATATTGATTCAAAAATGAGTATGCCTACAAGCCTTTAAGCATTCAGATTTTGAAAAAAGACAATAAGACTTCAAGGTATCTCTATATATGGCATTTTGTAAAAAAATGCTCAGTGGAGGTAAAAGCTCTTGACAAATGGGTAAAAGATATAAATTCAGGAGTAGATGAGCTAAAAGAATGTTTTTAAATATATCAAAATTGTACTATTGATATTGAGATATTATGGTTTCAATATAAAATAATACACCGCATCTTAGGAACAAATATTATCTTAAGTCAAATGGGAATAAAAGAGTGTGCGGAATGCAATATGTGCAATATCGGTGAAAGACAAACTATTATACACTTATTTGTAAAATGTCCACATGCTAATAATCTTTGGAAAACCCTTCAGAATTGGATCTATATAAAAACCAATGATTTAATTAGTATAAATACAAAAGATATTGTTTTTGGAATACCAGGGTTTATCAACCAGTCAATAAATATGTTATATATTATAGTCAAAATGCAAATTTACAAGGATTACAGAAATAACACCCAAACCACTATTAAAAAAGTCATTAATGCTCTCAAGACCACTATGAAATTGAAAAATGCATATATGTTCAAAATGAAAAAATGGACGCCTTCAATTTAAGATGGAAAAATCTTGAAAAACTTTTTGTTTTGGAAAAGTAAGCTACATCCTATTTTTCTCTGCATGAAACGAAAAAGTAAAAATAACAAAGTTATTAATTATCAAAACATCCTTTGTAACTTGTATTTTGAGATTAAGTATGAAAGTGTGTGAATGTTTTTTTTTTTTTTTTTTTTTTTTTTTTTTTGTTCTTTTGGAATTATCCCAGAATAATTATATATCTGGATAGATTATGTGTTGAATCATCTCAGAAAAACTCTGTATGGATGATATCTGTAGGATGATATCTGTAGTAAATTATAAAGTTAGCCTATGTATTGAATTATCTCAGAAAAACTCTATATAGATGATATCTGTGTAAATCATAGATTTGTGTTGAATTATACCAGAAAACTTTAATAGATGATTCTGTAGTAAATCATAAAAATAGTTTTTGTTTTGAATTATCCAGAAAAACTTTATATGGGTGATATCTGTGTAAATCATTAAGATAGTTTTGTGTTGAATTATACCAGAAAAAAAATTTAATAGTTTTATAAAATGATATTTGTTTGGAAAATTCAAATAATTTAAAGAGGGAAAAAAAAAAAAAAAAAAAGGAATTTTAAAATAATCTGATAAAAATTGAATTTGTGTATTGAATTTTAAGAAAAACTTTTTAATATATTTAGAAATCATTAAAATAGTTTTTTTGAAATTTTTAAAAAAAAAAAGAAATTTTTAAATTTAAGTAGTTTTTATTAAATTTTACCGAAAAATTTTTTGTATGTCTGTAGTAAATAAAAGATACGGGTTAAATTTTGAAAAAAATTGGGTTCGTAGTTCTTTGATAATTTTAATTTTAATTTTTAAGGAACCTTTAGTGTATCTGGAAATTTAAGTAGTTTTTTTTAAAACCAAAAAATTTTTTTTAGAAATTTTTCCAATATGTTTTGATTGAAATATCCCATGATAATATAATCTGAACCAGATTCTTCTATTTTAACCAGTAACTTTTGTAACATTGGTAGAAACAAATCTAATCTACTAGGTAGTAAGATGACAATTTGTCATGAAATTTAAACTCTCTATATTCAAATTTAAACATTATTTTGTAACTTTGGTTGTAATTAACATAGAGAGAAAATTCAAGTTATGTGATAATTTGCTAATTCACAGCTTTATAAAGAGATTTTTTTTGAATTTGTATGCAAAAATTTTACAAAAAAATAAATAAGTTTTATTAGGATTATCAGATTATATAATTAGATTAATTTACTCTTTGGCCACCTGTGTGCGTTGAACCGTGACTAATGTGGTCAATAGTTCATCTGTGTTTTATAAGACTTATATGTCTGCTACTCTTCACATGACTGTATTTTGACATTTTTTTATAAAATCATTTCTATTTAAGATACGAACAAAATTCGAACTGATCAATGACAAGCGAATTTACTTCTTTAACTTGATGTATGTTTTGAATTTGAATGGAAATATTTTGCCAAAAAAAAATGAAATAAAATTTCGGGTGTTAAGAAATTACATAATCAGATTAATTTGTTCCCCAGCTCAGTGATTATACAAGTAGGTGTGAAAATTTAAACCACCAGTTTTATTGACATGTTATATAACAGGCTTTAACACCCTGACTGATCAATTTGAAACAGATTTTATGAAATAAAAAACCCAAAATTGGTATTTATTTTGTTAATTTATCTAAAATTAATGCTTGAATTTTCATGGTAAAACGACCATGTCGCATATCATTTAAGAGACAATTTAATTTGGAGTCCAATGATGTATACCACATTGATGTGGGATGAATATATTTAATGTTAGTACTGGAGTTGTACAATTTCATTTTGCTTTTTTAAAATATGCTTCTGCACTTTTGGCATATATCCTTTATTGAAGAGTTTTGAGGCTATTATAAAACAGAAAATCTCAAGTCAATGTGTTATTGTGGAATTGCCGTTCAAAGTTTCAAAAATGGCAGAATTCGGTTGGCTATAAAACCCAGAAGTTGATATTTTTCATTCAATATTGTCATATCTATAGACAGCTGAGGTCAAGACCATTCTATATGGAAAATTTCAAGGTCATTGAAGGTGAAGGTCACAAGATATAGAATTTCAAATTTTCAAAAAATTCAACGGGCATAAAATAAATTTAAGTTCGAAAATCAAAATTCTGTTTCAAACATCCTTTAGATAAGGGAGCAAGGTTTTGATAGATACCAAAATCATACAAATCGGATAATAAATGACGGACTAATTAAATTTTAAAGAAAATTTGCCATTCTCGGAAAAATGGCGCATGCGCAACTAGCAATTGGAATTTTTTTCTTCTCGAGGGATGCAAATTATTTTGTATAGCTAATATATACTGTTTTTGCTTACATTTTTGAATTACACGGGATGTAGGGTCGCCTGAAATGAGATAAAAAAAAAACGTCCCCACGCCCAAACCGGAAGTGATCAAAAAATTTAGATGATATATTTTTAATTGTGTTGCGTATCTATCTATATCCTGTAAATTTCAGATCGATCCGAACATTAGAGCCCGAAAGTGTAACATAACCGTCCAAAATTGCAAAATAGTCAGATTTCGGTGGGCTATAAAACCGGAAGTTAATATTTGTCATGCAATATCAGCACATCTATAGACAGCTGAGGTCAAGGACATTCTACATCTCAAATTTGCCATTTTTGAAAACTGCGCATGCGCAACATTCAATTTAATTTTTCTTCATCTCAGGGGATTCAAATCATTTAGTATATCTAAAATATACTGTTTTTGTTTAGAATCTTGAATTACATGGGAAGCAGGGTCGCCCGACATGAGACGAAAAAACCGGAAGTCCCCACGCCCAAACCGGAAGTGATCAAAAAAGTTTGATGGTGTAGTTTTAATTGCGCTACCTATCTATCTATATCCTGTAAATTTCAGACCAATCCGACTATTAGGGCCCGAGCTAGCTAGAAATCTTATTTGCATATTATGCAATTAGCCACTTTCGGGTTAGCGAAAATATCATGTTAGATATTCATTTTTGATTCCAGCCCATATAAAAACCATTGGTGAAAACAGAAATAGTCTATCTTTTTCCGTTTGGGCTAGCGAGCTTCCCCAAAAAAAAAAAAAAAAAAAAAAAAAAAAAAAATCCGAACGAAAACAAAGCGTGACAAATTTTATTTGCCACGCAAAAAACAAGCCCGCTTCTAATCATTTCATTGTTTACGGAAATCCACTTGGCGATCTCACCCAATTGAGCGCATAGAATTCCACCTGCCAGAAGATGAAAATACCAAATTCCACCAATCTAGTGAGTCCTATAGGTCTTTGATTGGATTCAGACATGAAATTCAGCAAGACCTATAGGATTTGATATTCACCGTAATGCGTCCCGTTCAATTAAACCAGTAATCAGATCAAAATAACAACCTTGTTCATAACAAACAAAAAACAATCTGTACATAACAGATACTTTACTAATCGCCCATTGGGCGAATTATTATTTTTTCTAACTTCAGATCAGAACAGAAGAAAACCATCCAACAGATCCAGACCCTTTATCCCAATATCTCAATAAAATATTTGTTCAATCCTATGCCTCTTCATCTGGGAGAATAAATCCCTCCCTTCCCCGAAATTTATCTAATGATCATTATCTCTGTGGTATCTCCATACCTGATTGCGATACCAAACCGGCAGTGATATTTGACCAAATTCAACCATTAATTACAACCATTCTTACAAATCGGTTTTTTTTTGTCTTTCGTTTTATTTACAGATTACTGATCATGAATTACTTTTCGTTTCGTTTTTCTTCCCAAAGTAAACTAATTGTTAGATATTGCACAATCTTAATTGTACAATGGTGCTTGTTTTTGTTCAATGACTCAGTGATGAAATTTAAATTGGAGAAGAATTCTGCGTGAATCAAGTTTTTAAACTTGCACTTATTTAAAGCTTGCATTATGAATTTCTTTCCAAGTAAAAAAGGGAGTTTTACTCCCAACACTTATGCCATTGCATTAATGAGGCTCCAATTATGTTTGCTTGAAAAATCATTCACATATTTCAATGTCGACAAAGGATTCTTTTCCTTAATCATAGATTAGTGATTCATGTCAGATCTTTCTGACCTGTAAAGTTTGTAAAGTAGATTCTGTGTGTTTTGATATTAAAAAGCGGTGTATAGAAATGTTCTCATAACGTCCCTCAATTAAAGAATTTCATCATAATTTCAGCCAAACAATTGTCAATACATCACAAGGCAAAATCGGGAGTAATAGTTGTTTAGCAATGGACTCCTCCAAAGATCCTTCAATCTGTTCACATTTATCTCGAAAATTTTTGGGGCATTTTTAAAATTTCGTACCAATTTACAAATGCCTATCTTTTTTGTACGTTTTCGTGAAATATTTCAATGTTTTTCAGTGTTGAACTGTCCAAACAGGACGTCTTAGGCGAATGCTAGCACTGTGATTTCAATCAGTCCATTGTAAATCAACTGGATAACACAAATACATGTAATATGATTGTTATATTTTTTTCGACAAACTAGACGGATATTGTAATCTAAATCTCTTTCAATTAGTGGCAAAGTGATATATATATATGTACACAACTTGATCAAAGGACAAGGGTACTAGCAGTTCTCACTTGCGACAAACTAGGCAATAAATAGTCCCATGGGTAACTTGTATCAAATATTAAGATAAAGATCGAATTGTTTATGTTTTAATTTACATTTTCTTGTCATATTGGGAATACCTATACATTCATCGTATAATGTTTGAATACTTCTACTTGTTACACTAACGATACTGTTGAATTGTTAGGTCTACCTTTAGCTTCTATGTATATCATTTGGCTTACACATCAACCTATTGTTGACAGACGACATTGACAAAGACAATTCCAATTTACGAAAGCATTGATTAAAATATTTACTAGAAGCGAGGTGAAACATAAATGTTATATTTCAAGAAATAAAGCCAATCGTTGACAAATTAGTTTAGCAAAATAAGAATATAAATCAGTCAAAGTTTCCATTTACAATCTGGTTTTCTTTTCAGGGTGTTCCTTGTGGGAATTGAGAACGACGAACACAGCTTTTATTTCATATTCTTGCAACACAATAAGACAAATAATATTGTGAGACATTTCCCACGGAGACATTTCTGCCATGGTTTTCTTCCAGTAAACCTTTAAACACAATTGACAGTGAGAATTTATTAATCTGGATTATATCTAAATTACTCTTATAAAGCCGCAAATTTAATGACATACTGTCGAATCAAAGGAATGGCTTCGGGATAGAAACTGTAACTTGGTTAAATTAATGAAACTTGTGGTATTGAATTAGTTGACATTTTCAAAATTATAGAATAACCAAATTAAAATGAAGCTCACTAAGACCTCTGTGGAATATGATTTGTGTTATTATGTTATACAAAACCATGTCCTTGTGTTTTAGACGTTATTCTTAGAGTTTATTGTTATTATTGTTAAGAGACACGTCATGTATTGTGTAACGTTTGTGCATCATTGTTAGGTTGGTTGTTGGTATAGGGGGTCTTTTGGGGATCATCTTTACAAACACAACACAGGATCCTTGACATCTATATATATTATATATATATTTCAACATAAGGAAACACTTCTAAATAATGGTAGGCCTACTACGTGTAATGCATATTCACTACATTCTAGCATGTCTGGTTAAAACAGCGGTGAACTCCCAAATCCCTAACTCTGATCTGGCCAAAACCACTCACCTCTCATGTCCAAATTAGGCTGACCGATGGAGAGTATATATCAGGTTACAATTGAACTTGATCATTTATTTGTTTTTAAGACAGACATTGTTCAAATTTTAAGCTGCTTACAAGAAACCAAATAAATTCCCTGCTAATTATTTCACCTATATAATAATACATGTATGCTGATAAAAAGATATATACATGTATAATTATGTTTGTACATTTGTCTCTTTCCTTTTCTTTAATATACTTCTTATACAGATTATTATTCAATTAATTCAATAATATCAGACGGCATTATTATTTCTCTCTTTTCATCTGGTAATGTACAAAATCAGGACTGTGTGATTTAAATGTCTTGTGGTTTCAGTCAAATTTTAAGGGTTAATTCATAAGGTAACCAGATAAGAATTAATATACAATATGTATACTGTTTACCGGGTTACCGATAGAAGGGGCTCACTTTGTGTCACCCTAGGCCTGTACATTTTGGAAAGTTCCAACACTCTATGCCATGGAACCAATTTAGAAAACACGCCTATTAGTTGGTAATGGAGAATGTTCAACGGAACATCTGATATTTAACTTGATGTCAGGTGATGCCAAGGTTAAATCTAGCCCCTTTTTACTATTGTCATGAGAAGGATCACCGCTCTAATTTATGATAGCTGTTGTGTTGTTTTTGGTTATAAGCAAGTTTTCTATATCGACAAACTAATCAGATTAGGTCTTGACAGACTTTTCTATATCAACAAAGTACACATTTCCAAACCAAGAAAGAAAGAAAACAAAATAAACCGATATTTTAACTACATGTATACCTCTTTCCACTGAACTTTCTAATATACCTTAGCATTCACAACCAGTATATCACAACATGTATTTTTAATAGGATCAGAATTGTATTACATTTGGTTTTGTCAACATCATATTAGAACACGTATCAAGTGATGGAACGTGTGCTCTATAACTTGGATTCTTTTCGATTTGTATTGATTGAAATAGATGAGATCGTGCAATATCATAGTCAAATATAATTACCTAAGACTCTATGATACTTGCTGCCTTGCAATCTGAGGTTGACTAATTTTTAAATGAAAAACCAAAAACAATGGTGAATAACTGTTTGAATGTAAGCAAGAGTGAAATAGATACTAGGCCAGTTTTACGAATGTCAACATGATCAAATATTGGTTCTAAACATCATCATGCACTAATATTTCCAAGCTTGTCGCGTATTTCTGTCAACACGTTCGAACAAAAACAAATATCATGGATACTCATAGTAGCCTATTAAGTAGCGCTGCTACATCAGTGATTACATGTATATTGAACTGTCTTGGTCTGCAAGGGCAAGAGCAAAAAATTAGATAATGGCATTGGTCAGAGAAGGGGTCAGCATGGACCTTATCAAACCTTATTGAGTGAGTTACTGCTGACAGGCCAGTTCAGCTTTAGAAAATAAATATTTATTGTACTGTTCGCCCTTTTTTGGCAGCATACATAATACAGAATAATACAAGATACAAGTATGACACACTGAAAACAAAGGTTTTACATATATGGACTTATCTTCCTTTCATGAATTATTAGTTGTTGAAGAAAAAAGGACAGTACAAAGTACAAATGTAACTATAATAAGCCATCATAAACTGTGAACATTTTATTATTTGATTCTATAACTAATTTAGATATTGCTAAAATTTGTTGGAAGATGAAACATGCAGTTTGCATTACAGGGAATATCTGTGTCTCTTATTTAACTACTAAAATATGTTGTGTGTGTGTCTCTTCATTGCGTCTAGTAAAGCATAACAACCATTTTCCATGACCACTTTTAGCTCTTATTAATTGCCAAGGTAATAAATATTTTGTGATTTTTTAACCGAGCACTCAACAGTTCTCTTTACGGTTTGGTTTATAAATATGAGCTAGTGGATAATTTAGTCTTTTGAATAGTTTGGTTTGATTGGTGGAAATTGGAAATTGTAATTCAATAAAGAGAACCACGGTTTCGTCTGTCGAGACGTGGTTAAAACAAACGACGATAAAACCATAGACACAAAAACATCAAATTCAGTCGAAAAGTCATATCGCAATCGAAAAACGAAGTTATATTGTCGAATTATATTGGGCATATAATTACTATTTTAGTAATTTTTTTTGAAATATCAAACTGTCATAAAAACATTATTAAGTCGAAATTGATCCGGTTTAACGGGTCAGAATCCTCTTTCAAATCAGTTTAAAGACTAAAAAAAGAGATTTTGTCTGACACATTGTCGTGTAATATATTCTGTCAGATAATGAAAAGTCTATATCAATTATAGAAAGTACGTCTACGGATAAGCCTTTAAATACCAGCTTGGCCTCATTATTATACTTATTCGATTACGTGTTTTGTTGCTGCCTGTCTGCTATCAAATGATTTTATCCTCCAAGAAGCCGTTCCAACATTTACATATACACCCAGCTATAAAGAAATTCATCAAGACGAGGTAGACGTCAAACTTATTGCCACCATAATTGTTATGAAGTGTTACAAAGACTAAAAATCTCTTTGAGAAAATGAGTGATTTAAATCGATGAAATTTTAAAGTGATACTGCTTCTTAGCATGAACATAAAATTTTAGTTCTCAAGTAACTGAATCTCTTAAGTCTGGAAAATTCACAAAACTAAGTCATTTTTAAAAACGCTTTATCAATTTAGTAAGCGTTTTTCAATAATCAAATCAAATCTTTATGGATAATTACTTGCTTTTTTGCATATTTATTATTTTATTTTATGTTATTTATGGCAGCATGTATATTTACTGATGGATAGAGCTCTTATTGGCCAAGTTTAAAATTTTAAAATTTTATGTTCATTCCAAGACCGATTATCCCTTTAAATAATCATAATAAAGCTATAATGAGAATTATTTATAGCTTAAAAGTGGTCAGTTCTTCGGAACATTTACAATTATTTATTGATAACAGTGTTCAGGAATGGAATGTATGCTTTATATTCTAAATTTTTATTGCAACTTTTTTTTTTTAACTTTTAAAAGTGTACTACTGAACACGAGAAAGCGTTCAGAATTCAAACCTTATGATAACCATGCAGGGCTATGCCAAATGGCTGATTTGCTTAACCGAAACCTACCTCTTGAAACATAAACAATTTTCGCCAATAAGGATCAAAAGTAGTAGTCTGTATAATTTGGAGTTTGGTCGTAGATTTGAAACAGTTTCATACATGTCATTATGCTGTAGCCTGTCTTGAGTACAGTAGACAAGTCCAGTGCAAACTGTAAATCTTTTTACATGAATTATTTATTGAATAGAGTCAATGGGTTTAAATATCCATAAGTAAAATAAATTGTATATTAATTCAACGTAAGTATTTCATAAACTTCAATTTAATATTGATTGAGGATAGCTTTTATCGAAGCAGAAAATATATGAGGAGTTCAACAAAAACTAGCCTTCAGTCTTGGGTTGTAATTAAATACTTCTGCATGAAAAAATATCAAAGTGTATGTGAAATGAGAGGGATATCGAATTTTATGCCATTCGTACAGTTAGAAAATGTGTCAAAGAGATCAGTGACACGATATAAAAAGAGGAACTAAATCGCCCTAACACTTCAATACACTAGTTATGTTTAATTGGACGCTCGTAACTGTGATTTATAAAAACGAACAAACTTAAACTGATAAAAACCCTTGTTAACGGATTTCGAGTCTTCAATAATCTACTAAGACTACTAGTATGCTTACTGAGTATTGTAGACAAGGTGATAACACATTTTAATTTATTCAAGGACAGTGCTCAGCAGAGATCTGATCCATCCAAATATCCTTATTCTGTTTAACCGAAACCCAAATCCCTGTCTTTTCAAAAGACGCATCTTGCTTATCTCTGAAACTTGACAAATATATGGTGAAAAGAGTCTCAGCGAAAATATATGGATAACATCTAAGCAGACAATTTTAATGTAGAATTATCATTAAATTTGATAAAATTTTGATATTTTAAAGTTTATAATTTTGTGAGTGAGCAATGATCATCACATCGAGTACAGAGTGGTCGTCAATACAGAGGTAAGTCAACACAAACAACAAACCGCAACTAGAGCTGAGTACAGCACTATGCTCTGCTTAGACATTTTGTTTAAGTAAAAGTGATCTTAAACGTATCACAACGTAATTCTTACTCTATGAAATGTTGATGGTTTAACACCTCGATATCTTATATTTCGCCTGTGAACCTATAACACATCTAAACTTAACACAATTTTTGAATTATTATCTAGCAAACGGTAGCATATAAGTCATCTTTTCTCCAATCTACTGGAACGATCTACCATGCCCTATCACCCCTGTCACAGCTAAAATCCATGCATGTGAAAATTATTTCGAAATCATCCACATGTAAGTATTACTCTGGTAACGTTTTGTTACAAAATGATAACATAGAGAACTGGAGATAATTTATTAGGAACAGGAACATTTAAACATCCATACATATCAGTACAGGTAAATCACAGGAATATCATTACAGGTAAATCACAGGAACCTCTATCTAAGCTTGACACCATACTATCTAAGCTATCATCTCTGTGTGAGGCATGAAGGGCCAGTATCCCTTTGAGATGTAAGACTCAAATGCTACATGACTGCTCCCGACTACATTGTTTTGAAATAAATACTGCCTAGACCAAACTCGTTTTGAGCTAACCGGAAATGAACAAGCAAACGGACACATGGTCATACGTTACGGCAATTTACTTCCCCTTTTCCCTGTGGATGTATAAATGAATATGAGAGGCATATTAAGTGGCTGGCTCTTTGACTGTATATGGCTGTGGCTATTATTCGATTATAAATATTGAACGTCAGAAATAATTGAGATATTCTCTGATCATTAGAGGTCATGTGAAATGAAAAAGATAGAATAAATAAGCTTATTAAGGTATAATAATCAGACTGCCAGTAATAATATCGCTAGATAAGTCTAAAATTATTGTCTATTGATGATTCTGAATACTCAACCGATAATGGCAGTATCATATTTTGTCTCTGGTTGTAACTAAGTTATTTGATAAGACAGAAATATTTTGCTGCAGTACTGTCATGCTCTATAATGTAATAATACCGTTCAATATGTGCAACACCATTTGTACCGTTTAATATGTCCAACACCATTTGTACCGTTCAATATGTCCAACACCATTAGTACCGTTCAATATGTCCAATACCATTTGTGTAACTAAGGTTACAGTAGTTTAAGTTTGGCAACGTATATGAGGCGGCTTTATAATTGAACATTAAACTAAACAATAAAATAAGCTATATTGTATTTTGCGAATCTAGAATGAACTAGGTTATTTTTTTAATGAAGTTTTTATACAGCCAAATCTGACCAGTAAATCTTACATTTAGCATTTCATTAGTGCTGAAATCTTTATGTTCAGTTTTAGTCAAATTGGAAAATTCTTCGGGAATAATCTATAAAAAAAATATATGTTCAAGGTTCCTTGACGCGACAATCAATAGAAAGTTCTTTGTTATTATCAGAATCGTGCCAGAAACTTCAAATCATATTGTCTTTAAATATAACATTATCAAGTTGAAATGTGTAAAACATTCAAACTTCAATTCTCTCCATCATGTAGACAATCCGCATTTAAATACAATAGATATAATTCCCGTCGTTCCACAACTTAATTAAAAGTATCACACAACTTGTGATTTCTTCCAGAAATATTTTCAATTGACTCAATTAAATTCTCGAGTCTTTAAGAAGAAATCTAGAGTGAAATATAAAAGCTTAAATTGGCCAGTAATACTTCTCTCAATGGGTTAATTTAAATGTATGTTCTCTATCATAGTTAACAATTTTTTGTGTGTACATGTGTAAAGATTCAAGTCGATATTGTACTGATGCATTTCTAAGTCATAAGCTCATAGCATTATTTATTTTTGAAAAGAATTTATGAAATGATAATTAGCAGCGCATGCTTTTTCAGAAACACGCGATGTTTAACTGGAACTTCATTGACTTTGTTTCAGAAATACCACTCTAATCATTTTTCTCCAAGTAAAATTTTTGCAACATTGTACACATTCTTGTTTAAATGTCACATCACAAATGACCAATAATTTATCCTATGTTTTTTCATAAATCTAGATAGCATTCCTCCCAAAATTTATGCTAACTGCTATTTTCCCTCTTAAGTATACTGTAGCATGACGGCCAAAATCACATATATCCAGATTTTTTTTCATTTGAAAATACAGAAGCAAAACAGGTCGACACAAAATCATTCAATTCAGAAAAACGGAACTGGCTGGATACAAAGATTACACAATCCTGTTAATTAGAAATATTGGATATCTACTCAATATGTTATATTCAAAATACTTATTGGTATGGAAGGTTTCATTTAATAGCAACTTCGTTTCATTTTATTTTTCCTCTCTGAAATAAAGACTGATAATTACATATTCTCGAACCAATGTATCTAGAATGTTTTATCTAATATAGTCGAGACGAGCTTAACCTTAAGGGAATTCATATCTCATGCCCTATAGCCCTATAAAAATGACAACGCAGAATTATATGGGAAATGGGAAGTTATTATAAATATCATAAATGTCTGATTCGACATCACCTAGGGATTTCAGGTATTGAATACTAAGAGACTGAAATACTAGTCTTCTGTGATATTAGAAAATGGTCTCCGTTTGCATTTTATGTCACTTATTGGTCCACGGAAATAAATTTTAAATTGGATATTAATGAACGTATTGTATTCATAATGTCTGTATAGTGGAAGAGGAGACTCAAATCTGAGAGAACGAGAGAGTTTTAGATCTATCAAGTATATCATATGAATAAATTGTAATTTACTTATATTTAAATCCTAAAAGCATCTTGTTTGGTCTAAAGATGCCACTTCGTCTTTTAAGGGGAATAATAGTCGATATCACGCTACAATCAATTAAATTCAATCACATTCAAGTCAATTGGTCAATTTAAATACCCATCGTCTGAAGAAATATTTATTCCTTTTTATGTTTTAGGTAATACAAATTGTTGAATTCCACTTCAAAATACGGGATCATTGCTCAAGCCAAACGCTACTGTGACTAAGTTACGTAATAAATCGTGATAAATAAAGAAGTAAAAGATCTTTGAGAACACGATGTTTCATGTTAAATTAGAATGATACGCGGATTGATTACAAGTAAAATCCATTAAAGCACCCAGATTTTACAAAACCCTCAACTCTTGCTAGAAGACATCTGTCACAAAATTCCAAGTAAAGACTTTTTTACTGGTTATTCAGAAGAGGAAAAGAGACTTCATATACTTTGTCAGTATGGGGATAGTCCTTGGATTATATCGTGAAAAGGGTGTGTGGAGTAGAGCACTGCTGGAATGACATTGTCAAAATGACATTTGATGATAAATTCTGGATCGATAATTTTCGCATGAGCAGAGAAACATTCTATTTTCTTTGCGAAGAACTACAACCTTGTAGTTGGATCATAAAGTGGCTATTGCAGTTTACTGTGGAGTATAGAACCGTTGGCAACCTTTTTGGAGTCTCTACAGTTTACAATTGTAAGCAAAGTAAGCAAATCAAAAATGTGTTCATATGGACATATATACTCCATGAGCATAAGTACTAATAAGTAATTATACTTTTACTACACCCCCCTGAGGTGTAGCAAATATACTTTTACTTAGGGCGATTTACTACAGAAATATATTTATTCACATAAGCAAATGTGTTCACATGTAAAACGTGTTCACGTGAGTAAAAGTGTCCATGTGAATGGGCTTAATATTGCTTAAAATCTACTTGAGTATTAAGGAAAGATAATACAAAATAGCCCCTGATTTATAATTAACAATAACGTTGCCAATATCCTGTTTGCAGATCTAGCCTTGAAATCATTTTTCCAACAATTCATTGAATACATTTTCAGAGTTTTCACCTCCATATAACTATCTCGTCATTTTAATTTCCAACCATTTTTTCTAGAATCGACACAGATTTTTGTCCGCATTATTGACAATTTATTTTGATGTAAAAATATATCAACCGTTCAATAATGTTTACCTTGTTTTAAACTGATATGAAAATTTAGTAACTTACTTTCTTTAAAGGGTTATAGAAAGAGTCTGATGGGCCACCGAAAGACATCACTACTCTGGTAAACTACTTTTGAAATTTAATCCAGTAACTACAGATGACATATCAAGTATAATACGCTCAGCCCCGTCTAAATCATGCCAGTTGGACCCCATAACAGCCACACTTCTCAAAGACTGTATTCAAGAACTATCACCAGTCATAGCAGATATTATCAACTCCTGTCTCGACACCGGAAAAGTACCCTCTGTAATGAAGCAGGCACACGTAAATCCGCTCCTGAAAAAGACGTCCTTAGATCCAGATATTCTAAAAAAACTATAGACCTGTATCAAATCTTTCATTCATTTCTAAGATTATGGAGAAGGTTGTTGCTCAGCAATTCATAGAACATCTAACCATTAACAACCTAATCGAACCATTTCAATCTGCTTACAAGAGTAAACATAGTACCGAAACTGCCCTCATACGTGTGTATAATGACATTCTCAATAACATGGACACCAAGAAGACCACAGTACTGGTTCTGCTCGACCTGAGTGCCGCATTTGACACGATACAGCATGACAGCCTACTTCAGCGACTGTCACAGGAACTTGGTATCAAAAATACTGCATTGGAATGGGTTCAATCTTACCTAAAAAATCGAGAACAAACCGTTATAGTTAGTGGAAAGAGATCCGAACCAACCCCACTGTTGTATGGCGTGCCACAAGGCTCAGTATTGGGTCCTTTGCTCTTTACTGCATACTCCTCAAGTTTAGCCACGATTATGCGAGAACATGACCAAAGGTACCATCTATATGCTGACGACACTCAGCTTTACACAGGTTTTGATCAATCAGATGAGCATAAACAAGTTGAAAACCTCGAAGAATGCCTATCTGAAATTCGCACCTGGATGTTGAATAATAAGTTGAAGCTGAATGACGATAAAACTGAGGTCATCAAGATTGGTACGATCGCCCAACGAAAATCACAATGTGACTCCGTGAAGATTGCTGAATGCTATATTCAACCAACAAACAAACCTGTGCGAAATCTTGGTGTCATGTTAAGTTCAGATCTCAGTATGACTAGTCAAGTGAACAACATATGCTCCTCAGTTAATTTTCAAATTTACAAAATTGGAAAAATTAGAAGCTATATTGATAAACCCACAGCAAAACTCTTGGTAAATTCTCTCGTGACATCCAGGCTTGACTTTTGTAACTCTCTGCTATTTAATTCCTCACAAAAACTCCTTACCAGACTTCAAAAACTTCAGAATAAAGCAGCTCGAATTGTAACATGCACCAAGCAAACTGATCACATTACACCGATTCTAAAAACCTCCATTGGCTTCCAATTAAGTACAGAATAGAGTTCAAGATATTGTGTTTGACATACTCTTGTTTAAACCTGGATAATTCACCTTTGTATCTACAAAACCTTGTCCACATATAAACCTAGTCGGAACCTACGATCATCTTCTGAAAACCTCTTAGAAGTACCAAAACACAATACCAACCCGGGCAAATGTTCCTTTACATTTGCTGCGCCTAACCTCTGGAACTCTCTGTGCTCTACAGTTAAAGATGCCCCATCTCTAACCTGTTTTAAGAAACGCCTCAAAACCCATTATTTTAATATGGCTTTCAAAAATTAAAACCATTCCTTTATTATATACATGCGTGTACATATCAATGTGATTATTTATTTATGTTTGCCTGTTTAGTGTAAAGTGCCTTTGAGCAACATATTTGTTGGATATTGTCACTCATTTATTTATATTTATATTATAGTCAGCTTTGTCCCCAAATATCAAAATGCCCCCAAGAAATCGAAATAAACCCATATAATGATGACTAAAATCATATATTATTGCAGCTCAGCTTATGATAAATGAAAGAAAAATATAATACTAGCTAATTTATACTTTGAAATAGTATGATAAATGGAAGCATATCATTCTATAAATTATTCTCTGAATATACCTTGTTATCTTCTAGATTTTATGATTATTCTTATCCGGTTGAAAATAGGATGCATTATATTATACTAACAGAGTAAACCTAATATTGTATAATGCTTGATTTTCATTGTATTATTACATTTAAAGTAATGTAGTGTCCAAAAGAAACGATACCAATGTTTGTTAGAAATTGTATTTTACAAAGTAATTTTTATGGTATGTTCTACTAATTCGTATTGCACATCCCAAACACAGCATAGTCGATTAAAAATTCACACTTAATAACTTTCGGGAAAAAAAGAAAATTACGTGACATTTCCCTCTCTTGCATGTGCTGCACATGCATAAAAATTGTATAAAATGGCTGATCAGACACATTGCAACAAATAGAACACACGTTACGTTTGATAGACATCGAGTGAGAGAGCCGTTGGATGATCCAATCAGGAGCGTCACAAGTTGACATCGCCAGAAGGTTGTGCTGCGGTTACGTCAGTCGTCATATAGGCCCAAGAGTGAAAGACACAAGCAACTACGCCCCGTTAAATCGTTGCAACGATGTCTCCTCGAGAAATGGCAAAGTGTCACTCACGACGTCATCAGACCGTAGCCGTGTCTTGACATGTATTGATGCTTACGGTGGACATACTCGATCGTGACTTGACTTTGAGGCGTGTAGTGTGACATTTCCCGTTGTTTCGGAGATCGGTGCTCTAAGGTAATGTTCATTTTGCGACCCCACCTATCTTTAAAGGCTTGTCATATTGATTGCACATATTTTATTGCAATGAATTTTTATACGCCTACATATAATGTGGACGTATATTGCGGTTGACTTGGTATGTGTCTCTGTCATCATAAAATCTCGGTTCCTTTCGAAAACCAGCTTTCTAACTTTTACTGTTGGTGAGTTATGCCCTCTTTTTTAGCGAAAATTCGTCAAATTCAGCTTGTGGGCGCGATACAGGCCACAATTTTTGTCCAATCTTTTCGAAACTTGGTATGTGTCTCTATCATCATATAATCTCGGTTCTTTTCGAAAACCAGCTTTCTGACTTTTACGGTTGGTGAGTTATGCCCTCTTTTTTTAGCGAAACTTCGTCAAATTCAGCTTGTGGGTGCGATACAGGCCACAATTTTTTTCTGATCTTTTCGAAACTTGGTAGGTGCAATGAATTTTTATACGCCCACATATAATGTGGACGTATATTGCGGTTGACCCCGTCCGTCCGGACGTCCGTCCGTCCGTCCACAATTGCTTGTGGCCACAATAGAGACCACAGTTTTCATCGGATTACAATGAAACTTGGTATGTGTCTCTGTCATCATAAAATCTCGGTTCCTTTCGAAAATCAGCTTTCTGACTTTTACGGTTGGTGAGTTATACCCCCTTTCTTCGTCAAATTCAGCTTGTGGGTGTGATACAGGCTACAATGTTTATCCAAACATATTTATATGCCCACATATAATGTGGACGTATATTGAGGTTGACACTGTCTGTCCGGACGTCCGCCCGTCCGTCCACAATTGCTTGTGGCCACAATAGAGACCACAGTTTTCATCGGATTTCAATGAAACTTGGTATGCTTGTTCATATTGATGAGATCTTGGATGGGTTCGAATTTCATGAAATTTCGATCATTGGTTCCTGGGTTATTGCCCTTGACTTAGTCGAAATTATGATGTTGGTAGATTGAACGACTTTTTTGCTGTTGGTGTTTTGCTCACCAATAAAAAATTGCTGCTGGTGGGCGTATAGCCTTTCGGGCGTCCGCTCGTTTCAAGATGTTGTGAAAGCATTTATCAAAAACATAACACAAACCATAAACTTCTACATTGTTTAGTTTTTCTTTTATGTCTTTGAAAACGGGTGTTATCGTTTCTTTTGGACACTAGTTTATATCAAGGGATGGAAGGAGACTAATTCAATTGAGGTTATTGTATCAAGGAAACGATCTTCAACCGAGATTAAATCAACGTTGACATTCAAACACAATATAAATGGTGGCTTGGATCAGACTCCGATTTATATTTTTATTCTATTTTTTATCTCGTTAACATTCTTGGTCACTAAATGATTTATAATGTACACAATAGTAGTGATTTCCAAATCCGGTGAAATAAATATCAATCCAATAATAGACAAAAAGATTTTTTTGATTATTGATTTATACCTAGTCCCATGCCAAATACATCGTATGACATAAAATACCACCAAATCAATACTACCAAAGTATATTTTCAGTTTAAATGGTATCTAATTGTAAAGAATGTACACTGATTGAGAATGTTGATTGAGTTGAGGAACTATTTAAGGAATATTCATCTGTGTTCATTAGAGAGGTAAATGTGGCTGTATCACCGGGAAGACGTTGTTTTCACATGCCTTCTTGATGAACAGTCTGTTTAAACAGAGTAAATGTCTTTATTGACACTTTAACTGGTAACATTGCTCTGACCTCACGATCTTTGATTGTTAGTGACTATTTGTATCTAGTTGATTAGATTGACGGGTAGCATCACACTTTGTTTGGACATTATTCTTTTGCTTAACTTTCTTTCCATGCTTATCAGTCAAAATATCTATGAAAGAAATTTGGGTTTCATAGTTTTTCAATCAACATTGATTCATTGTCACCAACAGTTATAAAAGGAATTAGATAAGCTCTAAGCTAGGGAGTACAAGTCCAAAGAATTTAAGCTGCACTAAATAACCCCTGTGGTGAAGGGCGATAGTGAAACAAGGCATGCTCACCCGATTTTCCTATTAAAGATGGGTTTTCTCATTAATTAGAGCCAAAGTAAGCTTACTAATTGATTAATTTGGGTTTCTAATGAATAATCCATGTATTCTCAAGTTCAAAAGACCTATGTGGACGTAGAAATGCTTGTGGAATCCATTTGACTCTGATCTGCTTTGAAACGCTAAATTTAGACTCCATGTTTATTCACGTGACCAAATGACGTCATATGAATGAAGGTGTATAAGAATTGATTTTGTATTTTATTATTAGTGAGTTAAAACTTATTTAATTCATTCATAATGTTTTTACAAAGTGATATTGAAACGTTTTATTGCCTTTTGCTAGAGATAATAAATGGAATACCAAAATGCCACTGTTGTTATGCATGCGTGCATACTTAACAACCACAGCGTTCGGTTATGTACCGAATTAACAGACTGGATGATCAAAAAAAAGATCAACGACATTTGAACATTTGAAACTTGACGTTCATACCTATGGTAGTACCCTACCGAGGGAAATCCCGTCATAATTAGACTAATTACGAGTTAATTAGGGACTTGTGGGACCATCTGGTATTTTTCCCAGTCATTAGAACACCTCTAGGCTACTGTCTATTGATACAAGTATTACCGGTGCAATTATGGTATATATATGTATATATATGAAAATAAGGCAACCCTTCTTTAAGCGAAATTACAATTTATTACAGTATCTGAAAACTAAATACAGTAGTACAATTTTTAATTGTGTGACTAACTGCTTATCAAAATTTGAACCCTGAACATTTTAATTGTACAATTTTTACTTGATTTTTGACATGAAATGACTAATGTCATAAGTATCGTAATCCCGTGCTGTTGCACAAAGCATCCAAAAGATGATATAGTAATGTTATAGCATGGCTTCTGATATTTAATCGTCTTAAATTTTACTTCATGAATTGTATTGTTAAGCTCGGATAATAAAAATCAACGTGCTTATAGCATACAAGATTACAATGGATTACAAAGAAGTAATAGAATTATAGTACAAGTTCATTCTATTATATATAAATCCTAGGTTTGACAACTTCCGTGTGTTTGTCATTTATCTATGGAACACCGAACAGTCAAGTATTAAGCCGTCTTAATCCTTAGTCTGTATCGATTAATTCATACTCATTCATTAGTCATTTTTAACATTTGTATAAACAAAATCAACATTTACTAATAATAATCAAAATTCGTATCATAATGTCTTAAGAAATTACGAACGTCCCGCCATATTGGAAAACGGTTCGTCTTGATAATCAAAGAGTTATCCTTCACGTCGTGCAATATAGCAGTCATATATATAAATAGACTACAACGCATTTTCAATTGTAGACTTTGTCAACAGGACACACAATTTTCAGACTGACTGGAGACCAGCCACGTACAGCACGGAAAAAAAATGAAAAGTGAAATTTTTTGTTTGAGGTATATTTTAAGGTATTTTTCGATTTTCTTGAGCTTGAGTATTTCTGAGGACTGTTTAAATGTAACAAATGCCCAAAACGATCCCTAAAAATCAAGCCTGGGCCCCTTTAATATTTGCGAGTCCAAAATTGACTTTGCGCTCAGTTAAAAATAATGTGATAGCGGGTGTTGATAGCAAGTCAGACCATACCAACCTTTCTGTAACATCCTATAGGTACAAATTATGATTGATGCTCATATGATACATATAACCAAGTTTCAAACAGTAATAACTGCCAATATCCTGCCTGTAAATCAAATCACATTTCTTACATATATACCACAACGGCATGAATAAAAAATTGGTTAGCTATAATTAGGATCCACAAAGACCTTGTTCTGACATATTATTATGATAAGCTGGGTAATACGGTTGAAAATAGGATGCATTATATATAAGTCTGAACTTAAATTATAGTAACAGAGTAATTCGTGTCTAAGTCCTCATTGTCACTGTATTTTATCATAAAGCTTCGATAGTTAAGTAATGTATATTAAGGGGTGGTTTGAGACTAATTCAATTTAGTTCAATGTAACAAGATAAAAACATTCAACTTAGATTAAATCAATGGTGACCTTCAAATATTCTTCAGAAAGTACAAGACGCCATTTTCAAAGACGAATAACGACTTTTATCACTGTGAAGTTTGTAAAGGAGGCTTTCCATCTATGCTCGGCTTTGAAAATACGTTTGAAAATTATATAGAAATAGAATTTTGCTCTACATGTGTTTAGATGAATAAAAGCAAACAATGATTGATTAATTTAGTTCAGACGACTAAACTCAGCAATTGAAAAAAAAAACTAATTGTAATGGATTGTAAGTGGATTATGAAAACCGTTTTTAATAGGAACGGTTCGGTAGTTCTGTTAGTGTCACGGTTTTTTTTTCAATAAATGCTAGCGTCGCATGATATTGCTAGAGTGTTTATGTGTATACGTGATTGTGCATGGGAAAGCAGAACCAGAAAGTGAACAATGATATAATTTTAAGATATATGTATTTATCAAATGTTAAAACGACTTGAAATACTGGTTGTATATAAGCAATTTGTTATCGTTTAAAAAAATTATATCTGAAGCCAACTGTCTTAAATCATTGCAATCAAAGAAGAAAAGAGTCGGAATTAAAAAATATAGCAACCACCCAGGCAACAATGTCTGGATATCGCTCTATTAGTTGATCTTGGATCAGATGACCAGATGAATGTATACCATAATTATATATAACTCTATGATGTATACACTCTTTTTTTTTCAATTAAAAGAGTCCTTCTTTTAGAAACACGTTCTCACGCGTCACGATTAATGATATGTAGTTTTCAAACACTTGCTATAACCATTTGAAAGACTAAATCTATTTATTTCTTATCTTCACTTTATATCCATAGTTATATAAATACCAACAATATAAATGTCTATCCATATTAAAACAGCCATTTCGAGAGATAAGGGAGGTGTAAAATCTGAAATACATCATGGAATATACTTGTACTATAATTCCATCAGCTTATTTCTAATCTTTAGTAATCTTGTATGCTATCAGCACTTCCATGTTTCTTTATCCGAGTTTAACCCGTTAATAATGTCATATTAGTTTACGACTTTGAGGCAATTTAATTTTCATTACTTAAATCATAGATTTTTATTTGCGGTATCAAAAAAATTACCTGAAGGATGTTTTTGGCTTTTTTGTCATTATGATTGTAACATATACGACCTCTTCATGTAAATAGATTTTAAAAGAATTCGTTTCCAATGTCAATACGTTTTCATATATTGTTTTCCTTGTGGAAATTGAGAACGACAAACACAGCTTTTATTTCATATTCTTGCAACACAATAAGACAAATAATATTGTGAGACATTTCCCACGGAGACATTTCTGCCATGATTTTATTCCGGTTAATTTATAACTAAATACAAATGGCGGTTGAATTCATTTTATTTTGTTTTATGGAACTCAACGTATATGATAAATCATTTATATTTGCTGGTTGCTTAGTTTGACTTTAGTTTTAGGATGGGACGTGGTTCTACCAGATATACATATACCTTATATTTGTATAAATTGCCTTATATTAGTAGTTCTGGGACTCGTGTGGACACTAATGGTTACTTTTCAATCCTGTAATTTAATACCGTCGTCTGGATATTGGATAGTTGATATACGGCGTAATATGTAATTATTTGTAAGAAATATACCCAGCTTAGAATCTACAAAACCGGCAAATCGGAAGTAAAATATATGGCGCTAAAATTGGGTATTTCACATATTATGCAAAATTGAATTCAAGTACATGTATAATTAAGTGTTCTACTTTATGAAGTATTTTTCTGTTTGATTCCATTTGACAACGTAACAGCAATTTTTTTTCCCAAATTTAACAGTTTCGTTCCTTTCTGTGACATTTAGTAGTCGTACACGGAGGTGTTTCTGGGAAACATAAGGTGATGGGGCGAGCAGGGGCCACACAATTATACCTGGGTTATTCTTGTGAAAAGTAAAATAATAAAAAAAAAAGTTTTGGGAAGATAATAAATCCATCACGATTAGGATTCATGATGTCTGATTAGGAATATTGTAGAGACCAAAGCAAGAAGAACAAAATAAGAATATATAATTAAAAAAGTAATTAAACAACAATTTGAGCCCATTCCAAGCTATCGTCTATTCTATGACATGATTTAAATGTCATTTCGGTGTAATCCAGGTTGGAAATCTGTATCTTATTACAATCACCTCAATTGAATAATATACATTACTTTACCACAAAATATTAATAATATACATTTATATATAATAAAACATTGACAACCAGGTTTCAGACATGGATTACTCTATTGCTATAAGTGAAATTCCAACTTAAATATAATCTAAGATATTTCAACATGGTTTTTAAGATGTATTTATCATTATAGTAATTCTGAATTCCAACACGTTTTAATCTCAATTAGACTTTACTTTGATATTTATGTTTATTCAAATTGATTACCACTAAACGGAAAAATAAATTAGAATCTGTCTCGATTTCAGTGATGATTCAAATAAAATTGATGCTAGTGCAATGTTGAATAACAAATTTTGAACATATTTCAATGAACTGTTTGCTTTAACTGTCTTATCATTTCAGGATCTGCAAACAGGCTATTGGCATTTCCTTATTTTGATTTCACTGATTGGTTCATCCCTGTTTAATGTATAATATTATATTTATATGCGATATATGCGTCACCCAAAATAAAACTTTAAAGCATACATTTGGAGAATATGCAGATTTAAAAAATCAATTCCTTACAGCGAGAATATAATAATCTTTAAAATAAAGTATTATTGTATATTTCAAAATGTGTAGACAATCACAATCGTCTATGTGCCATTGGGGAAAGATACTTGTTAGTATGTAAAACCTGCTTACTGAAGTAAAGGAATAAATATTTCTTCAGACGAAGGGTATTAAAATTGAGCAATTGACTTGAATGTGATTGAAAATTAAATTGATTGTAGCGTGATATCGACTATTATTCCCCTTAAAAGACAAAGTGGCATCTTTAGACCAGACAAGATGCTTTTAAGATTTGAATAGAAATTTGAAGATTAGCTTTAAGTAAAGTAAATTACAATTTATTCATATGGTATACTTGATAGATCTTAAACTCTCTCGTTCTCTCAGATTTGAGTCTCCTCTTCCACTATACAGACATTATGAATACAATACGTTCATTAATATCCTATTTAAAATTTATTTCAGTGGACCAATAAGTGACATAAAATGCAAACGGAGAACAGTTTCTAATATCAGAGAAGACTAGTATTTCAGTCTATTAGTATTCAATAGCTAAAATCCCTTGGTGGTGTCCAGTCAGACATTAATGATATTTATTAAAACTTCCCATTTCCCATATAATTATGCGTTGTCATTTTTATAGGGCTGTAGGGCATGAGATATGACTTCCCTTAAGGTTAAGCTCATCTCGACTATATTACATTTTAGATAGATTGTTTGGAGAATATGTCAATACCGTTATTTCGTTATTTCAGTTAACATACCTTCTATCGTCTTCATATTCATCTTATGTAAGTTATAAATCAGATGGCTTTTGCTTAAAACTGTAATTCGCATATCTGTATTTAACGTTCTGTTATTCAACTATATGTTTTGTTTCGTCATAAGCAAAATGTAAATCAAGGTTATCTTGGACGGACTACTCCGTTGTATTGGGGTTGTACATACGTTTCATGCATTATGTAGGTCGAATGACATAATAGGTAAGCGGTTTTGATTTGTGGTTCTGTTAAAAACATTTTAACAAATTTGTCTCTTATTTGTCAGTAATTTAGTCAAGTAGAAAAGTGATTAGAGTAGAATCTTCGAAAGAATGTCAATCAAGCTCCAGTTAAACATCAGGTATTCCTGAAGAGAATGTGCTAAATAATATGACTGATTATGAGAGCTTATGGCTCAATATAGACTTGAAACTTCACACATGTACATCAATAGAAATTTTGTTAACTTTGATAGAGAACATACATTTAAATTAACCCATTGAGAGAAGTATTACTGGCCAATTTAAACTTTTATATTTCCCTATAGATTTCTTCTTAAAGAGTCGAGAATTTAATTGAGTCAATTGAAATATTTCTGGAAGAAATCACAAGTTGTGTGATACTTTTAATTAAGTTGTGGAACTACCGGAGTTATTTCTATTGTATTTAAATGCGGCTTGAAATTGTCTACATGATGGAAATTGATTGAAAGTTTTAAACATTTCAACTTGATAATGTTATATCTCAAGACAATATGATTTGTAGTTCTGGCACGATTCTGACACTGACAAAGAACTTTATAATGATTGTCGCGTCACGGAACCATAAACATATTATTTTATAGATAATGTTTCACCCTTGATAATATTCAGCCCAAAATATATTAACTTAGTCTAAACTCAAAGATACAAAGCGTGCAAATGTGAATACGAAACACAACCACTTTGAGCTTTTCTCATGCAGAAATAGTTAATTACAAGTACCGACTGAAGGCTAGTTATTTTTCCAACATATATTTCGGCATCGATAAACATGGTAACAACCTAATCAAGGTATAAAGTAGAAAAATATGTTATGAAATACTTATGACATGTTGATTTTATCTTTGACAATTATATATGGGGCTTTAGTTCTGTTAATTCGCACCGTCTTTGCTATAGTTATACTTTGTAAATAAGGCCAGGCTGGTATTTAAAAGGTTTATCTGTAAACGCACTTTCTATAATTGATATAGACTTTTCATTATCTGACAGTATATTACACGACAATGTGTCAGACAAAATGTTTTTTTTTTTTTTTAGCTTACAAGCTGATTTTGAAGGAGGATTCGGACCCCCGAAGCTTGAGAAACAATTCTATCAATAATGTTTTTATGACAGCTTTGTATTTTAAATAATATCGCAAGATTCGATAAACGTATAACAATAGTTGTACAAATCAATTAGATTAGTATTTTCTACTTCAGTATTCGTATCGTTTTATTATGATATCCCATGAAGAAATCTGTCCCTATGACACATTAGTACTGGGTTATTTTCAGTAACACACATACTATTTCAATATTTATCAGTTTCTTCGATTAGGTACATACAACAAATTCTACAAGGTGGCTGGGTTTCTTGACATTGGATTAATGAATGTGCCAGATACATCGCACTTCCAAACTACTCCATTGTTGCAAAACCTTTAAGCTGTTATGTTAAGCAGCGACGGTTAACCGCGAGAATGAAACGTCTATGTAAATGTTCATGTCTGTCTGGCAAACAATGTTTTATACAAGTCCCCTTATAATTTGTCAAGTTGACTTTTATTCAGCTCTGAAGAATTGTCTCTAACACAAATAAAAAAAGGTTTAGTTGAATCGGACTTTTTTGAATTTTTGGACATTAGGCCGCACAAACAAAACATCCCACCAACATTTGGTGGCTCACTGCACTTGTGATGTTCAAGTAATATCTTTAAACTTTCTGATCCGAGAGACAAAATTTATTTCTTTTCATCAGAGTAACATCATGCTTAATCGAGTCCTTCAAATTTAATGTTTGGCATCATAGATAAAGGAATCAGACAGTGATAGGACTTGGCTGAAGAAGACTATGCGACATAGATTTTCACCTATTGTCAAAGGGAATTCGTTAAATATTATATGAACTATGGCCAAAGGGAACTCGTGAACTATTATGTGAACTATTGCCAAAGGGAACTCGTGAACTATTATGTGAACTATTAACAAAGGGAACTCGTGAACTATTTTATTAGGTGACCTTTTGGCAATGGGAACTCGTGATCTATTATGTAAACTATAACGCATGTGAACATTTGTCTTTGCGAATCGTGAATCGTGAACTATTGTTAACATGAACTCTGTGAACCTATGTATTGTTTGTGAACCTTTTATACTTTTCTTACATATATCAATATTAACAAATATCTTGTGTTATCATTTCCCTCTAAAAGTGATAGGCAATCGAGTGCGAACGGTCATGGCTCCCACTGTAGAGTATGTGATTGGGATTTGCTCCGTGTAAGCTTATTCTGCTCATGGCCCTGCTTTGGAAATGGAAATTCGGGGCAGGGACAGTGTAACATCTCCAAAATATATCGAAAGTGTGACAGCAAACAATCCACACGAAGTAGGCATTCATGTTTTTTTTTGTTTTTTTGTTTTTGTATAGATTCTCATTAGGTTATCCAATATAGGCCTATCAGTTCAAAATAACCTTAACTGAAACTGAGACTACATGAAATAACAATTAAACCACGCGCTCGTGATTTTTTACAGTATCAGTTGACAGTAAAAATAATAATGCCGTCTGATAACATTAATTATTTGAATATTAATTTGTAAAAGGAGATTCGAAGGGAAGGAAAAGAGATAAATTTACTTTATTCTTTCAATAAAAATTGGATGTGTTGATAACACAAGTTCTATTTATGTGGATAATCACAAATATATTCATATATTCAGCTGCACTAAGGCTCGACGGGTTTAAACCAAAGTTTGATTTTCAGAAGATGATATTGAGCCAATGTTTTGTCAGTTTCATAAAGTGTTCTGTAGATTAAGAACAGATGAAATTTGGTACTTCCTCTTTATTTCAAGAGTATCTATCTGCTCTAACAGTACATTTAAGAAGCAAATCATTATAACTTCTTGTTTAACTACTTCTCAATCGTTCTTGATTCGTTTCCGTAAATGTATTAAAAAATTACAGATTATTGTTAAAATTATATAGTAGGCCTAGCATACTCGAACGATTCACAGATAATAGACCTCATTGGTTGTTTTGTCATGTTTGTTTAATTGACTTTTGCTGTTTTGGCAGGATTCGTAGTAATTTGTATTGAAAGTATTATACTGTGAGTAATAAAAACTGAGTAAGAGAGTTAGAGATCTGTATTTAATTGATGGCATATCAATATCTATTATATTCTCATTCTAACTTTATTGTTATTCAAAACATTTGTTTCATTTCTATTTACACACCATCAATCCAGAACAATCAATTACAGATGTATTTTACAGTTAAAAATCAATTGGTGTTTAAGAGGCCTACAAAAATGTAACTTGAAAAAAATATAATGATGAAGACAAAACTACGGAAGCCCATATGGTTCCTTCGAACTTAGAACTTACGACTTAATACTTACGACTTAGAACTTACGACGTAGAAGTTAGGCTTCGTGTAAGATATTTTGTAATTTTGGTCGTTTTACTGAAGTAAATGTGTCATATTCCAAACTGTTTTTTTTCTCTCCCTTATTCTTTTATTATAGCATTAACCTTGGCCTCATTGACATGTCATGAACCTTAAGTTGTAAGTTCTAATTTCTAAGTCCTAAGTCCTAAGTTCTAAGTCGAAAGTCCTAAGTCATAAGTTCGGATTCCTACGGATCTTCAAATTTATCGAAACATTCATTACAAGCAGATATTTTTTTTTAGATAAGAATGATTATAATTTCAGAATTTACTTAGAAATGAATGTTTCAGATATGTCGAAAATCTGTAGAGCTCCGTAATAAGAACTTAAAACTTTCTTACGACTTAGAACTTAAAACTTACGACTTAGAACTTAAAACTTACGACTTAGAACTTAAAACTTACAACTTAGAACTTAATACTGACGACTTAGAACTTACGATTTAGAACTTAAAACTTAGACTTGTTAAACTTAGACTTAGAACTTAAAACTTACGACTTAGAACTTAAAACTTACAACTTAGAACTTAATACTGACGACTTAGAACTTACGATTTAGAACTTAAAACTTACGACTTAGAACTTAATATTGGCATTAATGTTAACAAAATGTCAGAGAACACCCAATATCTCTTTATAAGACAGTCCGGAGTAAAAATATGTCTTGATTAATTCATTCTCCATTTTTATTTTTAGCATAATTTAGTGTCCTAAAATAACAAATATCTAAGACATCTAAGTCGTAAGTTCTAAGTCGTAAGTATTAAGTCGTAAGTTCTAAGTCGTAAAAATGTAATTAAGTCATGAGGTACCATATGGGCTTCCGTACAAAACTGCTGCGGGCCTCTTGAAAAAGCTTCAGTTTCGGATAAGATGGCAATTGGTCTATCATAATGTTGCTGGGTGTTTTATATAAAGATCATTTATGTATATGTCGGTTCTTTGTATTTTATCAATGTTAACTAAACAGCTTGGGCCTTTGTACATTGATTCTTTTATTCAGGTTGATGTCTAAAACATCTTCCCTTACTCGTCAAATGAACAGGAAATTACCTATCAATTCAGCTCTAGAAGACGATTTATCAACCTATTCAGCAACACTTGGAAAAAATATCCTATTCTATCTTCACGTGAAGTGTAAATGAAAATTTTAAATCAAGACAAAATGTAAAATTTTAAGATAATTGTGAGACATTTTAACCTGACAACAGTTTTACGAACCTGACAATTACAGAATATTGGAGATGGTGCCATGATAACATGCTTGTGTTTACAGGAAATACTTCTATATCATATACGTCTGGTCATGTCACAAACTGACAGAAAGGAAAGAAATAAAAAGCTGATGCCAAAAACAGGTTAATCATATCATATTGGATATCCAATTATGATTACAGGCATTTACTGATTTACTTATACTTCAGAACCTATAAGATCTCAGGTTTCTTGCTACTGCCAAGATCATGATTTCTACTTTCACCGACTGTTAAAAACTCATTTGTATGAATCTGGGAAAAGTTGAATAGTGATGGATCTGCGATATCGCATTGAGTAATTCTGAAAGCCGTTGCAATTAAAGACGATCAACATCAAACAGTTTCTTCAGAAGTGTAGAGGTACGATGAAATCACTCTAGACAATTTAATATATTGGCTGTCAAACCAGAACGACTTCACCTATACTTTCCGACCACAACTGCCCAACAATTGATTAATTGAAATAGAATCTCCTTAGTTAAACCTGTTTGGAGGAGAGACTGGTCAAATCAAACTGTTATGAATGCATTAAATGGTACATTAGATGCCAAGCCCCATGTATCGTCGGTATAGTAAAATAGAGCCCAGTAATTTTATTTCTGGATTTATTATTTAGAATGCCAGAAGTGTGTTACAGGAAAACGATTGCATTATGTACACTGTCGTCCATTATAAATACCCACCCTAGTAATATTATGTGAACCAAGGTATGGACAATATGATACTTTATACCAGGCCTTCCCGGGATAATTTCCTAAACCGCCAATTTTGTGGAATGTATTGGGAGGAATAGACAGTGGATTTTCTAGAAATTATTAGGTCGGGAAGAGGAAAACATAATATTATAATATTGTAATAAAATGATCCTCACCTTTTCAGTCAAGTAAGCAAAATAACGGCAACATGTCTATCATGTGATGATAGTTATTGTGTTAGAGGTAAACCATGAACATCATGCCGCTATTACAATGAGCAATGCTCTCTCCCCTTTTCGTTGGGCGTTATATCAAAGAAAATCCTTGAACTGTTGAAGAAATTAGAAAAAAGTAACCTTCTCGGGATAATTTCCCGAAGCGCCACGTTGGTCAAATTAGTTAGCAAGAAGCGCCAAGTGTGGAATGTAAGTATGGAGGTATATTGGTATAACGTTGCCAAAATTCTCGATGGTGTCGCAGCTTTAAAATACCAGTGTCGTCGTTACAAAATGCATTTGTTAATTCGATTTGTGAAAATGCAAAATGTATAAATATACTCCAAAATCTAATGAAATGCCACAAGAATTCATGTAACATTTAACACTTTGCATTAAACACTTTACATTATTATACATTTTACATTATGCACTTTGCATAATCAAACCTTGCTTAATCGAGCCTTGTATTATCGAATACTGCATAATCGAACACACCTGTATGGATTAATGACGTATTCATTTGTATACGACCATCTTGTCTTAGTCATAAGATACTTTCGATAACCAGGCGCCTGCTCTATGTAATATAAAGTAAGAATACCTTTCTTATTGGTCTTAATTTTAATTTGGAAATTGAAAGTATAAAGCGATGGTAGTTAGAAAATTTCAACAGTTCTTGTTTAAAGTGTGATTCAAATTAGACAAGGTATCTTCGAGCTGAGTAGTGGTTAATTCACAATCAGATGTCAATTAACTTAGGTGCTGTTGAAGAAGATTATTCAGTGATATTTAACTGGAATTATCGATCGCAGAATTTAATTCTGTCATTTATTCCATTTGATTACTTTTATCACTTCTACTTGCCTGATTATCAAATACATTTTATTATACCATGAAAAAGAAGGCACAACATTTCACTTTCAAATTGAATCCTTACCATTATATCGTATCTATTTTATGGTTCAAAGCATCAAAGAGTGATGAATTGTTTGTGAATTTCTAGGACGAAAACCTGTGGCTTAAATAAATAATCATCCTCAATAGAAGCCCAACCATTCAATTACTTGACATTTGGTAGAAAAATTAGTCAGTAAATATAACTTTAAATAAAATGCTCCCAGCTTTAATTGGGTTCATGTAGCGTTTTAAAGCAATTTTCTTCTTGTTAATACCGTAGAATTTGTGCTTCATTAAAACTCCATGAAACCTTTATTAAAAATGCTTGTTTTTTAATACTCTTCATTTGAGCTAGAATTATTTGATCAAATGTATCACTAACGAACTAGCAGTGAGATATTCGGTTGGGAAAATAAACGTAGGTCCTGTGTACGTTAAGACCACTTGTCAGTTCATAAAATATAATTACAGGTAAGGTTATCGTGCCCTCAAGAGGTTTAAATCCCTTTCAACAATCTCAAATATGTCGATACAACTACAGAATATAAAAGGCTTATACACGATGGTAACAGAAAACCTAATAAGCTTAGCAAGGAAAGGAAATAGATGGCATTGTAAAGCACTAGTAGACTAAGTGCTAACACGAATTCTTTGAAATCTTGATAACTTTATTAATCTCTTGATGCAGTTCCATAGTAATTTCACACGTTCCTCTGTTTTTCTCTAAATATAACATTTCCTCTGAAAAGGCAATTGTGGCATTATTGATTACAGAAAAAGATATAAAGTTCATATTCTTTCAAGTCCGTTACGGTTTTTGGTTTGCTAATTTGTGAATTAAGTTACAAAATTGCTTGTGTAAAGAAGGAATTTAATATTACTATAATAATGGCGAATCTGTAAAGCTTATCGCTTAGTAACGGATGGGTGTAATAATGTGACTATTATGTAAACAAGCAGAGTGCCGATGCCCAATATTAAACAAAAACACAGAAGATTACAGCGAGAGCTATTGGATTGACCAGCTGGACACAGTATATCCGAATGGTTTAAACCTTCAGCACTATACCACTGCAGAATGTTTTTTTCAAATCCATAACTGTGTTTTATTTTTTATTTTTTTTATATATATCAAATATAGTCAAATCTCATCTTTCAGTATCCACTTTAGTTTATTATAGGTCAATGGACTCCAGTATTTAAACAGGATAATGAGTTTTTGTTTTTATTTTTTAGATTTGGATTTCAGAACCGGTGAAAGAATTATCGAATTACTAAATCAAAGAATAGATGTCGATTGACTTGTACCTCCTTGACAAATAGAGAAAGAGAGAAGGTTCATAATTTTGTAAAGTGTCCAAATACCTTTGTAACATTTTACAATAAAATATAAACTAAACTGAATGAAGTTTGCTGCTTATAATATCACAGATATCTTTTGATGTTAGTACAAACATAATTAAATTGTAGCATATCCCGAGAACTTCCCTTTGAAATACCAGCTTTAAAGACCATATAAATCTAAGCCAGAGCCAAATTATTCCTTAAATATCAAGCTAATTAATTAGATATACATACTAAATACAATTTATACCCCAGTGTTTCTCTAGAATCTGGCTTAGCTTATTTTTCATCAGATGTTTTAAGTCATTCATTGTAATGTTGCTACATTCAAATCGAAATATTTTTCTGTTATTTGGTTATGTTGAAATCGAGATATTCTCATTCTACTGGGTTGCTTTAAATCGAGATAGTGTCATTCTACTTGACTGTATTGAATCGTCATAGTGTCATGCTACATGATTGTATTAAATCGAAACATTGTTCTGTTTATTGAGAATTAAGTTTGCTATTGTCCTATCCTGTCCTGTTACTTGTATAAAATAGATACATAGATTTGCTACTTGGTTGTATAAAAGCGGGGAATGGTCCTGTTACTTGGTTGTATAAAATCGAGATACTGTTCTGTTACTTGTTTGCATTAAATTGAGACATTGTTCTGTTACTTGTTCGAGATATTGTCATTTTACTCGGTTGTATAAAAACGAGAAATTGAACTGCTACATAGTTGTATTAAATTGAGATAGTGTCAGTCTTCTTGTTTGCATTAAATCGAGATATTGTCCTGTTACTAGATTGTATAAAATCGAGACATGGACCTACTTTTAAATCCATATACTGTCCAGTTACTTGTTGTATTTACAGACATTTAAGAAATTTTCTGCTACTTGGTTGTTGTTAAATCCAAATGCCGTGCTACTTTTTTCAGACAAATATGACAGCACGATCCTTATAACTTACATTATAATTAAATGTATTCTTGTACACACATAATCATAAGTAATGAAAACATACTTTCATCTGCATTCAATTTTAAAGAAATCCCAGCCCATTTCTCAAATTCCAAACCTATGATAGAATAAAATTTCAATTACAATTCTTCAACCAGGAAAACCATTTGGTAAATATTTCGTAATATATAGGAAAACACTGTAAATAATGGCGTTTTTCCTACACATAATACTAATATTCGCTTTCTTTTGCATTAGCATTTTAATGAATGAAAATAGACGCAATAAATGTAAACTTTAATGTGCCTGTTCATTTAATATATTTCGACATTTGATTTCTGGCATTTACAGCACCATTTCCTCGATATCGCCTCTTCCTTATTCGCTCCTAAATCATTCCTGTTGCACATTAAATTTTTAACAATATGCTCTTTCTTCCTGACAAATTGCGATTGTTCACAATACTCTTTCTTTTCTTAATAATGCAATTCAAATCCATTTTTTATTTCATTTCCCTTTTTTATCATTATTAATCCTATTACATGCTTTTGTGCACCTTCATATATATACTATTTATATAACAATGAAAGAGTTTTATAAAAAATTTGTAATTTGTTTTAAAGCAAAGCAAAAATGGGACAAATTGATGGGGTGAGGCGAAATTAGAAAGGGCAAATTCGGAATAGTTTTGGGTGAAATTGGAAAGGACGGTATGGGAATAAACTATCTATAGTTTATTGTATACAGAAAATTCATTCTATTCATAATATTGTAACCGAAGGGGTTTCAATTCCGTGATATTACAATAACTTCAAGAACCTGACAGCTGGAATTTGTCGTATTGCGTCTTACGTGTACATCTTCATTGTTTTTTCTATAAAATGTCAAAGCAATAAATTTTCAATTTGACATTTAATAATATGGAATCCGAGGCAATAAAGAGTCTTTATTTCCATCTTTATGATTTAGAAAAGTCCTTGTTATTAATTCGCAATGATTTATAGAGGCTTAGAAAAAAATGAAAAATGGGTTTTTTTTCTGTTGAACAAGTGAAAATTCAACATAAGAACATTTCGATTATTACCTCATACAACCTCTCTGCAAGGACCGAAATTAATATTTTAGAGATTAGGGTGATTGAAAGTAATTAGTTAATATACAATAATAAAAGACACTGGCACAGGGTTAATCTATTGTTAACTATCATGGTAAGTAAAAAGATAATTGAACATTTCAAACCTTAGACCTAAAATAAATACATGTATCATAATTTTATATTTTAAAAAATCTGCTTATATTTTAACAAGCAATTCAATGTAAAGTAAAAAAAAAAATATAATAATAATTTATATTGTTTCATATTTCTGAAATAACAAAAGTGGTTGTTGCTGAAAAGCCTAAATAAAATTAAGTAGGCCCTATGAGATAACTCGTAAAACAGGTTCGAATAAATATTACTTTTTTTTATATAGGAGACAGATGGTAGTTTATTACTTAACTCTGCGAAGCTTGGCAAGAAATATTATAAAATGGGGAAACATGGCATTATTGGGAATCAAACCGAATATTGAATCCAGAAGGTGATGCGGATTTTAGTTGGTTATTACTGTCAAACAAGTTTGCAAAACAATACATCCTTTTGTATTGCAATATTTTTCCTTTAAAATAAACACCCATAGTGTTATAGTTCACCTATTTTGTCAGGACATATTCTAAACCAAGAACAGTGAAATCGACTAAGAAAACTAAGAACCAGTCTACAGAAAGGTGTTTCATAAAGAGAAGATAAATGACAAGTTATTTTGAAGACTGGCAAGTGTTAATTGTTGGAGTACTTTACAAAGGAAGTAAGAAAAAAGGAACAAGTCTGAGATTTCAAAGTAAAATCTAATTAAAGGAAAAAGAGCTATCAATTCATTTGATATGTTGTCTGGTAGTGTTTTTTATGGTAGTTTGTCACAAAACACACCGATTTAACAGACTTAAAATACATTTATCTGAAAATGTATTCTTAATTTCAAAGATTTTCCCCTAATCAACTGAAAATTTCATACCAAAATCGATTGTAGATTCTTTGCCATTTCAGAATATTTCTAGAGAGCAATAATTTATCCTTTAAGTCGAATTTCAATCAAATAATGTAAGATCAAGCAACACGTTTGTAGCGAACACGAAATATGGTTCAATTCCATCGAATGACAGATTATTCTCACATAGAGTCCCTTCCCCCAATAAGTTACGTCTTGAAATGAAGTTAAATGTCATTTGTAGAAAGTTTTAAATCTCGTGGTGCGTGATCTACTAATTCATCCGATTTAGAAAAAAATAAACATAAGAAAACAATTGAAAGGTATTTTCCAATTTAGAACACGAAACTCAGATCCTGCACCTGAATGTGATAATGTGGAATTCAAATTTTGCAATTTCTCGATGAACAATGTTTGCAGTTATTGCCAATGACACGGTAAATATAGATGTACCATATTTAAAATATGTGTTTTCATAACATTATGTTATATATCATGTATAATTATAGGGAATAATCCATTACACTATAATTTATTGTGAATATTTGGTTTCAGGTTTAATATTATATGATAATATGTCTGTGTTCGTGTAATACACATAAGGGATGAAAGATGACTTAGAAGGAATAAGTAATGTTTATGGTTTTATACAAACAAAGCCAAGTGTTTTTTAAGCAGTGCTGTTAAATATTTTGTCGATTGATACGGAGCTCATTTGAGTGGAAATATTCAGAATTTCTAGAATCTATAATCAGTTATCACATTCGATGGTCATTCTATCCTACGTGAAAATTGTCGTCTCAGAACTAGAATTTGGCCCAAAGCCACTTCTCATCAACGGAGATTTGACCAAAATTGGCTTTGACTTTCCCTATTTCTTTATAAGGTGGCTGGAGACGATTTCTGTCTCTGACCATATGATTAATTAGCTTTATTAAGCTGGTCTTATAAGTCCAATAAATCGTCTGCTGGCTCAAAGACCAAATGTCAGACTGGTGACTTGTAATATGTGGTGAAATAGACATAGCTATAGGTAATAACCATGGCAAAATAAACACCAATTACAATCATTTTATATCTGGAGGCATCTGCAGGATCAAGTTTACTCTTGCTTGCTACAAAACAAATTTCATTTAGTGCCAATTATATTACCAAACTGGGGCAACTGTAATGGCGATCCGTTAAACATGAAGAATCTACTGACAGAAGATTTACGAAATCTGAGTCACAAGAATTCTGCATGTGATAAAGGAAAGAAAACTGTTGTATATCCATGATATATGTATATGTCGTATTATTGATAACACAAGAAACCATTGTCATTCCCTACGTGTATATTGTTCGGGTAACTATTATAACTAATACTAATGAGAATTGGTGTCTTTGAACAGTAGAGTCAAAGATGAGAACAGAATATCAGCATTGAGTTGACCTTGGTAATATTGTGACAATTCATAGTACTCTGACAGGTTGACAAATGTCATTAAAAGATGCTGATTCAATTATAGAATGATGGAACTAAATGCCTTCAAATTTGATTATATCCATGACATGCTTTCTCACTATATATATTTACTAAGAGAAGTATCCATGATCGAATATTCTAGTCTTAATAGACTGAATCAAGTTTTTCTATAAAATCTTATCGGTTAAGCATCGATTTTTTAATTAAACAAACGAATATTACAGAAGTGACCACTGTTTGATTTCTATATATTTATCAGTTCTGAGTCTGTTGTCCGTATTCAATATATTATGAATTATAATATTGAGTCATTGTAAATTCTAGATATCTTCTCCAATTTTTCGTTAGTTTTCATTTAGCTCGATAAATATGTTTCTATTGCGTTGTTTTTATGTTTGGCGGAAGGCTTGCACCAAACCAAGGATATGTCAATAATTATGATAATAAAAATCGAGTGCCATTTGATGCTCATTCGTTATCTGACAGCATGTGAATACCAGACCTAGTCATGTTATGGTGAATGGGTGCCAACTCACTATACAGATGAACTGCTTTCATTATACGTTGGTATTTTCAATCTGGGGTACGTATTATGCCAATCGAATTTATATCAGTCCGGTAAATCAAAAAATCAACACTTCAGCCAGATGTCTGAGATTTATTCTGAAAAGTAATACGTCTACAGATCCAATAATTTCCATTTTAATATTCAGTTATCTTTATATGTAATCAGTGTACTTTCCGGATTGTTATGCGACAAACCCTAAAGCTATGATTATAATCGGAAGAAAATTTGAAGCAACTACAAACAACATGTAAACATGATATTTCATACCCTGTGGGATTATATAATGATAATTGTTACTTTGTGAAGAATCAATGTTAATCAATTACAATTACCAATTGCTGTCAAAATGTCAACAACCTACCTTCACATTAAACCGCTGGCAAGCTGGGTTTTATACGGTACTCCACGTCGTGCAGTTATGTGTTATCTGTAGGACCAGCAATATTTGGTCACTTACAGCATCGTGGGGAGTTTTATCGCCTAATTCGAGAGCTTGAACCTGCTGATTCCGGATTTCTCCACAGGTACATTCGATTTTCAGATATACCTCTCGAAGAAGTTGGGTCAATGAATCAACATCCTCGGATATTCCATACTTTTAATGATGACGATCAGGTAAACATGTTTATAGCTCGAAACTTGCTGACTCTAGCCTATAGTAGCTTTTTGGACACATATGGCCTTCGTGGGTGTAGGGGTTTTAAACGTATTTAGATACCTCAAATCCACCAAACTCCGATATATTTGGAAAGATAGATGTTCATGCAGTTCAATCATACCATCATCATCCCCTTACTGTTTCACTTGTTGTTTTGTTCGGTACCAATTCGTTCTGCGAGGTGAGATGTCGAAAAATGTAAAAACTAATTTGTGAGATTAAACACTTTAAAACGCACATGGTTACCATTGTAAAAGTGACATCATTTTAGAAGTGTTAGAATCAATTGTGTCGAATGTAACACATGAGTAACAGAGGCAACTTTTAAACTGTTATAGGGTCCGGGCAATCGTGTCTTTAAATGTGATATATATTATCGTAACTTTTACATTTAAGGAACATGGCATATCATTCACGTATCGTGTTTGTCTGCAAGGTCATGTCTGAAAAGTGTCGAGGAATATGGGAAGCACTTAGTATTTCGTCCCAGCATCTCACCAATGATTCACCAGACATTGTCCTTCTTCACTTGGCCTTCAAAATCTATCTAGTGGTAACGTAAAAACACTTAAATATATGAACCTCATCAACCCATACTATTCAGCTCATCTGTCTGATCCGATACGGTGTCTGTGTTGTCAGTGTCATATATGTAAATTATCTTCTAATATCAGAATGTTTGCTAAATAGATGAGTGATTGTCAATAACAATATGCCAATAGCAATGTCAAATATTTCACATTAAAACAGAATCTTCGCTCAATAACATTCCTATCTGTAGAAAATGGTTCATTAAGACTGTAAATTTAGACTCCATCTAAACTCATTAGATTCCGAGTAAAGATGACCAAGGGCATTAGGAATCATATTAACTGACAATGTTGAACGCCAAATTGATATCAACAAACTGAATTGACGCTTTATTTGATTTCTCGGTCATTTGTTGATATTGAACTCGTGTTGATTGTAGACCTTATCACGATGTTTCTATTAACGAAATAATAAACCATTGGGCAAAGAACTGGAAAAGAACAAACATGCGAGTAAAAAACTCTAAGGTACTCTTTTTTTGTAGATTTATGAACTAAACCACAACATTGAAAATACCTTAATCTGGTTGAGGGAAGATTATAATTATTCATTTGTACATAGACAGAGCCAACAGATCATAGCCTTGTGAACAATACACTATCCCTATCAGCTGGAAACTTGCCAGTGTGGATATTAAAATGTACTTTGGTTAAATATGAAAATTCCAAACATAACAGATTTATGCCAAATTTTGAGAGTGAAAAGGAAGGAAGAAAGGGAAATAATTATATTCATGGTTTTGACATGTTGACAACTCTATACATGTTTACTAATATATCATAGTGCTGTCAACTATATGTAACAAGATCAATCCAATTTAGTAATTACGTTAATACTCATTCGATTGCTGTACAGAAATCAATTAAGTCAATTACTTCAGTTGTTATATTGGAATAATTGAGACTCGTGTTACATGGTGATCTTGATCGAGCAATTTTTTCCCAAATTTCTTTTGATCTTTTAAGCTCTATATTTATCAAATAGTACAATCTCATTAAATATACAGAGACAAATGATACAAAAACATTAAAAGTTATCTGACAATTTCAATTTGTATCACATTCAGATAAATATAGCAAATGAAATGAATTGAATGGAGTTTTACGTCCTACTTTTTCCACCTTTTGGGCTAATGAAGACGGGCAACGCCATGCAGTGTACTATGAGGGACATTTTGCCAGGACAGCGGCATTAGCCTGCTCTTTTTCGATTTCCAACTGTCGAGGGATCTTTAAGTGCACAGCCTGTAGCACACGGGGCCTCGGTTTATTATCCCATCCGAACGACTAGACGCTTTTTCAATGTCAGTACCTCCGAACTGCATCACTGACAAGGGGAAACCGAGCAGAAAAATCCGAAGGTTAATCTCGACCTTTTGCCGGGATTGAACCCAGGAACTTGAGGTTAGCGGGCAAGCGTCTAACCCACTAAGCCACCACGGCTACCAGATAAATATAGCATTCCACAAGTTACTTAATTTTTAAACGGAGTATTTGATGCTAGAATGTGTCAATGTTCTAGAAACCATTGTGCATAACAAATAACCATACTAAGATGGAAATCGCAAATTCATCCATGTACGGAAAAATTAATATACCCTTGAAGCGATTTAGAAAGTAATGAGAAGGGAATATTTCAGTAAGGATGTAAGGCAAGTAGCAATTACTGAATGGGGAAACGACTTTAATTAAAAATAACATAGAGAATTAAAAATTAAAAATAATGACAAATTAACTCATACCCCCATTTGTTATTTAAAAGAAAAATATTAAAAGCTTGATTAAGAATTTAAAACTAAATTAAAATTGTGAATGTCATAATCCAACCAGGTAGTATTTTATTTATGTTAAGAGTTTGCAAAGCGGTGCGCGAGTGAATGATGATTTGATATATTAGCATCCAAGTATCCAAACACTGGACCAATAACCCAAGGTTTGGGTGTCCTTATCAGCAAATCCTTGTTCCTTGAGCAAAATAGCCCCACCCCTGCGAAAGGAATGGTCGATAACTTTTAACTCTGAATATGACAGCCTCTTTCCCTGAATTGAAATCACATTCAGATAAATATAGCATTGAAATCGAATTTCCTCAGGAAAGACACAATGCGCCAATTCTTCGTTAATATGCGTGGAGGGTCAAAAGAATTCTTGACTAAAACAAAAGCACAAAAGAGACCAAAGATGCTATCAGAAATGCTGCCCAAAAGTCTGTATTACAAGATAGGTCGAGTCCAGAGCGAAACTGTAGCAAAAGCTCTGGTGTAATGGGAAATGTATGCGACTGAGCTAACTTAGTTTCTTAAACATGAGCCGGGTGGCTGTCACCATTAATGGTCCATTTTAGACCGGTTACTGAATAATTAGATTTATGAATACAGTCCGAGCTAGAAGCACTTTGTAAATCAACCTTTGCAAGGTAACAGTCTTGGGTGATAGGTTCTCTGACAACGATGTTGTGAAACTGATGCGAGAAGCACGTCGCTTCAAGAGACTCAACTTCTTTTTAAAATGGAAAAATTATCTAGTTGGCATCAAATACTATCATTTGTCTTCCTTGCAGGGACACGTTTAGTTCGGCTAAGTCCGCAAGTTGTAAGCGGATCAAAAACCAGGAATTCTTTCTTGATACAGTTCTCATGAAAATAACGAACAAAAACCAATAACTGGCTAAGGCTCGCACAGTCAATCGATTCATCAAGCTGCATACTGAATTCGTACGGACTTCATTTTATTTGATCAATTACATGGGCAAGGACGTCCTGCGACATGATCGAATCGACGGCGGACTGAATCATTGGACAGAGGAATCTTTTGGATCAGTAGCCGCTGTTCTTCCCCGCATACACTTTCAACCATGTCCAAGTCGCAGGAAGCCGTGCTTTATCAATGTACCAGATGACTAAGGAGTGCTGATGGTTTCATACTTTCATTGCACAATATCTTGCAACAAAACATTGAGGTTTCTCATCAGCATCATGATCTTTCAGAGCCTTGAATCCGAATGAAACATAATCCTCTTTTTTGGGAGGCTTTGTGACAGTCCAACTTTAATTTGAAAATGAATCACAAGTTGACACAACACAGGAGAAAGAGAAACTGAATCAAGTGCAATCAAAGACAAAAGAGAAGCTAATTGTGGAAATCCAAGTCCGCGGCTGATGAACTGACCAGTCAGTCTTTTAAGAAAATTGAGACTGACTCATGATTTCACAGTCTGACCTCACATACTGCCACTCCCTCTGAATCTTAGACCTAAGGTATGACTTGAAAATCGTCCTATTTTGAGAATACATTCATAGCATGCTCATTCATCTCCTGGAGATATACCCCCGCAGCATAAGAACCTGTATTCAAGGTACCACTCAAGGGAATATTCCTCGCGTGTTATGCTGGTGGGGACTTTAACTTTTGCAAAATATATTGTTATTTTTATACATTGAAAAAAAAGATAGGACAATTAACTGAGGTCTTATCAAGATTAAATCAAATAAGAATCAGAAGCTGTCGTTCTCTGACTAAAAATAGTTGCCTTGTTCATTTTATGAATGTGTTTAGGCGCTGGTTCATCTTCCCGCTAGACGTTCAAGGTTTTTTCTTCCCATGTTAATTTATTTTGTGTCCAGTCTGGTAGGTCATTCATCGAGGGTATTGCCCCTTGGGATGAATGTGAGACAGGACCATGTCCTTGTGTTTTGGACCTTATTTTGACCAATGTCAAATAAAGAGTTTATACTTTGAAAGTAAGCGACACTTAGTCCATTACCCATCGCTATTATCAATAAACCCCCACATTACAAAAATATTCCGTTTTCGGAACCGTTCTGAGAACGGTACCGATGAATTTTGTGTAATGTAAACGGTCGAAAGTACCGAGAACCGTTCCGAGATCATCTCCCTGAGGTGGGCCAGAATTGGAACGGTTTTCGGTACTTTCGACCGTTTACACGGACTCGAAAAATCTGTGTAATGTAAAAGGTCTGCGTCTACTTCAAAGACGAACTTGCCCGTTTCCCGCGGAATTTCGTCATCATTCCTAAAATTCTAAAATGGCTGCCCGACAGAATGTGAACAACGAGTTAACAAAACAATAACAATAACATGACAATAATTATTTCTTTTTGAATGGTAACGCCGCATTCGTTGTTTAGCAATTCTTTCAAACAAAAGTCCTTGGGTTATTTGGGCTCGATAGGGTTCTCTCATACTTAAACTTTTTCTTTCTTTCCTGTGGCGTACGAAGAAAAAGTATAAAAGGTAAATTATAACCATATCAAGCATCATTGTAACATCCGGGTGACATAAAGGGTTATTTCTAACTTCTTTCAGAAGAGTTCCACTAACAAGCGTGCCGAGAACCTTCACCGTTTACACTACACAAACGAAACAGGTCTCAGTAAGCTTTATTTTGTGTAATGTTAATGGGCACATTTTATCGCGGCCTGGTCCGAACCGAGAACGGAACGCTTTATAGCCGCCTTGTGTAAAAGGGGTTAATGTTAGATAACTTGTTAGATTACAAAAAGGGACAGAAATACATCAGGACTCTAAAATCCATTATATTAGACTAAACATCAAACATTCCCAAATATAATTTTTTTTAGCCGAAGCCATGTTGAGGTCAGTTTGTAATGTGTTTGCAGTTGAATCTGTTCTTTTAACAGTATGAAAAGAATATTTATTCTTAAATTTATATGAGAAATCTAGTATTTGCTCGGTGGGATGTTGAGATGCTTTAAAGTAATATGTTTTCAGTTCATTCTTTGGGTCTTTTATCCTTGATGTTTTGCAATAAACGGCTCTAATATAAACCAATAGGTTAGAAACCCCTAAACCATCGTAGTTTTTCTGTCTCTACCCTAGCTCTTAGAGGTAGATGTTTCAATCAAGGTCACTGCCAATGTCAAAACTAATGACATTGAAGACACTTTTCTACGTTTTATTAAAATCGTTTAATGACAACGTGGTCTTTCCAATGATATTGGATATGGATGTCCTTGTGTTTAACAATATGAAAGGATAAAGGGAGATAACCAAATATCTCCACTTCAGACCAAAACTAATCTAGAAAGCTGTTATGAATGTCACTAAATTTAGGACTTGAAAGACAATTACAAACTTTAACTGTCTGAAAATCTCATATCCAATGCAATAACAACTTATACAGTTATACGAGTTCGGATAATATATATTTTCAGTCCTATTAATAGGTATATTCAAAGTAGGTCATATTACGTATTTCTGAACTGATTAAGTTTAATATTCGATCACGACGACAGTTAAAAAGCAATCCAAATATGTTCACTATATGGATATTGGCCCTGTTTTGTGTTATACTGACACTGACACAAGTCAGTTCTCATTATAGCTATTATATAGATGACAGTGTAGGTTTAGGACGAAGGTTTGATGGAGTAGGAGGACTGAGTGGAGGTGGTGTAAGTTAAATGAAATAATGTTTTTACTTCTTCATAATGTGACATTGATAACATGATAGTTATATATGATACGTCGTCCTTGACATATTTTAGTAGCAAACCAAATTGAATATCTGCTCACGTGCAGTCCTTTTATACTAGTTTATGACCGAAATTCTCCTTTTTCAGAAAGTCTCGATAATCTTATCGTTTATACTGAAATAAGCGATCCCAAACAACTATTATTTAGTCAACACGATAGTTTTCAACTCTTTACTATTTATCAGTTACAGGGAAATTTTTTATTTCTAATTTTCACTTTTTAAAGCAATATCGTCTTCTACATAATAAGAACTCACCTTTACGTCTCAGGATTTAACGTCATTTGTCAGCATTGATACTTTCAGACGTGAGATTCAACGCAGACGGTATTTTTTTTTTTTTTTTTTTTTTTGATAAATCCGCTGATAAAGCAGAATTTCTTTAAACTTCAATTTTGTATTACAGGCGACATCAAAATTACTAGTCAATTATCCAGAGCAACAACGAAATGAAATTTTGGATTACTTATTTTTAGTAAGTATTTAGGAATTTATATTATTCGGCTCTACAACAAATGCTTAGAAGGTCAGATAAATACCTCAATTCAATTTTATACACGAACATCCCAATAGTTCTCACATACAGTAAGAAAACATATCATTGAACCGAATAGGCGTCACACGAGTTATTTTAACTGTTTTTGTAGAAAGTGTGATAAATGTACATTCTTACTAAGCTGTAACAAAAAACGAAACAATCATCTTATTGTTTACTATTCATACATTTTAGCCGAATTTTGCAGCATCTTTGCATATATTGAAAGTTGAAATTGGTGGAGATGCTCAAAGCACAGGTAAGCATAACACTCAAGCCCTGATTCGTCGTCTATACTGACCGTTTACCTGATTTACAGTGTAGTACATCTTTTGATTAAAATTATACCTTGTGTTACAACTAGCACAATACGAAATTCATTCCATCTGTAATATTCCATTAAAATTCGCAGAGTTATTAAGGATATGCTTATCACCAAAGTCGCGTTAAAATCAGATGCAAAATAATATATACATAGTATAGAGCATATTCACATAAATTATGCTGTCAAAAAAATTGTGTTTTTGGATATAAAAAAGCGACATATAAATTGTCATCATATTATTTTATAAAGTATAATTATCTAAGAATTTAATTTATAGATTCCTTTATATTTGTAGAAGGAACAGAAGCATCTCATATGCATTACCCCTGGGATTTAAATTTTAATCGAGGTTATGAATGGTGGATGATGAAAGAAGCAAAAAAGGTACTAAATCAGAGGACTGTAAAAATCAAACAAAATTAATTCTTCATGTGACTTCTCTTAGTCAGAAATGTGGTAGCATTAGAAAGTAGAAACTCACTTTGAAAAGTAGAACATTCAGTTATGAGCATTCTAAATTATATTGCTGAATTGAATTATACAAATGGCTACATATTACACTTTCTAAGTCTGATTATTATACGATTATCTTCTTTTCAGAGAAATCCTGAAATAAAGATTTATGGTTTACCTTGGGGATTCCCGGGTTGGGTTGGTGGTGGTACACAAAGTCCATATACATACCCTAATATCACGGCAAGTTATATCTGTAAATGGATTCTTGGTGCTAAAGAAGTTCATAATTTAACCATAGACTATGTCGGAGTAAGTAGAAAATGGTTATAAAGAAATCTTTAAATATTACGGCTTTCTCCATATACCAGAGAAAACTTCTTTCTAGATGAAAATTTAATTGAGCGATATATGTAAAACAAAAATTTCGGTATCAAATGTTAAAATTCTTATTGTAATAAATACATCATGTTCTTTTTTAAATATAGATATGGAATGAAAGACCGTATGATATCACGTATATTCTGGTAAGACAAATTCTAATGTGTAAGGGCCAAATTGACAAGAGCTTATCTTATGCTGTAGACACGAGTATCGGATGTAAATGCCTTTAGGACAACAAAGTCTTGGACCGTGACTTTCCAATATGGAAAATATTCGCATTATAGCATCTGGAATATTTATAATGAAAGATATTTTTTTCTTTTTTCAATTCGGCTTCCTTTCTCATTTCTTTTAGACATTGCGAGGGGCTTTAGATGAGAATGGTTTAAATAATGTCCAGATAGTAGCTGCTGATGGCGACATGAAGATTACTCGTGATATTCTGACACATCCGGATTTAAGGAAAGCCGTCTCAATCATTGGGTTAGTCTTGGTAGAACTACTACCTTAATTTTTATTTCGTATAATGGATTAATTTTTCCATAGTACGCCCATTGAATACAACTGCCTCCCTAGCTTTTCTGCGGAGGGGCACTTTTAGATGCGTATTGTCTAAATGTGTCAAGTTTATAAACAGGAAACTAAACAAACAGTTCGCTAGAATTTGCAAAAGATTTTTTTTTTTCAACTCAGAAAACATCAACCCCACACAGATAGTAATATATATGATTTAGAAACTGGTAAACCTATTTGGGCTTCTGAAGATTTCAGTCAAAAACCTGACAATTATGGTGGAGCTTGTTGGGCTCGGGTAGGTATTACACATCAAGTCGCACAATACTGTTTTAAACAACTGGTGTATAATTGGTCCATTGCGCTTGGAGCGATTGGTATTTTTCTTCGTGGAGATGATGCTGATCACTGCACCACTGTTATTTCTTCTAATCTGTATTGTTTCGTCTTTCAGACAATTAACCAAGATTACGTAAATGGATTTATAACTGGGTAAGACGTGAATTCTTTTCACATTAATACTTTCACCAAACAATAAAATCTTCTATAAGGAAAAATCTTTTAAATACATTTGAAGTTACTATTAAAATGACATTCTTTATTAAATATGGGGAAGTGATGAATTGTGAATGTATCATAATCGATCGTTGGTTCAGTACCTTTATGATTTATGTTCACTATAAATTATATTCAGTCTTAATGAATCATTTAAACAATTTTAGCCAGATAGCATGGTGTGTTATAAACAGTATGTACGATGGTTTACCCTATTATAATAATGGTTTGATGAGAGCAGTGGAACCATGGAGCGGACAATACTATGTTGCAGCTCCAATTTGGGCTTCAGGTATCTAGATCAAACATACCCAATAAACAATATACACTTTGTAGACGCTGCTCAACGAATATTTGGAAGATGGAATGGCACAAGGTAATTCGTCAAGATTAGCGAGGCTGTATTCTGATTTAAGTCCTTAATATTGTTATATAATCAAGAATGATTTAATCATATATCATTCATGTACCTTTATGATGTAAGCTAAGCAATGAAGTCTCGTATATCAAAGGTAAATGAATACTTTATAGCTCACACTACACAGTTCACCAAACCAGGATGGTTGTATCTAAAACATGGATCTGGAGTTGGAAATTTCTCTCAAGGTGGAAGTTATGTCACCTTTATTAGTCCAGACAGAAAAGATTATACCATTGTTATTGAAACAGGGGTAAGTATCATTGTTTTATAAAACAACCTTCTTTATTAAAATAATCTGACGAAAAAGCAGAACAGTTTCATTCTGAACGGCATTAAAAGGCAAATAATTTGAAGAATACATTTTTAATCTGTCTTTAATATTTGTATATTTCCGTTTTCAGACATTCAATCATTCTCACTGTCGTAAATTTATTCCACCGTTTAAAGTTCAACCACAAGATGTTACCTTCAAGTTGGCAGGATCATTGGTGGGTATAAAATAAATTTGAACGTACCACTCACGAAATCTGGAATACCTACACGGGTTGATATGTGAAGTATATACTTATGATGCTTTTGAGATAATGCATGATTTAAGAAGACATGTAAACATCATTAAATTTTATTCACGATAATGCTAATGCGCAAGCGAGACTTAACTGGTGTAGGGGTCAAACAGGATAGTCAATAACGGGTGTGACCGCCATTTGCATTGACACATGCGGTGCATCGTCGTCGCATGGAGTTTATCAGTCTCTGGATAGTGTTCTGAGGGATAGCATTCCGCTTCTGATCAAGGGCAACCGGATGTTCTCCATCTTGCGTCGACGTGAAAGACGTCGTCTAATTTCATCCCAGAAGTGCTCGATAGGGGAGAGGTCGGGTGACAGAGCTGGTAACTGAAGCACGGGGATGTTCTGCTGTGCAAGGTACTGCATGGACATCCTTGCAGTGTGTGCCCTAGCGTTGTTCACTGTAGACGCTGGTTTCGGTGACGATCCGTCAATATGAGGCCGAAATAAGGACGTCGTGCACGCAGCTAATAATATTTGTAAATGTATAGTAAATAAGATCTCTATTAGTTATTTCAATTTAGTTTTATTTCACAGGGTAATGTATCGAGTCTCAATGTATGGTATACAAAGCTGAAATTTGATGGTAGTGACTCGACAATCTTTCAACAAAAATCCATTAAGGTACGCTTGCTTAGCTCATCAGGCACGAAGAATTCGCGTCATTCATTCAACCAAATCGGTTATGTAAAGTATAATATTAGATTGCCACTGTGAGATCATGACGGAACGTTCATAAAACAAGAGGTACGCGGGCATATTTTGTTTATTGTGACATTAAAAATTGGATAGAGAGTTATGCAATAATGTGGATTGTATATTGCAGTTTCATTGGCTTTCTTTTTAAATAAAATCAGCGGTGAAACCGAAATACTCATCAAAACAACCCGTCTTTATTCAATTATATGTTGTAGGTTGTTAACAATGTGATTAATTTAAAGTTAGATGTTGATGAAATTTGGACATTAACAACAATTTCAACAGGCACTAAAGGTCAACATCCTTCACCCCCGCCAGCGAAACCTTTTCCCTTGCCATATTTTGATAACTTTGATGGTAAAATGTTAATTCTTAAAAAATCCAAACATAAAGGGGACATTACCATCTTTCCAAGATGCGAAAGTCGCACATATTGTTTGCAACATTGTGATCATTGCCTTCAGAAAGGATATACTATGTGTAAATATTCGATCCTCTAATGTTTTCAGTATTGCTTAAGTTTTAAATCCATAATTGATATTTTGTTCTCGGTAGGTTTGAATTTCAATCCGATTTTATCTGTAAGTGTTGCAGGTGTGGTTGGAATGAAAACTGCCAATTTCCTCCAAATGCATATTTTGTTCTTTGATCAACCCCCAAAAATGCACCCTAATTTTATTTCAGCATATCCAATCTATTCAGAAGCTTATAATTTGGTACAACAGTCGGGGATTTATGAAGTGACTGAAGTTGAAGGCGAACATAAAATGGTGATACGTCAAATGTCTCTCGAGAAACCAGTGGCTTGGGAAAAATCCGATTTATATGGCCCAACTATTAATATCATTGGCAATTACAATTGGTACGTTATTACTTTACTATGCATCACTCATTGTTTGTTGATGTGACTGGAACCAAATTTAAAAACACCACCAAGAATTTAGAATTTTAAATAGTTAACAATCATTCTGTGCAGATATTTTTGTGGGTTGAAAAAAAAATTGTTTTTCTCAAATCTAGGAAAACTACAGTGAAACCTCGTTATCTCGACATCGGTAATCTCGATGTTCCGTTTAATTCGAGGTCCTTGCGCGGTCCCGGCAATATCCATATACATGTATATACCTAATCTAGAGAACTATGTCCATGTATATTTATAGATTCGTTATGTTTTTGGGTTGTGTTAGAAAACTACTGTCCGGATTAACCGAATTTAAGCGAAATAAACGCCTAACTGTAGAGAAATTGGTCTTCGTCGAATTCTGCAGGTTTCAACTTTTTATAAATTTTAAGGCCCAGCATCAGAACTAGTTTAAGCTGCTAACTTGACCATTACTACAACCTTCATTATTAAAGAAGGGTTCCCTTTATTTCGTATATATATATTTATACCATAATTGGACCGGTAATACGTATATCAATGACTGGGAAAATACCAGATGGTCCCAAAAGTCATTAATTAACTCGTAATTAGCCTAATTATGACGGGATTTCCCTCGGCAGGGTACTGCCATAGGTATGTACGTCAAGTCTCAAATGTCGTTAACCTTTTGTTTTGATCACCCAGTCTGTCAATTCGGTACATAACCGGACGCTATGGTTGTTAAGTATGCACGCATGCGTAATTGCGCACATTCCTTAATACTTTTCACAACAACAATGGCATTTTGGTATTCCATTCAGTATATCTAGCAAAAGGCAATAAAATGTTTAAATATCATTTTGTAAAAAAATTATGAATTAATTTAAATAAGATATAACTCAAACTATCTCCTTTTGAATATATTTAGATAATGATAATAAAATACGACGCCATTTGGTCACGTGATCAAACATGGAGTCTCAATTTAGCGTTCCAAAGCGGATTAGAGTCAAATAGATTCTCCAAGCATTTCTACGTCCAAATAGGTCTTTTGAAATTGAGAATACATGGATTATTCATTAGAAACCCCAATTAATCAATTAGTAAAATTACTTTGGCTCTTATTAATGAGGGAACCCATCTTTAAATTACTTCTTTTAGGATTACCAAACATTTAAAACAAATCACGATTGATCAATTCGATACATGGATTTCATAGCAAATTTCAAAAGTATAATCAGTACGTTTCGCTCTGCAGAAAATATTTCAACGGTCGTTTCTGGTCGTTTCCCTTCCTTCACAAATTGAATCGATTATTATCCCCCTCAAACGATGAAGAAATTTTGAACTTGGGTAAATATTTCTTCCATGCTTTTAAACTTAGAATAATCAATAGTTAGATTCGGTATATCATTCATGTACTTATATCTGTTATAGGTATTTTCATTAGTTTTGTATTCGTTTATTCGTGGGTTATTTTGTTTTTTCTCTCTTTATTTCGTTGTATTTTTGCACTTTTTTGTATTATATGTATCCAGCTACAGTATGTATTTACTTTGCTGTTAAATAAATATCTAAATATCATTTTGTACGTTTTTTTGTAATGGGCATTACACCTCTTCAATAGTTATGAAGCATGAATTGTATATTTTTCAGGAGTGACATATTGGTATCTGTTGATGCTCGCCCCGCTCCTATCAATGCAACGTCCGGTTTGTTTGTTGCTACTAGAGTTCTTAGTCGAGGTTTGGACACTGGACCAAACAGTGGAGTTTATTTCTTTATATTTCCTTCTAACCAAACCTATATTGTATCTGGAAACGCAGGTAAGTACGATTTAAGCAATATAACGAAATTCCTAAAATACTATTACACTTGATGGAACGTCTTTATTTGTCAACATGCAGTGCCCATAATATTACAATGGTGATAAAGTCCTGTCGATAAAATATCTACTTAAATTATATATCAATTTCGTTCGTTACAGTTCGGAATAATATTTTCAAAACAGGAGAGTCTTCAGAAATTCTACAAGATGGCTGGAATAGAATAACACTTGGAGTTAATGTGAGTATTAAAACTATCGAACTATAAAGTTCTGTTTATTTTAATATTTAACTTAAGATAATCAATGCAGATTATCTGAAAGATTTAATTGAAAAATATGAGCTTTATTCCCATCCATCGTTTCCTATGGATTTCAAAGTAAATATGTGGTTATATTTCAGGGTAACAAGGCGTCTGGTTCAGTTAATAATAAATTAGTATTTAATATTACAATACCTGGAAATACTCATTATGGTTTTGTTGGATTAGGAACAACATCATATCACCTAGCAGATTTTGATAATATTTATATTGATAATTCGTAATAATTTATTATTTGTTGACTTGTTCAGATGCTAAATTTGGTTAAATTTTCGTTCAATAATATTATATGATGCAGTGTGCAATATTATACTAAAATTGTTAAATTTTATTTAGTTGTTAAATGTTCTTTACTGTTTAAATGATATAAATCATTTGTATATGATCTCAAATCTCGTTAATATCATAATGTGAGAATTGACCCTCTCTGTTTTATTATGTTATTATCAATAAAAGAAGCTTGTATACATTTGTTTGTTATTAGTGGTACATTTAAGTGTCTATAGGCAATTGGGTAAGCCCCTGGAATGAAATTGATCATATTCACGCGTTTATAGTGATGGCGTCATTGTGCAGCGGGAAATACAAACTTATTATCAAAGAATACATAATACAACACACCCTTTGTTTGTTGCTGATCATTGAGAATATGGATGATAATAAATTAAGTCTTGGAAGTCTATATGTGTACCAAGATGGTATAACACGTCGCATGACCTTTATACTTTGCATACACTGAGTTCAATAAGAAGTTTCCAATGAGTTCATTGAAATATTCTTGTATGATTTCCAGTTTTGAAAAAAAAGGATTCACATAGCACATTCCAAATTCGGGCAGTACTGTAGGTCTCATTCCGTATACCCCATTATAAATATAGACAGTATTGCAAATTTGACTCCCAAAAAACTACTTCAGGTGTAGAAAGGTTGTTTTTGTTTCGTGAATAAGCATTATAACAGTTACACCTCAAAACCTACTCTTGGTATCAATAGAACTGTCTACATCTAACCCATATTTCTTTCTGGCTCTTTCAAATATATCACTATCATCGTCATCCAGATCTATAGAGTCTACACTTTTACTGAGATCATCGTCATTATCATCCTCCACAACTGATGTTACAATTTTTGCTTTGCCCTTGGTGACTTTTGAACTTCCCTTTTGCGAGGCTGTAACTGAAAATAATCAAAGAATATAAATTGTTAAACTACAAAATAACATAACAGCCAAAAAAAGAGGAATCATGTGCGTCTACATGACGACATGAAAACCAAATCTAATAAGAGTTTCTGGAGTGAATTTACTGTTAAAGTTTAGTGACTGAAATTGTTTCAAAAAATACCATCCTTGAATAATGAACGTCTAACATAAAATCACCTGTTGAATTGTCGTCCAGGTAGTTTTGGGCTTCTTTAATAACATCAGATACCATTTTCTTCTTTTCAACAATTTTGCCTACATAATAAATCAAGAAGAAGTTGAGACGATTCCTTTAAAAAAAAAAATACCACCTCGTAGGTTTATGCTTTCAAAATAAAACAATTCGTAAACGAAATCGATATAGGGGGTTATGTGGGTTTCGGTAAGATTAGTTGTATTGGCATTAGAACCTTTTATTAGAAATTTTATTTGCATGTGTTTAATTGGTCTGGTATAAATCTTAAACACTTCTCTTCAAAGATTTATAATGGATACCTTACCGTCTTTATTTTTTTCAGTAACCACAACTCTATCTATTCCTTCCATTTTCGGCACATTTTCTCTATCCAATATCGATGGTCGATTATAGAGATTCATTATTTTTTCATATTTCTTTTCATTTCTTTTGCGTAATTCTTTTTCATTGACGATCTCAATTTTTTTTAATTGTTTGCTTTTATGTTTGACACTAGAACTTTTTGGTACGTCACCATCTGTATCAAATTCTTCTGGTAAGCCATAGTCCTTGCGATTCATAATTTCATGTTCGACAATCCGGTGTGTAACATACTGAGACCGGAAGCGACGACATTGTGCCCGCTCAAATTTAGTGCGTACGTAGGCCAACTGTTTTTGTTGTCTTCGTTTTGACTCTTCTCTTTGTTTCTGTCGTTTCCTGGTAAGCTCATTGTGTTCTTTTATAAGTTCCAATTGGGCTTTAGTCATTTTGTTCAGAACCTGATTTTTCCGTCTTTTGTTTGTCTGCTCATTATTATAGGCTGCATGTATATTCAAATAATTATATGTTTCTCGCTTGGAGAAGATATATTCCTTCTTTTGTCGTGGAGACACCGTCAGTGGCGAATTATTATATGAACTTATACGGGAGTTCTCTGCCCTTCCCGAAGCTTCTGTTTCCAGTCTTTCTGATTGTCGATTCTTCCTCAAGTCTTTTCTTGTTATTCCTGTATAGACCGCGAACACCTCGTTTGACGTATTAATATCTGGTTTGAAAGGTGGTTCGTCGTATACTGGCAACTTTTCAAATAGAATTCGATTACTTTGATAATTATCCTTCCAGCTCTCCCTGGGCGATTTTGGTTTCTGTGATCGTTCCATTTCTAATGCTAATCGTAGCAATCGAAGATCTTCAGTTTCGGTGTTTCTTTTTTCCTTTGTATCCTGCAAATCATAATGTACATGATCATTGATTCCTGTAAATTCAATTTTGTCCTTTACTCCATAATTTGGTTTCTGTATTGGAGATTGTGCCTTAGGTGATTGGAATTGATTAAGTTGGTTCGGTGAACATGGTGTGAATGCTTTCTGTTTCTGAGAGGGTTTCGTAAAACATTTTGAAGAATCTCCATTCCTAAAATAAAGAATATATATGTATATTTGATTCTGAAAATATGTTAACTCTCTTTTGACTTATATTTTTGTGATAGTGATTTTGAGACCATATTAACATTATAGCAGCATGAATGAAACAAATTCTTACCTACCCTTTAATGTTTTCAATCACTCTTGTATCAGCCCAAGTTGTTGCAAATCGTCCGAGTCTGAAAGGAACCCATTTATAATTCAAGTATCCTAGAACACAATATTTTAGATGGCTAAGATAGACACCAGCCCTTTATCTTTATCATTTTGAAGATTGATATTGATTTGCTAATGAACAGACATAATATTTTTCCTAGACAAAATGTTACACGTCGTTTCTAAACCACACTCCTAATACTTCATCGAGGCCGTGGTATTACACATCTAGATATTATCCAACCAAAATTGGCCCAAGAATCCTTCTAGAAAATCTCGTGCAATCAAATCAAACAACTCCTTTACAGACGTTTTTTTCTTACTTCCACTTGTAGTTTAGCTTAATACCAGTTGAAGACCCATTTTCAGGATGCAATGCATGTTACACGGCAAACGATTAGAGAACTCTTCTTTTTACAATCACGAATTAAAACAAAGACTGTTGTCATTAGACTTTCGTTCTGTTTACCTATTATCTCGTTCTTTGGTAGTAATTCCAGCATAAGTATTATTATATTGTTGATTATTAGAGATCTGGTCAGCATTCTGGGCAACCAGGTTATTGATCTTGGGTAATGGGGATGTTTGTTGAGTTTTATTCGGTGCTGAGTTAATATTTCTTCCATAATCTGAAATGAGTGTCGTTTATTAGATTTCATGCATTTAAGGTATGTAAATGTACTTCGAAACCGAGTGGCACCAAGCTCCATATACATTGTTTATTGATAGTGGACCACTTTTCAAATCTGCCTAAATAATCGTAAATATTGATAATGGATCAATATTAACGTAAAAAGAAAATTCTAAAATTTAACTTTTTGGTAAAAGTTTCTTTGAGTTAGAAAATATATTTACCTTCATGCTTGTAATTCTGATCAGACTCTCTATTATTGGAATGCCTTCGATGGGTCTGATTTGGCTCGGGGAAGCTGCGTCTGAACTGAGATCGTTGCCTGCGTGTTGTAGCATCGCTTACACTGTAAACATACAATTCCAATAACGTTAAACAATCTAAAGCAATGTTCACAAATAAACTGATTAATCTCAAAGCAAGCTACCTATTAAAACGCATATCATAAATACCTAGTGGTAGATTTGGTTGAAGTAAGAATAAATGAGTCAGGCAAACAGTCATGTAGATTAAAGTAATCATACTAGACAAGTATTAATTTCCATTCGCCTCTTTAATAATTCATCATTTGACAAATCCCAAATCCAAACGAGACTTCAGGTATAATTAAATACCAGAAGAATCATGTTAATGACGCCCACAGTAGCAATCTTTTTTTTAACAAAGTGTTAGTAACCACTTACTACATATTAAATCTAACATAGCTGTCATGATGCATACACCTCGGTCCAGCGGATCTGGCGCTCATGATAGAAATCCGGTAACACGATGATGTGTAACAATTCAAATCTATATTTTATAGTTACCACTTCTGTGACTATCAACTTTTGCCTTTGTGACGGATTGTATTCTCACGAAGATTTTATTCAAGATCAAAATGTTCATGAATAACTTATGTTATTTTTATCTGGTTTGGTTGAAATTGGTAGTAAATAGAAATGGTATTATGTATATTAATATTCATTTATTATTCAATGAACTCAGACTATAATGTTATGTTACCTGGTTTTAATTTACCCGATATTGTTCCCTTGTTATTTTCTTTATATTATTGATATCAATACAATCAAGCGTTTCTATTAATTATCAAAAGTGCCAATAAAGTATTATAAAGCAATATTCAGAATTAAAAGTTAAGATAGGCATAAAAATGTCAAAAATGATAAGTTTAATGTAGTATATTTATTTCCGCACGGACTGTAGCTCACCGAACTAAAACATTTGTCTAGTGAGATATTGGTTGGTGAACACCTGTCCAATACTCATTTATTGACTGTTATGGATATAAATCATATTTCATATTCCATTACTATTTCCAATCTTAAAGATACTTAATCGAAGATCAGAATCCACAAACACTTATCCTTAAGTGGTTTCGTACATCTTGTAAGAATAGCTGTACATTTTTCGAGCATCCGCAGATAGAAGGTTATATAGGTTATATTTTGATATATACAAGAGAAATAATCAGAGTTTTAATTTTTACTTACCCTGAGGACGGTGTACTAGAGGTTTTCCTTGTTAAATAATTTGAATTTGCTATATTAAACATATTACTCCTAGAAACCGTTCGCTATTCTCGGATTTTATTGCACTTTAAGTATTTAATATATAAATGTAGCGTGTCAAAGTAACAATATCGATATAACGATTGATTGATAGTGGTTCAGTTTTAATAGAAATCGCAATGAAAGAAAAGAAGTTTTTATTTGTTGACACTCTAAATTGTCATGGAGTGTTTTAATGAGATCAGTCAAGCTAGGCCAGAGTATTGTATTGACCAAGGTAAAATATATGACTAATATATATTACTAAAAACAATATACTCAATTGCATACCACAAAATAAAACTTGACTTGTGTCTTTTAAATTCCAATGCTCACACCATGTTTCATCAAAATCCATTGGAAATTGTAGCTTCTATTGCACCCACAATAAAATTTTGATGAACGGTTTTTGAGTCCTTGATTTTATTAAGTCAAGGGCAATAACTCAAGAAAGTTTTTTTCCAAAATCGTCAAATCCAAACTTGACTAACGTCTTATAAATTATAATGCTCAAACCAAGTTTCATCAAAATCCATTGAAAATAGTAGCCTCTGTTGCACCCTCACCTTATTTCTATAGGCGACTTCTCTATATTCTGTAATTTTCAAAGCGATCGGATAATAAGCAACCAAGTTGAACCAATTATTCAATTATTATTATGCAATTTCTCACTTCCGATGCATAAAAAGTTTAGTTATAGATATTCATTTTCTATTCCAGTACGTATCTTATCGCATTTTTCAAACCAATTATAACGAAAAAAAAAGCGTATCATATTTTATTCGCTACGCAAATAGCCATGAAGAAAATAAAATGAGAGTCAATCCGCCTTCCATAAGACAACTCCTCTCAAAGCTGTAACAAACATCGTGCTTTCAACTGTATCGCATATTGAATGCCTTAAAGTACAGGGCAAAAACCCAAAATTTGTGCCTTTGTTAATCCATCATTTATTAATAATATAAAAAATAATACAACAGTTTTTATTCAAGGGAGATAACCCATCTGAAACCGTAAAACTTTCTACGAAGGTCAACTAATATCAAGTCTAGTCAATATTAGTTGGTGGCATTCGTATATTAGACTACTTTGGTTGACTTTTGCCATTTTTTTTACTTCCCACACATCATGTGCAGTTGGTAGATTAGGTTTTTATATTTCCTTTATAATGCCAAAACTGTCAAAATACATGTACAAGATGTATGGTGTCGACCCCCATGTTCGTTCCAGAGGTTCAACAGAGCAAGAGGTAAAGATTAAATTTTTATTTAATCTAAATTCAAATTTATATACCTACCTATTATTTTCATAAATGCTAGGCAACCGATAGTCATCCCTTGCCAACTTTCTGTTGCGTCCACGCTGATGACTTTTTGAAACTTTCATATTATCCTTTTAAAGACTTTTGATATCCCGACGTAAAAAATAGGCATCACAACATAGAAAATGTACTGTAACGTTGAATTTGAGTCACAATTACCGAAGATGTGCTCATACTAAGATAGATAACACAAAACTCTTGTTTCTAAGTCGTGTTCTTGATTGAGAAACCTTGTTGACAAGATGTTTGGTCGTCTTTTCACTGTTGCTAAGGATAAATCCCACATTTTAAGATTAAAAATGTCTCATAAAGACAATTTTTAGTTGTTAAAGTTTCCACCCAATAAATGTCATTGTTTAAAATCAATATGAAAGAAATCTCTATGTACTCTGTTTACTATATCCAATATTTGACTTTTAAAATACATATTCAATCTATTTCTATGTTGGATTATATTTGAACAATTATTATATTATATTATCAACTTCAACACAATTATATGTAATCCAAACCGAGTTTTCTTTATTTGATTTCTTCAACAATCACTTCAATTAAATGAAATTTGAGTCCCTGTATTTTATCTCGTGTGGTATACACGTACCATAAGAAAGAAATATTAAGGTGAACATCATAATTCTGTCGTAGTATAGAATGAATAATAGAAATAACACGCTCTTGGTATGTATATTTATGCTTAGTAAAATATATTTGCAAAACACCTTGACAATGGAGAGATAGACCAAAAGTCGCCAGTATTGTTTTCGTGGCGGTGGTCATTCTTTCACTTTTATAAATTGACTGTCTATAGTCAACAATAGGTGGAAATTAATTCCACGCTTCAATAATAAGATTATGATATCGATATATAGAAAACACTGTTCTTGGTAGAGTAGATACAGGTTTATACACCATTAAAACACTTTCCCACTTCGATCGATCGAAATACCACTTGACCACATATCCTAATAAGATCTGCTGTTTCATTTAGATAAGATATTATAAAAAGAGGGCATACGTTTCCATCTTCAAACGCAAATGAAGTGTACATTACAGTGACAGCTTAGCTATCAACACTTATTCTTTTTTAATTTAGTATTTTGGGGTATGTTGTTTGCTACAATAATTATAAGACTAGAATGAGCACAAAGAACAAGAAAAGAAATTTTTTCCCTCTGAAATAGCAATCCTTCAGAAGACAAATTATATCTTAAAGAATTACTCAGAATGACCGTTAAACAGTCGCTGAGACTTTGGGGCAAATGATAAAATACAGTTTTGAGAATTTCCAAAATATTTATTGTTATTACAGACGTCTATCTACATAAAGAATTTATGAATGAACATACACTTTGATTATAATATATAGATTTCAATATGGAAGACAATGATTCGTTGTTTAGAAACCAAACCTTTAATCAAATATTTCCATTATTTTGGCACTTATGGTGTTCAACGAAGAAATAAATCAACGTTCTTTAGAAAATAAAAACAAGAAAAAACTATCACTATATTTGTGAAGATCTCAAGAAGACAATTCACAATTATAGTGAAAAATACAAAATTTGAATAAAAGAAACTGGAAAATATTCGCATGCAAATACATAAACAATAAACTATTGTACATCATTGGCAAGACTTGTGAACGTAATGAACTCTGAAAATCATTCCAAACTAAATCAAGCAAGGTTATATTTTGGCAGTGAAGTGGTGATCTAATCTGTGAATATGGTACGTTAGAACAAATTGTGCTGTGGTACCCATCTTACAAAAAACATATAGTGACATCCAAAAACAAGATATTGCACGAATAAAACGGTGCCTTCAGAACTTCATCATATATATTGCGGGTCACAGATTTGCACGTTCCGTACCATATGTCTATCACACAATATATAATAATGAATACAACTTATATACTTATTTTACAATTTAGCACCATTTGAAATACTTGTGAAAACACATCGACATGTGAATCAATGATATCTCAAAATATAATTGATATCATGGAGAAATTGAGCCCTTATATAGAGTATCTAAATAATCTAAATGTTAAAGATATATTGTAAAAAAATATCACGATGGGCTTGATAATGGTCCAAACATCTGAAATAGAAGATTATATATATGAAGTATTGTGAATGGGGACATTAGTAAAGCACAGCATCAGAACTTTAAAATATTCTCATTGGGTCTTCTTTTTACATCAGATCTCAAATGTAACAAGTAAATACAACATAGATTAAATAGTTCCTCTTCATAAGATCAACATTGTTAATGATATACATGATATCGGGGACACATACCGTCGATTTGAGGCATTCAAATTTTCAGACACAGACATCAAACAAAAATTGAAACGATGTAAATAGAAAACCGCTAGAGAAATCGTTTCCATGTAATGCCCTATAGTTCTAATACTTCTAAATGATTATAACTTAACAAAACATACCTTATTTTCTTGGAACAACCTTTACTCTAGCCTTGGCAGTGTCTTTTTTATATTTATTCTGAACAATGCAAGTGTAGTCACCTTCGTGGGTTTTTCTCAAACCTTCGATCTGGACCCAACCCGTAATTTGATAACGTCCAGGTCCACCTCTAGCAGCAGTTAAGGTAAATTCATCATCGCCTGAAATCAAAAGAAGTCATAATGTTCGTCTGAACAAAAATAAAGGTGCACATTCCAAGACAGATTATTCGTAACATTGCAACCTCTATAATATGTGTAGAATTATATTGAATATAAGTGTCTGTCTATTAGGCTATTATAGGTAAGATCTTGTAGGTAGCAAGGTAAATAAGGTAAACAATTGTAAGGCGCAAATTGTGTTCTTGTACTGACTATGCCCCCATTGCATTCGATAAATCAATTGGGGAAATCACGAGTTTGTGTTTTACTTTTAGTTTTTGTCCCGTACATTTGCTGTATCGATGAGAGAGATAAGACCGGATTACTTACCAGGGACACTGAATGTTTCACCATCAGCTCTGGTGTATAACCAGGCAATATGGGGAGTAGGGTTACCAACAGCTTCACAAGATAAGATAACGGTACCACCGGTGCTATTCTTAGTATACATTGGAGAACTTACAATCTTAGCTCCTGTAATGCAAAACAATGTTACGATGGTTCTTTAGTGAATTGGTGAAGGTTTGATTGCGCATTGGATGTCATAATAGTTCTCGCTAGATATATAAGCAGTAAAGGTTTTGAAATTATATATGCCCAAAAGAGGTAAAGACAGATGATAGACGTTCGTTTGGATTATTCAAACACCTTAAGATTAACAAGCTTGCCTTTGAAATGCAACATACAGGTTTAGTTGAAATTAACGGTTATAAATGTTGAAATATGATACTGGTACCCAGTGCTCTACAGGTGTCCAGTATACTTTAACCATGTGTAATTAATTAACCGTTAACATATGTAGTCCATATACCATGTTAAAGGAAAGTTCATAGCACAAACTAGAACTGATTGGCTAAAATCCGGTTGATATTCACTATGCATGTTTTGGAAATGAGACACTCTTCCATTCTGACACCCTCTCCCTTATAAATAAATTTGAAAAAAAAAATCTTGGTGACGTTCTTTTTTACTTGTAAGAAGACGATTATCATATTTCATTTTTATGAAGATAATAGGTACTGAAATCTCATCTATTTTCCTACCTGCGTCACATGGTCCCACAAATTTAACTTCCAAATCGGACTTCGAACCAGATCTTCTCATATCAGCCATTAGTCCACACATATTATTATAGGTAACATTGTTTGATCCACAGATAATCTGGTCGTGTTCACAAACACAAACTTGGCCAAACTCTGTTTCTTCACAACTAAATAAAAAATTACCCATATATTTAATCTGCTGTAAAAAATTATACATGAAGGTATGTAAGTGGTGGACAAAATTGTACTTATGCTTGCTATCATTCAGTCCTAAATACAAATTCGTACTTTATTTCCTAAAAAATCTTAATTCTTAAAACCAAGATGTGCTTGAAATGCAAGAGATGTGGAAAATGAGCCTTGTATATAATCTAATAAATTAATATAGTCAACGAAAGTCTCACTGCTTCACCCCATGTCGAAAAACTTAGTGTGTAGCACACAAAAAGAAAGTTCTTCTTGGTTGTAGAAGGATTGGTTTTCAGTTAAGTTTATCAAACGTCATTGGGTAAACACATGTGGGTTTTATCAGTGCCATTATGTACAGACTGTCAACATAACTTTACACTTTAGATAACGTTACAAATGTTATATAATAATTTTATACGGGAAATCAAAATTGTGAGGCAAATAATCATCACCAAGAATTTACTAAAAATAAGTATACTTTTATACATATTTATAAAAAATCAAGACACTTAGTGCAGGCCTCAACATTTCAATATAAACTAGGTTATGGGCCTGATTGTACCAGCGAAATATAAATTCTCAGTATATCGGTGATTTACCCCAGATATCCAGAGGTCATCAGGTCACAATCACCCAGTTCTTAGTTCCTGATACTTCTGGGTGATGATTATGAATCAATCATTTATCTTTAGTTAAAAGAATCATGACTAACCTTAATCCGTCACCACATTTTCCATTAACGTATGGTGTTTCTGGGAGATCACAAGACTGACTTTCCATTCTGGCACAGACATCACAACAATCGCATCCATCTTTTACTATTCCAGTTAAACATTCAGAACGAGATAACTTTGGACATAATTCCTTTTTACATTCATTACATCTGGTATTAGGACTCGCCGAAACAAAACCTAATAGTGCCAAAGCACCGAGAACAAATAACAAACGCATTCTTATACCCCAATCTGTTTACTGCTACAGAACAAAAACTTCTGCTATAATTCAAGATGGAGTCTGTAGGATTTAGCAGAAGTGGGTTCTGTAAGAAGAAGACGTGGCTGTTAAAAATAACTTGGTAATTTGATCTCTGATGCTTGCTGAAGAACCAAACCCATTTCACCTACACATTCCCGACTATCCAGACACCAACTATGCGAGGATTTTTATTATAAAGTACTGGATATTTAAGACTTCGTGATTCAGGCAATGGGTTTGTACCATAACTTGGCAACAGGGGTGTTGTATGTTAAAATATTTAAACGTATTTCCTGCTTCTTGGTATAATGAACTCTTCGGAAATACTTACTAATATATATGATGAATGAACGAGTGTTAATAAATTTGATAAACAAAAGGCTGTTTATATTAAAATTTTAAACAAGACTTTGATAAGACTATTTGGCTATAATCCTGTTGTTAATACATGTAGTTGTGTACAGATTGTTTCAATTAACACAACCGCTGCTAATCCTTTACCTAAACTTAATCTAAATCTTAATTTTTCTTATCTTATTGTGTACAAAATAGACCGAACCCAATATAACGATATTATTTTTTTTATTTTGGAGGAATGGGAAATATGTGACCTATTAAATTATGTAACACGGAAATAGTTAAGAAATAAAAACGGAATTGCTAAGGAAATTATTCACACGATTTCGTGAAATATTTCTTTCTTTTGAAGCCTACACAAATTATTTTCGACTCCATTATTGGACTTATTTTCAACGCTCTGCTATGTGCAAATGTATATCCGAATGGGAAAGGGAGGGGAAAGTTTCGTTGCTGTTTAGTAACTTCCCCTAACTAACTTTTTATTCACCCATATATTGCCAATTTGTAAGTCTATATATTTTCATATCATATCGTCCAAGTTGTATCTTTTAATGTCAGTATTCAACTTTTATTTCATTTGTCTGAAGTCTCTAAGGGGATATTGTTTGGTGTTTTGTCATCACATATTATATGTCGCGTTCATACTAAAACCGCTTTGAACTGATTTGAAATCAAATTGATTTCATCCAGTGGATTATCCATCGCGCTTCCCGGCAGCGAGTTTGACAGGCTTTTCTTGGCTCTGTATAACACACAGCGCACTTTTCAGGCATGTACGGAAGCTACTTACAAACTCGCTTTCGTTCTACGACATGGGGAAAACCTACTATTGATTCATGTGCATCGTGTTTCTGCTTGTAACGTCTGCAAATAATCGAGGGATGGTTTGGTCGAGGTCAAGGATTGGCTTGTTGGTAGATGACAAGTTAACGTTCGCTTCCAGGAAATGCTGATATCGCAAACTAGGTAGTTGTTGGTAGTTAGACAGGTTCGAATTAGATAATTTTGTGCTGTTGGTTTGGTTGTTGATAAATCTTGAGATCTGGTCGGATCGCCAGAGGGACTTCTCTTGAGACAAATATGGCGAAAACCAGATGTAGTTACAAGGTTGCTATCAAGACCAAACGGCTTCTGAATTCAACCATTGTTTTTTATACGCCCTCACATTAATGTGGGCGTATATTGTCGTCACCACTGTCCGTTGGTCTGTCGGTCCGTCGGTCTATCGGTCCATCGGTCTGGAGGTCTGTCAACATTTGTTGTAGACACTATAGAAACTACAATTCTATATGGATTTTAATGAAAATTGGTATGAGCATTGGTATGGATAAGACGGTAGTTAAAATCGATTTTGAAGATTTTTCGATGAACAGTTTTTGAGTTATTGCCCCTGCCTGTATATTTGTTGTTGACACAATAGAAGCTACAATTTTCAATGGATTTTAATGAAACTTGGTGTGAGTATTGGAATTGAAAATTAAGGCGACTGTCAAGTTCGAATTTGACGATTTGTCGTCAAGTTCAAATTAGACGATTTTGAAATAACGGTTTTGAGTTATTGCCCTTGTCTGAGTAAAATTGCATCAAAATTTTATTGTGGGTGCAATAGAAGCTACAATTTTCAATGGATTTTGATTATACTTTGTGTAAGCATTGAAATTGACAAGACGGTAGTCAAGTTTGAATTTGGCGGGTTTTTTTTTGTATTTGCCCTTGACATAGCTTCAAAAAATTAAATTTGACTATTTTTTTGAGTTATTGCCCTTGACTTAGTAAAAATGCGTCAAAAAATTTTTGTGGGTGCAATAGAAGCCACCATATTTAATAGATTTAGATGAAAATTGTTATGAGTATTGACATTGATAAGACGACAGCCAAGTTTGAATTTTTAAATGAACAGTTTTGATCTATTGCCCCTGTCAAAATTCTATTGTACTTGCAATAAGAAGCTTCAATTTTCAAAGAATTTTGATGAAACTTGGTGTAAGCATTGAAATTGATAAGACGGTAGTTAAGTTTGAATTTGACGATTTTTTTTAGTTATTGCCTTTGACTTGGTAAAAATATGTCAAATTGTTTTGTGTGGGTGCAATAGAAGCTGAAATATTTAATAGATTTTGATGAAATTTTGGTATGAGTATTGGAATAGATAAGATGGTGGTCAAGTTTGAATTGACGATTTTTTGATGAATTGCTTTTGAGTTATCGCCTTTGACTTAGTGAATTTGAGTCTGATTTTTTTGTGGGTGCAATAGAGGCTACAATTTTCAATGGATTTTGATGAAACTTGGTATCAGTATTGAAATTGATAATGCGGCAGTCAAGTTTGAATTAGACGATTTTTAAATGAACGGTTTTGAGTAATTGCCCTTGACTTATAATTGCGTCAAAATTCTGTTATAGTTGCAATAAGAAGCTTAAGATTTTTATGAAAATTAGTGTAAGCATTGAAATTGAGACGTAGTCAAGTTTGAATTTGACGCTTTTTTGAGTTATTGCCCTCGACTTAGTAAAAATGCGTCAAAATTTTTTTTGTGGATGCAATAGAAGCTACAATATTTAATAGATTTTGACGAAACTTGTTATGGGTATTGGAATAGATAAGATGGTGGTCAAGTTTGAATTTGACGATTTTCCATGAACAGTTTTTGAGATATTGCCCTTGACTTAGTAAAATTGCATCAAATTGTGGGTGCATAGAAGCTGCAGGTTTCAAAGGATTTTGATGAAACTTCGTGCGAGCAGTGGTATTGAAAAAAAAATTTCAATTAATGTATTTTGAGTTATTTCCCAATTTAGTATTCAAATTCAAAACTGCCAGTAGGCGTATATTACCTTGCCTGGCAAGCAATCTTTTAATGGATTTTGACGAAACTTGGTGTGAGTGTTTGTTATCAATCAAGGATAAACCCTATTGAAAAATCAAACCTATCGCAAATTATTTACTATGAGTTTTTGCCCTTCTTCCTGAAAACATGTTTCATTTGTTGTGGACACAATAGAGAGTTGATTTACTAATTCATTTTGAAGAAGCTTGATGTGAGTGTTTGTTTTACCACAAGAGTGAACCTGTCAGACAAACCGTCAGTTTTTTACTATGAGTTGTTGCCCTTGCTATTGAAAACGTGTTGAATTTTTGTGGATACGACTGAGAGCTGGTTTCTTGATGGATTTTGATGAAAACTGGTGCGAGTGTTCCTAATCACCCATGGATGAACTTAAATTATAAATCAGAAAAATCTTTCATTTACTGACAACTCTTGTCAACCTCCCGGACAAATTGCCTGCCATATTAGATGTGGGCGTATTACGATTGCCATCTCTATTTTTCAGTATATTTAAGGCATCTGAGTCAAATTGCACCAAACATCTAACTCGTCCAAGATATTTTTACATAATTTTAATATACAAATCATATGAACACTATACAGTCTCATTTTGAATCATTTTCACTAACTCAAAAACCTTTTCTTGAACTTAACCAGAATCCGGATATAAATGCATAATATCAGATTTCTCTATTATGATCATGAAGCTAATTGTGGACGGACAGGGGCGACGGCAATATAGGATCTAATTAAACTTTTGAAAACTTAAAGTAATATGGGTATAAATGGTTGGAGAGCTGGCTTCTGAATGGATTTTGATGAAATTTGGTGTGAGTGTTTGTAATCTATCAAGGATAAACCCTTTACTATCAGTTATTGCCCATATTCTTGAATTCCTTGTGGACACAATCATCATGAAATAATTACAAAATAAAGATATAGCTTCATAATTAGTTTTTTGAAGGCACAGGTTCTTTTTAATAGGAAGCAAATCGACCTTGGTCTCAAACCGCAAATTGCCCTATTTAACCTAACAGTAATAGAAAAAACAGATTACCGTCGAATTTGAGCCTCTTTATCAACGTGCATCCATAATTATCCATGTTAAAAGTTATTTCTAGAGCTCACATTTTGAGAAATGCTTTAATGACCAAAAAAGTATTTTTCGATTTCGCAGAATTGCAAAAGGGTTCATCCTTGGATGATTGCGAACATTCACACAAAGTTTACGTCAAAATTCACAAAGATCAGTGCCATCTAGAGTGTTTACAAGCAATAGTAGTAAAAAGCGGTTGCCTAGAAATATACGCCCACTTTAAAATATATTTTCTGTTTTAACACAGGCAGAAACTCTAACTTAATTTAGGTCTAATCCAAGTTCTCATCAATATAAATGTTAACACCAAATTTCATTCAAATCAAATGAAACCTAGTCTATATTGCATTTACTAGGTAATATAAAAGTCAAAAGCAATAACTCAAATGTAGTTCATCGAAAAATAGTCAATATTGAACTTGTTTAAGATCTCATCTATAAAAATGATCATATTTTCACAATTTCGCAGCTAAGTCAAGTGCAATAACTTAAAACCAGTTTAACGAAACATCGTCAATTTCGAACTTGACCAAGATCTCATCAACTTCAATGATCTCACCAAATTTCATTCAAATCAGATGAAAACTGTTGTCTCTATCGTATTCACAAGCCAATTTTGACGCGTTTTGACTAAGTCAAGTGCAATAACTCAAAAACTGTTTTATCGAAAATCGTCAATTTCGAACTTGTCCGAGATCTCTTCAATATACATGTTCACAGTAAGTTTCATTCAAATCCATTGAAAACTGTAGTCTCTATCGCACTCACAAGCCAACTTTGACGCGTTTTTACTAATTCAAGTGCAATAACTCTAAAACCGTTTAACGAAAAATCGCCAATTTCGAACTTGTCCGAGATCTCATCAATATAAAAGATCACAGAAAATTTTATTCAAATCCGACGGAAACTGTAGTCTCTATTGCGTTCTCAAGCAATTGTGGACGGACGGACGGACCGACAGACCGAAGGACTGACGGACGGACAGGGGTGACGACAATATAGGACCACATTATAATCTGAGCGTATAAAAGCATATACTAGGCTTTTTTGGCTAAATCATACAATAGCGTTCAATGAATACAGTTCAGTGAAATTTAATAAAAAGCTTTGATGAGAACAATAAAAGATCGAAAAAAAGGTTACATTACATAATAACGTAGATCTTTCAATTCACAAATCTTTCAAAATTATTATAGTATGGTAATACTGTACTTCATTTAACACATGGTTGTCAAATCACATCCTGTTGATTGAGAATTATGTCCAGGTTAAAATAAACAAGCAAATCATTAAGATCACTCCAGATTTGTTGGTACTTTGTTACTAAAACTTTACTTGCTACTGATATTATAATATTAGTAAGTAGTTATCGGATTATAAATAAAGTGTAAGTTGTAAGGGGTATACTATACATCTTAAACCTTCTCACTATATGTTAGAAAGGTCTAAAAGACTATAAGCTTTTCCTAGAGTAGTGTCTCTTTTCGGTAGCTTTGCATCTTTATAATGTTTTAACAAATCCTGCATCGTCTTGAAGTATTCTTTCCTGTCCAAAGTCACTTTCGAATCCTGAAATTGAGAAATTTGGCAAGTTAACATATAACATATATATGATCGGATGCGAAACAACAAGAAAATGCGTATGACATTGAGTTGTTTTGGGTGCCTTTGTAGCTTCTTCACTTAATTTATGTCACGTTTGCCAGACACAGAGACCAGCCTTCCAAAGCTCGAATGGGTAAACAAGTGCTTCCATACACCCATCACATCATATGGCTAGTTGGGTGCTGACATAATGTTGTTGAAAGGTTTTGTAAGCCTTGTTTTCCTCTGTCTACACTGTTTTTTAAAAACAAACAAAAAACCAACATTTTGGTGCATGACAAGAATGGGGTCCACTTCCTAAATTCCCGTGACATTTAAAGGGATAATAGGCGTTAGAATACACTCGTCCTACGGCTTATATTTGTGTTTTATATTGACTATTAGTTAAAAAAGTATGCACCCCACACTTTACCAAATTTTAAAAAGCTACAATAAAAATATATTCGGAATTTTAAAAAAAGTGAGCCAGCGACGATTCCATTCAGTTTGAGAATAAAAGCGTCTGGTAAATCAACGCTAAAACATCATTGTGCAATTCAACAGTAGGGGTCAAGGACGCGTGAAAACCCACACGTTAGAGTTACTTCCCTTTATATTTACACGATTTGAAAATCGCTTGATGGATGGCTCAAGCGTTTTATGATTAACTACTTTATTTTGGGGATTTATCGGATTTTAGAGGGATTTTGATGTATAGGTATGACACCAGGTAAGTGCACTGATGGATATATACTGTTATTGTCCAAATTTGAGTGAACGTAAATTTTTATGTTCGTTATAACGCCTATTATCCCTTTAATGTCGTTTTGAAGCAGCTCAAGATTATAGTTATAGTTAGACTTCCAACAGTTTCTTGAAAATCATGAGACTAGCCAGTCGTAATTTTCGCTTTTATTTGAAGGTGGCTGCAGAATTTTTTAACCAGCATCCAGGTTTTTTTCAGAATCACTGACAAAGATGTAACTAGACTTTCAGTCACCCGCATAAAGTGGAAAGTATTATTATGAGTTCAACCGATTGAGAAACACCTCCTACAATTTAACACCAGATGTGAACATTATTGCTGATTTACTACGCTAACAATAAAATGCTGCTGCGTCTAATATGCGATAGATTGCACTACAGAAAGTTTCCCTCTAATCTGAAGCTGATTATGTGTATAACTGTAATATAGAATCAGCTCTATTTACCTGAGTAAATATTTTATATTCTCTCACATCACCACCAGATTTTACAGCCAGAACCTAAAAATAAATTTTAAATAGTTTACAACAAAATAGCTTGCTAGGGAAGGTAACATAAGTTCACCTCCAGCTGGCAGAAATAATAACAGTCGTTAAACTAGTCACTTGAAAATAAATTTTCGCATTATCTTAAAGATATTTTACCAAAAAATATTGTCAATTATGAAATTTTATAGCTCTGTGTACACTGGCAACATTTCAGGAAACATTAGGACACAAAACAATGAATAAACTCAAACAAAAGAATGCAAGCCTTGTAAACAATAGGAAATAATTTTGGATAAAATTTAAGATACATGTGGCTAAATGTTTCCAGAAAATGAGCAGGAGAGCGTAATTTCTGAAAAACGAATGTAGAAAAAGCTTTTATGGTGCAGTTGTTGATGTTATTTTTACGGTTTTATTAAAGAGGATGGGGCAGAGAACTGGTGAAGGTTGAACCCATCTTTTATAGCACCCAATTTCCAGTTCACTGTTGCTGCCATCTTGTCCCAGTCAAATGGTATCAGATATATCACTTGAACTGACTGACTGGTTAGAACATTTTTTTTACGCTGTATGCAGTATGCATATGAAATGTTGTCAGTGTACACAGAGATTTAGATACAATCAATATCTAAACGAGATCTCATTATTATATACATCCTTACCAAGTTTCATCACGATCGGATAAATTCTGAAGCCTCTATCGGGCCTGCAAACCTATTTTTGTGCGTTCTTATGTCAATGGCAATACTTGTCAATTTCTAACCTGACCAAATATCATCTTATTCACATCCATACCATGTTTCATTAAAAATATAAATAAAAACTGCAGCCTCTATCGTGTCTACAAGAAGCGTGAACCAATGACCAGAAGGGCAGGAGCGATGGGAATATAATGTCCACATTTCCATGAAGGTGCATAAAAATATCATCGAGATCTGGGTTTTTATTAGAATGAGAATCATGTAAATTTTGGAGAAAATAATAATTTACATTTAAATAAGAAATGTTGCCCAATTGATAAAAAATTTCCAATCAACATATTATATTTCACACAGTTGCCGATCACTCAATGTTCTAAGAACCCCGACAAACAATACTTACTTTAGAGTCATCGCTTCTTGCATTTCTGACTAAAAATACACCATCGTCTCCTTTGGTTAATATTCTGTTGAATTAAACATGATAGTTTCAATTACAGGATTCACGACGAGCAAATAGATTCAAATCTTGAAATTTAAAGACGAGCATTGTACTTAAATAAAAAGCTTTGAAAACCAGCGATTAAAACGTTAGACAAATGCTCTCCAAGAGGTAACCCCGATGTAAACCATGTAATAGATCTAACCTTTTAGCTTCTTCTCTATCTGAACTATCAAACATAAAATCCCTTTCTCTCAGGGGCGCATTTTTATTCTGAAAGTAGAAATTACCAAAAAAAAAAAAAAAAAAAAAGGAAGTCATGGTTTTTTACTGATTAAATATATACTTATAGTGGTCAAGTTTTGAGATATATGGTTTATGAACCTATTGAAAATTCTTTCACGTGAAGTGTTTATTTTTTTTTTTTAGTAAGGATCAATCCGCGTCTGTCTATGACGCGATAGACTCGAAGCAGTATATGTTGATTTTATCACAAAGCGTAGATTCTTGATCGTTTACAAGTAAAACTGATGTTGGTGCCAAGAATATAACAGTGTACATGATATAAACATGTACTCACTATGTAATTTGCTATTGGTGGCTCCGGTTTCCTTTTCGGGGTTTTAATCGGCTTTTGGGGTAAACTTCCGCTGGATTTAGAATCATCAGTATCAGGAATAGATGGTGTGATTCTCCTGCCCCCATCTGCAGACGCTCGTCTAGTTTTTGGACTGGTTCTTATATCTGTTGCAGAAGGAAGAGTACGTGAACTTTTTGGTGCTTCTGGTACATCTGTAAGACAGGCACAAATTTCAATGATGTGACAATTCCGAAATAGGGTACGCTTTAATTTGTTGAATCATGTTGAGGAAATATATGGATAGGAGACCAGAAACCAACTAGCAAATAATTGGTAAAATTCACCCACATTTATGCACATACAAGTTAGACACGTATCTTCAAGCACACTTCTTTTAGGCAAACGTTCGTTTGGGAAGATTTATATGGGGGCAGCGTTTTGTAGTGACATTGATTTAGGCACACATTCAATTAGCACGTATTAAGTAGGGCACACACTTTTGAGAAAATATTATTTGGGAATACTTTCAATTCGGCATATTTATTTAAGCACAAACTCTTTAGACACACTGATATTAGATAGAGAGTCAATAAGGAAGCCGAGACCAGGCCTGGTGTGCCTAAGTGACATCGCACCCGGTATTAGAGCCCATTATATTGTGACCTTATCTTATGGATACATTTCATTCAGTATTTAAGCATATTTATTAAGACTCTTACACTTACTAGGTAGAGGCCGTTTTTCTTTTCTATGTTTTTGCAATACACTGTCTTCGATTTTGTCATAGTCTAGGATCAAACAAACAAAAAAGCTCAATAACATAGCAATCTTTATTTAGTTCTGGTATTTGTATTGTCATATAGTAAGGTCATTATCTTCGAAATGATGTTGGCAGTTTCTCTGCTAAAATATTTTTTCGTTGGCGTCTGATTTTATGGATAAGCATGTTTTAAACCATTGGGTTCATACAAGAGAAATATTCTCTTTTTATACCAGATATAAATTATATAAGTACCTACAATATAATTGGAAAATCTGAACAAAGAGTCAGATGTAGTGAGATACCGTGACATTTGAGAGACAGAATAGAACGTTGTATTTGGCACATTCACAGCTCACTAATGGACCAAATATAATTTATATGAACTATTTTGATGACCTACCAGAATCACTTGAATCACAATCATCAAAATCATCTTCTATCACTGGTTCTTGAAGGATGTTATATGCTTCGTAATCCGATAAAGAATGTACATTAGTAGAGCTATAAGTGTAAAGTTTATGGCATCCAGATATTCATTTAATACTCTTAAAGGCCTATATTATTGACATAGGGATTAAAATACCACAAAAACTGTTGGTTATATTTATTCAAATCATGGCTTTTGCTGGGTTCCTTGGTAAACACATTGCTAAAGGTTTGATCAACTAAGGTTTTTATAAATAAAATGTTTCCTATGATTTAATTAATGATTCTTCAATGAAAACCCTAATGAATAATTAAACAAAATTAAAATATGAAATTAGGGTTGACTTTCAAAGCTTACAGATTCGATTCTTTATCATTAGCTTTACACATTTCATCTCTGATATTACTCATCCATTCCTGAAACATTTAGAAAACGTTTTAATTAAATAATTGGATATATTTAGACAAATCAAAACATTCTTATCTGTTTGGCCTACAGCTGATAACAATATATTTTAAAATATAAGCTTATATATTTTGGACCTCTGTATTTATCAATAAACTTGTTAGTTTAAGGTCATGGTTAATAGTCTTTCACTATACTAGAACGGCAAGAAAATCAGATAATTCGTTCGAAAGTTGCTCAAACTAGGAATTCTGCGTGATCTTACTATATCTGTCTACGTATCACAGTGTCTCAAGTGATGACGAGTCGCTATTTGAACTTTCAAACACGGATACATGTAATTCTGGATGTATTACTGTGACCAAATTACCTTTTGCTCCTTTTACTGTCATCATATTACCATGTACAATTTTATCAACTAATAGTATATGTAAAAGATGAGTATCCTCTTGGTCCCTTGGATTTGATTTTTTTTTTTTTTTTTTTTGGTGATAATAGGGATATTGCCATTTCAAAAAAGTTTAATAACGTAAATTTACCTTTCTTTCATCATCTGTTTCTGTAGAAAAATAATACATTTTAAAACCACTCCCTTTTTTACCTTCTATACGAAAGGTAAAGGCATCATGATCTGATCCCATCTTAAAAAGTCTGAAACATAAAAAGAATATATCCAAGTTAGTGACCATTCCAGTTTGGATTAAGGAACAATTATATTTCACGAAGGTTTACCATAAAATGTTTTCTAGTCAGAATGGATAGTACGAAAAATCATTAGTTGTATATTATTTATTATGTCTAAGTAGTATTTATTTAATCTTTCATTTGATTTGAAAATTTTTAACCATATTTCTGGAAAAAAATTAGCATGTTAACCCTTTGAACCCTGAGTGTAATTTAGATAGAACGTCTTATACCCTGAGCTCCAAGCAATATTTCTTAATTTGTATGACGTTAACGTTGTATGACGTCACTTGACAACAGCCGGTTTACCGGCTCACCGGGTATATATCATATAAGGATAAGCCGGTATACCGGCTCATCGGGTTGAAAGGGTTAAATTCGAGAATTACGGTTGAAACTGTAGTCAAATTTAACGGTGTGAGTAAAATACATTGCCCTATTGGTACAAAACATCAAGCATAGGTTACTTCCCTTGATTTGTGATTTGTGAATTTGTACAATGTATTTAGAAACATACTTCATTTTGAACTTTGTGTTCTTAGCGAATATTGGGACAATGAATGTATCTACCTGTTATATCCACACAAAGGAAAGGATTGATGTGGTCTACTGGAAGTTTCTTTATCATATATATATACACACCCTTGTGAAATAATTACAAAACGCTTTCTCCCTGAAACAAGCAACAATAGGACTATTCAACCAGATATAAAGTAAATGTGTCTTCATTTGAAGTACAGTCGTACAAAAAGCATTACTATTTCCAGAATCAGCATTGTTTTGTTGTTTTCTTTTTTTTTTCTTTTTTTTTTTCAAATTGAGCCATTTGTGTCCTTTTAGTCTCTGGTTCTCCCAAAAAGAGACCCGTTTGATAAATGCTGAAGTGTTCTTTTTAAATGGAAACCAAATTCCCTATACCTTTTGGAGATGTACTTACATTTTTTAATATCATTAAACATTGGCTTGTTAGGAAGATTAAACCGCTCTACCAGACGTTCTCTTCTGCCACGTTTAGCTAGGTAACCACTGTATGCACTGAGAGCTGTGCTCATTAACTCTTGAGCCCCTGTTGGATGAAGGGTGAAATTAACTCAAGTAGTTTCATTATCAATAAAATCTAATAATTCCTATTAGATTGAACTTAATAGACATTACTTATTTACACGAGATAACTAAGTTTGTTTATATTTTATACAATTAATGTGTAGGCAATAAAGAAGATAGCTTGCCAGGCAAGGTAACATACGCCCACTGGCAGCATTGAATTTGAAAAATAAATACAGCAATGACTCAAAAACATTCACTAAATGGATATTGAAGTCAAGGGCAAAAACTCAAAAACACCAAGTTTCATCAAAATCCATTGAAAATTGTAGCTTCTATTGAACCACAAAAAAATTTTGACACAATCTTACTAAATCAAGGGCAATAACTAAAAAACTGTTCATCGAATCATCAAATTCTAACTTGACTGTGTCTTATCAATTCCAATGCTCACACCAAGTTTCATTTAAATCCATTGAAAATTGTAGCTTCTATTTTGTCTACAACAAATATAGAGGCAGGGGCAATAACTCCAAAACTGTTTATCGCAAAATCGTCCAAATCGAACTTGACCACCCTCTTATCAATTCCAATGCTCATACCAAGTTTCATTAAAATCCATAGATAATTGTAGCTTCTATAGTGTCTACAGAAAATGAATTTTTATGCAATTTTACTTAGTCAAGGGCAATAACTCATAAACTATTCATCAAAAAATCGTCAAATTTGAATTTCTGATAAAAACTGTAGCCTATATCGTGGATATAACCCAAATTTGACGCGTTTTTACGAAGTCAAGGGCAATAACTCAAAATCTGTTCATTCGATAATTTCCATTTTGGAACTTGACCAAGATATCATCAATATATACATGTATACCAAGTTTCATTAAGATCGGATAAAAACTGTTGCCTCTATCATGGATACAACCCTAATTTGACGCATTTTTACTAAGTCAAGGCAATAACTCAAAATCCGTTCATGCAATGATTTCCATTTTTGAACTTGACAGAGATATCATCAATATATACATGTATACCAAGTTTCATTAAGATCAGATAAAAACTGTAGCCTCTATTGTGGATACAACCCAAATTTGACGCGTTTTTACTAAGTCAAGTGCAATAACTCAAAAAACGTGCATGCAATAATTTCCATTTTCGAACTTGACTGAGATATCATCAATATATACCTGTATACCAAGTTTCTTTAAGATCGGATAAAAACTGTAGCCTCTATTGTGGATACAACACAAATTTGACGCGTTTTTACTAAGTCAAGTGCAATAACTCAAAAACCGTTCATGCGATAATTTCCATTTTCGAACTTGACCGAGATATCATCAATATATACATGTATACCAAGTTTCATTAAGATCGGATAAAAACTGTAGCTTCTATCGTGAATACAACCCAAATTTGACACGTTTTTATTAAGTCAAGGGCAATAACTCAAAATCCGTTCATTCGATAATTTCAATTTTCGAACTTGACCGAGATATCATCAATATATACATGTATACCAAGTTTCATTAAGATCGGATTAAAACTATAGCCTCTATTGTGGATACAACCCAAATTTGACGCGATTTTACTAAGTCAAGGGCAATAACTCAAAAACCTTTCATGCGAAAATTTCCATTTTCGAACTGGACTGAGATATCATCAATATATACATGTATACCAAGTTTCTTTAAGATCGGATAAAAACTGTAGCCTCTATTGTGGATACAACACAAATTTGACGCGTTTTTACTAAGTCAAGTGCAATAACTCAAAAACCGTTCATGCGATAATTTCCATTTTCGAACTTGACCGAGATATCATCAATATATACATGTATACCAAGTTTCATTAAGATCGGATAAAAACTGTAGCCTCTATTGTGGATACAACCCAAATTTGACGTGTTTTTACTAAGTCAAGGGCAATAACTCAAAATCCATTCATTCGATAATTTCAATTTTCGAACTTGACCGTGATATCATCAATATATACATGTATACCAAGTTTCATTAAGATCGGATAAAAATTGTAGCCTCTATTGTGGATACAACCCAAATTTGACGCGTTTTTACTAAGTCAAGGGCAATAACTCAAAAACCGTTCATGTGAAAATTTCCATTTTCGAACTTGACCGAGATATCATGAATATATACATGTATACCAAGTTTCATTAAGATTGGATAAAAACTGTAGCCTCTATTGTGGATACAACCCAAATTTGACGCGTTTTTACGAAGTCAAGTGCAATAACTCAAACACCGTTCATGCGATAATTTCCATTTTCGAACTTGACCGAGATATCATCAATATATACATGTATACCAAGTTTCATTAAGATCGGATAAAAACTGTAGCCTCTATCGTGGATACAACAAATGTGGACGGACCGACGGACCGACGGACCGACGGACCGACAGACCGACGGACCGACGGACGGACGGACAGGGGCGACGGCAATATACGTCCACATTTCCATGTGGGCGTATAAAAAACCTTTCTCGGGGAGTTTCTGGATGTCTACTATTGTCTACAATGTTCACAATAAGATCATAATGTAAATGAAGTTAATGAAGACTACCTAAATGTCTGGTGTCTTAATTGGTTTTTCAATTAGCCATTTAGTTAACAAATTGTACTCTCCAGGCTCCAGGAAGAAGCACATACGACATTATAGTTGTTAATGTACATGTATGTAATTGAAATCAGGGAAGTTCTCATTTAAACGTTGAGTATAATCAATCAAACTTATTCAATATTATGATATAAATCCTCATTTGAATAAATGATATACGGTATTGTTGTGAGCAAAGCCCATGTTAATATTTGAATTATGAATTAATACTCTGCACGTCACTCAAATAGAATAAGAAATGTACACGGCCATAAATTATCTAAAGATATAAACCCATAAATTATATTACCAATGTAATATGCCATGAATTTGACAGAATTTATGCATTGTTGTAGGTTTGCTTACTATAAGTATATCTGGACTGCGAACCAAGTTATTTCTAGTTGATAAAAGCTTTCGGAGAAAGCAATTTCCGAATTACATACAGTTCTTCGTCCTAATCGGTCACGTTAGTGTATATGTGTCTTTAGTATTTGCTACCGGTCTTCGTTTGTCCGCTGGTGCTTACCGTGGTGTTCTCTTTGATGAAGATATGGATATTTTATTAAAATCATGATAATTTGTACTCAGCAATATAATCTGCCAATCTTGTTTATTTTTTAACAAACTGTAATTGTATGTTTTTCTCTCATCTCATTTATTGTACTCTTTCCATGGTCCTTATACATTAGGCTTATTTCTGGCCGATGCAAAATAAAGACATTATTATTAGCATATGTATTATGTAGTGATCTACTTTATACCTAAAAACAAATATTAAAAATTTTCCATTACCTATAAATCTTAGTGGGTTTGACAATGTTTTAGAAACATTGTCGTTTCTGATCGTACCTCCGCTTGACATTTTTATTCCTGCAAACTATAGTGTAGCTAGATCTATGAAAATAAAGATAAATTAATCAATGTGAATGATCAAACAATTCTATATTTTAAAAAATAGTAGGAACTGTTTTCTTCCCATATGTATGTAAAAAGTCCAATTGAATTTCAACCGTGATATTTTACTTATACGGAAGTATTGTCCTAAGTGTAATTTTCTATCAGATTTTCTGTCAGATAATTTGATTGTTGTCAATCCCCAAGCCCTCTTCCAAATAAACCCTGGATATCATCGGATTGCAATGCTACAAGATGTCTCCAAATGAGTGATAAATAAGTTGTAATATAATAAGGGGCCCATAACAAAATCATTTTAACCAAAGTATACAGTGACCTATAATGCATATATGTGCATGGTCGTGTTGAGCTTGTGCTTGATCAATAAAATGAAATGATCTTGCAAATTAAAGTTTTTCCCAGAACGGAGTTAATTATCCTTATACACAAGAAAAGCTTTATGAATCAGAGCAATTTCAAATAAACTTTAAAAACTTACCACACACAAAAATAATATATGGAGTCCATATTGATATCCAAGTTTTATTTCACTTCCTTTTTCGTGTTTATTACATTCACCCACTTACATTTGACAATTTTTTGTTAATATTCTTCCTTGTTGTATTAGCTATAACATGCAAATTTATATCAAATCAATATTCACTTATAAATATACACACGACCATTGGTCATTAACTTACAGAATCATAAAACAATACAGAAGAAATTGTCTCAATATTATTCGAATCGGTACAGCAAGAGTTGTCTTTTCTGTATTTTTAACTTATGTGACGTAATGAACGTATACCAGGCGCATAGCATTAGATAAGGTAGTCCGCTTTCAATAGACGGGTTTATTCATGTACATTGTATGTTAACCCTTTCTATAAATAAATAAGCACTCAATAAGGCCACATTATTTGATAACACACTGTGGATATAACCGGGTCTATAGGGCGATATGACCGTACATATTATCGAAATAAGTGGATGCGGAAAAAACTGATTTTAAAAGAATCTTATAAAGATTCAAACAAATATACCAACCACTAAGCTACCCTTTCCCCTTTCAAAAAGCAGCCTTCATTTGGGGCGATTGGCCCTAACTATAATCGAAGGGTAGAATGCAGGCAAATGTTGAACAGGATTTTCAAGCAAGCAAGCAACTGGTGGAATCAATGATACAATAGCTGGATTCGGTATACAGATATGCATTCAGTTAGATTCAATTTGGCGTCATCTGGTAGATTGAATTTAAGATCTCTTAATAATAAACACGGTAAGATATCCTTATAACTGTTATATTTCATAAAGAACATTCACAGTGCCAAAAGAAAAAAGATATCGTCCATGCGGATTGTATGTAGCCTATATTGTCTGCCTTTCGTGTTTGTCGGACCGTCTGGTAATATTGTTCTGGAATTTTTATCTACAAGCTGTCTGATTTATACTAATAATATAAATGTAAGTAACGTCCAAAATGAATAAATTTAGAAGATTGAGTTTATAAGATATCTCTGAACCATGGAAGCCAGAGAGACGCAATTATGTACATTTCCAATCTATTGTGAGTATTAGAATTAACTTCAATTAAATTCTAAATCATATACTTTCATAGTTATAAAGGAATGTTATGGTACTGTGGAAAAAAAAACAGAGGTCTCAACTATACTATAGTCCGCGGTTCTCACCCAAGGGGTGAATGGGCTGACTCCAGGGGGTGAATGAGCATGCTATCAGTGTATCTTCAAAATAGGACGATTTTCATGTCTTAGCTTAGGTCTAAGATTCAGAGGGAGTGGTTGGCAGTATGTGAGGTCAGACTGTGAAATCATGAGTCAGTCTCAACTTTCTTTAAAGACTGACTGGTCAGTTGATCAGCCGCGGACTTGGATTTCCGCAATTAGTTTCTCTTTTGTCTTTGATTGCATTTGATTCAGTTTCTCTTTTTCCTGTTTTGTGTCAACTTGTGATTCATTTCAAATTTGATTTTGCACTGTCACAATGCCTCCTAAAAAAGTATCAAGAGGATTAGGTTTTATTCGGATTCAAGGCTCTGAAAGATCATGATGGTGGTAAGAAACCTCAGTGTTTTATTTGTGGCAAGATATTGTGCAATGATAGTTTGAAACCATCAGCATTCCTTAGTCATCTGAAATCAAAGCATGAAAATGACGCAAAGGAGATGAAGATTCAGAAAAACGCTAGTTTTGAACCTTATGGTACATTGATGAAGCACGGCTTTTCCGCTCCAAAAAAAGCCAGTACTAGATGCTGCGTACCGAATTGCTAAGGATAAAAAGCCCCACAAAATTGGGGAAACATTGGTAAAACCCTGCGAATTGGACATGGTTGAAAGTGGGGAAGAACATCGGCTAATGATCGAAAAGATTCATCTGTCAAAAGATTCAGTCCGCCGTCGATTCTATCACATGTCGCAGGGCGTCCTTGCCAAGTAATGTATCAAATAAAGCCAAGTCCGTACAAATTCAGTATGCAGCTTGATGAATCGACTGACTGCACGAACCTTAGCCAGTTATTGCTTTTTTCCGTTATTTTCACGAGAACTGTATCAAGAAAGAATTCCTGTTTTTGAGCCGCTAACAACCGCCACGAAAGCAGACGATGTCTTCCGCCTCGTCACAGAATTCATGGCCAAGTGTGATATATCTCTGCAGAAACTCAATTCGATTTGTACAGATGGGGCGCCGGCTATGCTGGGTAACCGATCTGTGGAAACGCCGCATATGACAGTCACTCACTGTATTCTTCATCGCCATGCTTTGGCTTCAAAAAACGCTACCTGATCGGCTGAAAAACGTTCTTTCAAAAGTTGTGTCTATAGTAAATTCATTCGTTGAAGAGCTTGAATCATCGACTGTTCATTGAGTTATATAAAGAAATGGGAAGCGAACATGAAGTGCTCCTGTTCCACACCGAATTACGATGGTTATCGCGGTAGAGTGCTGAATCGAGTGATGTTGACGATCAAAACTGAATATCGGAAAAGGCGCAACGACATGCGCTTAGCTCTAACAAATACGATCCGTCGCATCGGAAAATTGATTGAAGACAACAAGAACAAGTGTTTCATTGAATATCATTGGATATCTGAATGAGCAAGTGTCTCATTGAGCCTCATGCCTGAATGTGCAAGTATGAATCACCATGTCAAATTGTCAAGAACAAGTATCACATTGAATATCATTGGATTCCTGAATGAACAGCAATTTAGTTTTTTTATATGATAATGGCGTTCTATCCTAATTGGTCAAGGGACGGGGTGAATGTGACTGTGAAGGACTGGTTTGGGGGTGGATGGTACGAAAGGGTTGAGAACCGAGGCTATAGATAAATGCTTTCAACTGGATGTGAGCAGATTCCAAACGTTCGAGAAAATGAAACATGATACCATTTTCGATCTAGAATGGAGAACACTCGCAATGTAGAATAGAATATTAAGGCGTCAATTTAACATTTCAAATTCATCTCTCGACTGTCAGAAATTGGAAGCAACTACTACTGTATATGTCAGTAGCTAATAAAGAAACTGATTACATGTATATATTATCATTCTTCTGATTTAGTCTGCATCATGTCGGTTGACGGTATCCGGATAGTGTGGCTACAATCCAGTTGATCGTGGCTGCTAGTAGATAGTCAATTTTTCGATATGAAATCATTGAATCACTTCAATCATATCAACCACAATATTGGCCGAAAGAAATGCTTGTATCGACAGTCTACTTGACCCGATCCCTCCGAGTCAACTATTCAGCATCCATTAATCTTTTTTGTACTAGGTAAGATATTATTTAAAGAATCGTACTGTAACCTATTTGGATATGGTTATTTTAGTTTCTAATTAATCTAGATTTCAGTGTTCGTGAATTAATATAATAGTATACTTCAATGGAATAGCGATATCGTCAATACCAAGCCTTTGATATGGCGTAATACATTTAAACTAATTAATATTATGATGTTAATTGGTTAAAATAGTCCATATTATAGCCTCGGGTATTTGATTATAACCGGAAGATATTTAAATAAATGATTGATGATGAGGCTTTAAAAAGTTTAAGACATGATTTGTTCATTACTATCGTCAGTTGAAAACAGAACTCGCAATCAGGTAAATGTACAAATTAATTTATACCGTATTTATTGCCTTTCCATATTGAAAGTAGCGTAAGCTTCTGATTTTGTGCTTTGGATATATAATGGTGCATCGAGACAGCTGGTTTATAAATAGATCTTTGTTTTCAAAATCTTGAAATCTGAACCAGTTTACTAAACATTAACATGTATGTTAATATTATAATTGACTTTTAGTTTTCTGTACGCAGAGAAGAAAGTGTTATTTCTTTCAACCTGGATTTGTCATTCTGGTCCATCCTAAAGATCCTGCTTTTCTTTTGACTGAAAAACTTAAAACACCAGATTCTGGTTTGGATGTGAACATAGATTTTTTAGAAATCGAACTGAACTATAATCAAAATATCAAAACAAAGGTTTTTTGTGCATTTTGGAAGGCAATATTCAGCTGCCTCGCTGTTTGGGTTTAGAGGGGTTCATGATAACTAATAAGCCACCTCAGAATTCTGACTACCTTTCCCATCACTATACAAGTTGATACTGCTTATAGCTGCAGTAGGTAGGAAAATTGGCCATCACATGAACCGGTGTCGTGGACCATTTGAAGAAAAATATGACAATGATACTTGTTTATTTTCAGAATGGTGTCCAGTAAAGTTATAATCCGTGTTGTATTGGTAACATTATTGGTAGTTTGTTGTTATTCTCAAGAAGTGACAAGTAAGGATGATTTATAGAATTTGATGTGAGGGTTTGTGAAATGTTTCAATCTGGTTGAACATGATCAAATTGACACAAAAAAATGAAGTTCTCTCCCTTGTTGCATATCCACAAAATAAAGTTTATGACGACTGACGATATTGTAGTCGATTTTAAAATACTGAAGTGTGCTTGAGTCGATGAATCAATCAACTCGGTTTTCCCCGGTCAATGATGTACGACGTAGGGGTAAAAGTAAAAGGCGACTGCTGTAGTTTGTGCATGTTAAAGATCTTTCGATTGTTAGAAATCGAACATTAGTAACAAATGACTATGCACGGGAAAATTTTCATTATTGCATACCACAGGGCTCGTCATCAAAAGTTTATGAAGGTCTAGAAATGTAGGACGCATCACTCCATTTACTTTCAACTCTGAATATCGTCTATTATATTATCAACAATTCATATCATGTATAATCTAAAGCGTTTGTGAATGTGTGTCGCTGTCCTGATATAAAAAAGTTTTAGAAGGGTTTTTAGTCCATAAAAGTGCACATGTTTTTTGGGTTGTTTTTTTTCATTTTCATTTTCATCTTCCAAGTCATAATTCAGAATATGTTTTTTATGATAATTTTTTAAGATGACGGCTGTATCAAATACACAAAGGATGCCAGAGCTGGTTATTCAAGAAGAGACAAGACAGTAAGAATGACTGCTAGAAGTGAAGGATACGAGATAAGAGATATCCTAATGACTAGAAGGACATCATTTTATCAATGTAAAAAAGACAGGAATTTTGGTCATACTAAAACAGATTGGTTTGTGGCGAAAGGTTGTGCTGGAACATTTCAAATCACTGAATGTCCTTTGTAATTCATATATTATGTAATAAAGTAAAATTACCAGCTCGAACATAGTTTGGGTAGTAACCTTGTCGACCGTCGTGTTACCTACATTAGTAATAGTCAGTTTTAGTCAAGACGGAAAGATAGAGAACAGGATCTCTTTGTTCATAGACACTTGCGAGAAAACTAACCCTTTGTTTTTTCTGGTAACTGACTTTGGCTTTCGAACGGTGAAATCCGTATTATTTTTTTCTCCCCATGATCCTGAAACTGTCGAAGTTACTCAAGTAATTTTCCTATGATACCAAGATAAGTTTTAACTCACTAATAACAGAATACACAATCAATTCTTATACACCTCCATTCATATGACGTCATTTGGTCACGTGAACAAACATGGAGTCTAAATTCAGCGTTTCAAAGCAGAACTGAGTCAAATGGATTCCACAAGCCTTTCTACGTCCAAATGGGTCTTTTGAACTTGAGAATACATGGATTATTCATTAGAAACCCCAATTAATCAATTAGTAAGCTTACTTTGGCTCTAATTAATGAGAAAAAACATCTTTAAGGTGAATTAGTCACTTATTCAAGGTAAAATGTATAAACATCTCTTAAAATTTGGCTATGACTGGTGTATACCAACATTTTTGTTGGAAAACACATTACCAACTTGCATGACTCCACTTGTTGGCACAGCTAAGGTTTTTTTTTCCAAAATATTTTTCCCCAGTGTCAGCAATAGCCCAAGTAAATGGTCTTTGTCATTTTGTCCTAAAATCCTATGCTGATCAGAAGTAGAAAACAATATTAATTGCCGCTGGTCCGTATAGTTCTTGATTCCGGGTATCCCAATCGTTCGGGTAACATGTTTTTAGGTGCGGAATCAGGACAAGGCGTCTATAACTAGTGATTTGATTTGATATGATTGGTTGAAATTCCTAAAAAAATTCTAAGGCCCACTTTGACTAGACAATTGATATTTCACTTGTATATGTAATTTCATCTCACTTTTATTACAACGGACTCGAGGAAGTATGACAATGGAAGAATGGGAATGTGTTTTAGACACAATGTAGAAGAATATATGTTTACGTAACACCAACTAGACGGATACGAACGAAAAAAAAATAGTACATGTAATATCATCCTATATAGGCCTAGGTAATATATTATAAAAAATATGAATTAATGTTTCTATGGATTTTTTATATATATTGGTAAATACAAATTGAGGGTGTATGACCTTGGATGTTGATATTAGAAAATAGATATCTCTCAGTCTGTCTTACTACCTTGAATACTCCGTCGAACATTTTCTTGAAATTTTACTCACAGCTCCTTTAATCCAATGAATGTTGTGTTTGAGACATCTATGATCTCAAATTCATGTGAAATATGCAGTTATTAGAGGTTTGGCATGTTTAATTACAGTTGCCATTGTAATCTATTTTACTTTAACAATTAAAACGTCTAGAATCTCCTATATAAATGGTCTGAATTATTGTTCATGCATCATAAGTATTTGTTACTTCCAGATATTCAGGTAAGTAAATTCACCTCAATAAGCAATCATGGAAATAAAAGGGTTTGTTGGGTTATTGCAATTGACTTAAATTAAATGGTCACAAATTTTGACTATAAAAATTTTGAAAAAAGTTTGATTTAAAAAAAAGGCATAATGAAAACACGAAAGAGAGATTTTCTGAAACCTCGGCTAATTTTATAGGCCTACTCTAAAGTAAGTTTAAAATACAATTTTTTTTTTATAGATAAAACAGAAAATGAAACTCGTCGTGTTGTCAGCTTTGTTGTTGTGTATTGGTATGATGAATCTTACTGCAGGTAGTTATTAACCGTTCCCTGCAACCCTAGTAGTTTACAAGCAATAAGAAATCTTGTTACATATTAATAAAAATCGGTAGCCTTGCTAATTGTGATATACACAATAGATATAGAGTGATGTTTGAAAACTTGCATAACATCCACTCAAGAAAAGTATGCAATCTTACCCCATATTTTAGTCAGGGCTTTCTTTCCAACTAATTAAAAGAATTTGTTGATGCCATTAGATAATACATTTCAGGACAGGCACCTTGCCCAGGTAATTGTACTGGTCCCCATCGTGGTCAGTGTATCGATGGAGTTTGTAAATGTAATGAGTATGTTGATGGATATTTCACTGGAGAAGCATGTACCATTTGGGTGGTCAGTCGTAAGTAGTTAAGAATTCAGCATCTTAGATGATCATTTTGTAAAGAAATTATAGTTTTTTCAACACCAATCCACGTAGATTGATGTAACAAAACATGTTCGTTCATACTTGTCCATTCAACCTTAATACCCTGCAACAGAATGATCGAAACTCCATTTAATAAAAACCAATTTATTTCAGCTAACGCACCAAAAAACTGACCATAAACAAGAAATAAAAATGGATATTTTACTTGAATAAAGATTTATGCATTCAAATTTTGTTTTGATATTTCAATGACCTGCTATATTCACAGATGTTTACTTACAAAAAGTCATTTTGATGTAAAATAGACTTCATTAAAAGACGGTAGTCTATCAGATTTATTTACTTAAGACTGGTTTGTTTTCAACCTTCTAAAGTATTCATGTCTGTAGAAAAATGCTTGTTGAATGAAGAATTTGGCGACTACTCTTGCATAAAGTGACCCTAATGGGATTGTAAAGAGGTTTTCTAGATACGTTGTGTAGCCTATTGGAGACATTTATAGGGATTCGCGCCATTCTACTAGTATTTTTCCGATGTCGCCTGCAATTGCTTCTGTGATAAAAGCATTTTTGCGATTGGTAACGTTATAAGTGAAGTCGAAATTTTAGTGTAATTGCATGAACCACTAAAGTCTGATTAAAAATTGGAATGATGCATATTTATTGATCAATGTCCCTGATATACATACAAATTTTAAAAAAAACCCTTTACATTTCCTTTGTGTTTATTTTGTTTCCTTTTTTTTACTGTGCTTCATTATAATACATGTAGTTTCATTACAATAGCTAGAATTACTAACTCAATTTAAACTTAATTGATCGTTCAAACACAAGAGAAATTGTTGGGCGTACCAAGATTTCTCAAGAGAAAAAGTAACGTACCTCAGTGAAAAGGTGAAATGTTTATTTATTTTATTCAATCAAACAATGCAAGCTTATAATAGTGTTCAGGCTGGTGGGTTTTAATAATAATTATAGTCATTTACATGATTATATCAAAGTGAGAACTGTCATCTTCAAAAATTCGGTCTTGAGTGCAGTCTTATGCCACAGGCGTCATGGGTTTTGATTATATTGTACGCTATGAAATACAATCATCATTATGAAATAACGAAAAGTCTGTTAACAAGAATCAGTATGTGTTTTATGTCAAGATTTTGCTAGAGTACAATCCAATCAATTCTCTGCATTACATGATACAAAAAGTGCCTATTGCAGTAAAGGTATATGACTTAGTTCGCAATAGCTTGACATTGTAAAGTTGAGGTAGGCCTACTACATTGTCAGAAAATTATATATACGCTAATGTTATAACGCATTGTATAATAGACATATTTATAAGTGCATATCTTAAATGTGAAACTAACTTAATCCGTTTTCAGGTCGTTGACACTTTCTTGTCTAGCATTGCACACTTAAAAGATTAAAAATTGATTTGGCCCCTTTCTTTAAAATGAAGTATTGAGGACTCTCCAGAGGATGAATAGGTTAATCTGTCAGTCGATTTAATTCAGATTGCAATTTGATTATTCTATTGATCGTTGACATTTATTTTACGTTTTGACATCGTTTTATTTTTTTTTTTTTTTTTTTTTTTTTTTTACTATTTTAAATAAAATATATAGTTTGCTCTGTGTTGGTTATTTCATACAGGGGATGAGTAAACATCCTTACAGCTGGTTTTGAGCATGGACAAATCCAACCGCCACCTCCATAGAAAAATAAGAACATAACATGGAACTCGGTTGGGTAGCCCGCTCGAAGAACTTGCATTGAATTTTTGGCTATTTTTTTCCAAAAGTGTGTATGTATTTTGATATCTGTTCATCTCATTCCCATTTACTTCTATTCTATTATACATCTATGGTTATCGTAATACGCCCATATTGATAATGACAGCCTATTTGTCCGCGAAGTTATCGGTAAATGAAAGATTTTTATTCAATAGGTTCATCATGGGTGATAACACACACACACAAAGTTTCATCAAAATCTAGAAACCACTTCTCTATCATGTCCACAATAAATTCAACGCATATTGAAGAACATGGGCAATAACTCAAATATTTTTGGATTAGTCTGATTTTCAAAAAGGGTTCATTCTTGAATTATTACAAACACTCAAGTTTCATTTAAACCCATCAAGGAACCAGCTTTCGTGTCGACAGAGAATTCAAGAACAAAGGCAATTACTCAAATACTTATCGATTGGTCTGATTTTCAATAAGGTTCATCCTTGTGTTATAACAAACATTACAGAAAGTTTCATCAACATCAATTAAGAAACCAGCTCTCTGTAGTGTCCACAATAAATTCAACGCATTTTGAAGTACAAGGGCAATATTATAAATATTTTTGGATTTGTCTGATTATCAATAGGCTTCATCCTTGAGTGATTACTCTGACAATAAGTTTCATCAAAATCCATCACGAAACCAGCTCTCTATCATTTCGAAACTAAATTGTTTTTCAGAACAAGGGCAATTATAATATTTTTTCGATCAGTCAGATATTCAATAGGTTTTATCCTTGGGTTGTTACAAATACACATACAAAGTTTCATTAAAATCCATCAAGAAAAACAGCTCTTTATCGTGTCCACAAAGAATTCAAGAACAGAGCCATTAATTCATAGTATTTTGGGTTTGGTCTGATTCCAATAGGGTCCAGTGAAAACCGACTTACGGTTGCAACTTTCAGAACGAATTTTCCTCTTTTTGCACATGTTCAAATGTGCAAATATCGGCTGTTTAAAATAGCTCCATTTATAATCACAAAAAATAGAAACTTCGATAACATTACCTGATATACATGAATTTTTTATAAGTATGGTTACGAATAAAATGTTTTTTATGCCCACGGTCCATGACATGACAAATATAAGAAAAAAGAAACAAGTAGTCTCCAACACCCATTTTCAACTCGTCTGCAAAGTATGGTATAATGGTTCTGGATGATCGAGACTATCGTTAGAGATATTATTCATTGCATGGAATAGTTGCTGCAACTACTGTATTCTAAGGGCAGCGAGATTTTTTTAAACATCGGAAAGTTTTCTAAAATAAACTTGGACTTCGCGTAAGCAAAGTCCCACAACTATAGTCACACTTAATGTAAGTTATATTGAAATGGAAGTCAGAGTTTAATAAGAAAGGGTCAGATTGAAGAATATATTATTTAGTTACGCCTGTTTCTACTCTATAATATAACTACCAATATTTTGACTATAATTGCTTGATATTGAGTTACACCTTATATTGTCCTATAATACCTGTTTAACAACCTTTAGGCTAATAGCCTTCTTTTATATTGACACATTCAATATTACCATTATTCCTATTTTCTCATTACCCTCTTAGATCCCCAATTTTTAGTATTTGTATTAAGAGATCTTCAAACATTTTCAGATAGGAGGTAAAAAAAGACAAGTGTTTACTATGGTTAAATTAATTATCTTGCGAGTTTTTCCCCTAATAATTAACATGGAGTATCATTTAAACTGACTGGTCTTGAATAAAACACCTTTACTTTTTAATCATTGTTGACAGAGGTAAATATCACTGGTTATATTATTAACACATTCTAATGGCGTTTTTCACTTATCATTATATTATTATGTTTTCCACGACATACCCGTAAGTACACTACAAGGACTGGGTGAACCCACGAAAAGTAGGATTTAAAAGGAAAAGATATTTGAAGAAGTGGCTACTTTTAGAAACCCTAAGGCTTGATTTCTTCCATAGCATACATAATTAGCGTTCATTTAACACAAAGCAGACTTTTTCGCTTTCTTTTTACTCGATCTATACGGTTTCCATGTCTCGTTAATCTAATAATTTTGAGAACAATTTCGATAAATGTCTTCAATATAATCTGACAGCTCAACGTACAACTTAACCACATCAGTTTTGAACGGGACTATTTAAACTTTAAGCATTTGGTGGTCGAAAAATCAGTTTTGATTCGATTAATATTTAAATAGTATTGTTGTTGATTGACTAACTTATATCTAATCAAAAAGAAAATGTTTCAGTTAAACGACCACTTTTATTCACAAAACCAAAAATAATCTAAACATCACCTCTTATATCCCACTCTAAATACAATACAATGACTAGCAAAATTTGGCAAGTTTACACAATAATTTATAAATATTGTACACAAATTTACAAAATGAAATAAAATATACAATAACATATAATGATATAAGAACAAATACTTGAGTGCAAGACGATTTAAGGAAAATGATTTTGATTATAATATGACAATAAATATGCAAATGCGTTAAAAATATAGCTAAGCTAAGTTACCAGGATGACTTACTTAAAAATACCAAATACAGTGGAAAATGAAATGATTGAATATTTGAATCGTGGAGGGTATATTTGTTATGTGAAATGTTAAATTCAAAGAATAGACCCAGTTTACTATTCGTACTAAACACACAAGTCCATACATTTTCTTGTTCAAGTCATCAGAAAAACTGCGTAAAGTGACAAGAAACAACTTGGATCAAGCTTTTGATGGAAAACTCTGATACTGGCAACTGGACTTAAATTTACAGATCTAGACTCTCCTCAGAATCAATGGATGGTAATTGGTGGAAAACAACACAAAACAAAACTGGAAAACCAAAATATCTCGATCTGGGTTGTTATCAAATTGAGGAATTTTAATTTTGATGCTAAAAAAATTTCACTTATTAAGTTAACATTCCACATTTCATGTTGTCTGACTGCTACACTAATATTTATTTCCAGTTTTTCCCTTTTTAAAATCCTCTAAGTTTATGAAGCTCGGTTATATATGGTGCATTATAATGTGCTGGTATCGTAAATCTGTGATTAATCTAATGAGGTGCAATATCATCTACAACATGTATTTTAACATGTTTGTTAAGATGGTCTTTCCTCGTAAAGGCTTTGCTACAAACGGTACATCTGTATGGTCTCTCCCCAGTGTGTATTCTACGATGCCTTGTCAATTCTTCGTTTCGAATAAAAGCCTTATTACATCCCGGTTCTTGACAAACAAACGGTCGCTCTCCTGAAAGTACACAATATTCGTTGATTATAGATCGTTATTATAAAATGACGATCTTATAGATATCATATAGAACAATCTTGGTATTAAATTTAATTTCGGTATACAGATCATTACATGGGTGAAAATATTAGGTAAACATCCAGATGTATATTTATAAAATTGCAAAAGAGTTAATGGTGCAGAATAATATATACAAAACGTTATAAATTTAACGAATTGTATTCCTTCTGGATTTCTAAGGTGATAAGACAGTTGTATAGTAGTTGTTGCTAATTTTATTGTAAAAAAGCTCACAAACAAAGTCTATTTAAAATAGAATGTTCAATGGTAAATATAAGATGCATGTATCCCGCCCTGCATTTCGTTTTGAACGCTCTACCATTCAATTAATTTGAGGGTTTTAGTGAAAATATATAGATTAAGATTTCACGAGATAAGGAAATAAATACAGTGTTTCAAAAATTTCAGTATCATCAATTTGATATCAGTTCATGGTTGATAGAGCGAGTCAACTCTTTATGTGGAAATTGTTCTCCTCGCCTGGATTTCTTAACACACCCGACAATAAGAAAAGGTATAACGCAGCTCTCTATCAAATTATTTTCTGGTACCTGTACACGTTTAATGCAATTCTAAACGTTTTCGTGATGTCCTAAGGCTGCTTAAGTAAATTTAATTTTTCATTTGTTTTCATATGGTGTTTCAGACATGTTTTTGGTCCAAAGAATATTCAGTGGGGCGAAAGCTTAAAAAGTAAATTTCATTTTAATATGCTAATCGCAATAAGTGTCGCTTATTGTTTAAACGGTTAGTAACTCTTAATAATTAACAGATCGACACCATTATCTCTGATCTAAAAAATGAGAATATATTTTCAAGAATGGCAGCCTGAAGAATTTTCACTTACTAATGCCAAACATTTTAGTCTCAGTCCAATACCTTAAATCTTTGAAAATGTTTCGAAAAATATTTTGACTCATGCAAATATTATATATATATAAGCAACGAGATTATAATATATATATTTTAAGTTATAACAACTAAATTTCAGAAAATACTTCTTCAATTGCATTCATTATGATAGACTGGAGTCAGAATTGCTCTTTTGTTAATGTAATTGTTTGATTAATGTCTCTGCAAAAGAAAGTTTAATTATTCATTTGACTTGATTTATGTTTCTAGCTAAAAAAGGAGCCGCGGTGGCTCATTGAGTTAGACGTTTTCTCAGTAACCGGAGGGTCCAGGGTTCAATCCCAGCAAAAGTCGAGATGAACTTTCGGATTTTCAACCCTGTTTCCATTTGTCAGTGATGCACGTGCCTAGTTGCTCGGATTGGACATAAACCGAGACCCCATGTACTTCAGGTTGTGCAGGTTAAAGACCCTCGACAGTTGGAAATCCCTAAAGTAATAGACTAATGCCGACGGCAAAATTTCCCTGCATGGCATCTTCATTAGCCCATTAGGTACAGAAAAGTAGGACGTGAAACTCCATTCATTTTATTTCATTTTCTAGCTAAAGATTGTTTAGTAGTCCACACAAATCACCAAAATTTATGTCGTGATTTTGATGTTTATAAATTTACAATTTTTAGTTTCAGTAGATCGCGTATGTGATTCCTCAGATAAGCTAACTTGAATATATCCCATTTTTCGTGTCTTCCCTAACCCTGCAAAATATTTTATCACTTCATTATAACACATTTTGTTTGGTCAAAATAAAGAACTTAAAACTTATAAGTACTGTTCCTTTAAATTTTTATAAATACAAAGTTACTACCGTTACTCCAAAAATATCAGAAACAAGAATCAAACTTGACAATTTCTCTACGAATTCCTTGTATTGTGACTAATAAAGGTTTCACTGTGCTACATTCTTCGTGGAAATAATTCCAGATCGAGAGAAATCATAAGCTATTTTTTTTTTCACTTACGACTATTATCCTCAAAATGCAATGTAATCTTCAATTGCCATACCAGAGACATTCCAATATGTCACCTCGTCCGACAGAGCGAGAACTACCTTCCGTACAGTATATAGTTGCCCCGGTTAAGGACTGCAAAGTCAAAAAATTGTGCTTGTTGTGAATATTTTGAACACGCTGTTGAACAAATGGAAACATCTTACCTGTATGTATTCTTACATGTCCCAATAGCTGGCCACGATTACTACAAGATACAGAACAATATGGACACATAAATACTTTACTTTTGTTATGACAGGAAAGTTTTTCTGATTGTTCTTGTTGATATAGGGTGGTGTCCGGAATAGGATAAATATGTTTGGTCTGTAGCTGATGATGGTGATGATGGTGCCATGGTGGAATCTGGGCATTTATTGACATCATTTCTGAAGTACCTCTCTCTGATAGTTCCACACATGTAGGACAAGACGAATATAAATATTGATATCTCAGATGATCTGATTCTGGTAGTACATTCCAGGTATCATTTAATATTCCAACATCCTTAGAAATACTTTGTCTCTGGTTATCTTTCACTAATACAGTTGGTGAAAATATTTTAGGATATCTCCCCAATGTTAGCATGTCGACTGCTTGACAAGATCTCACAAATTGATTGAACTACATCTTCATTTGTAGGTTTTAATCCTTTATTGCAGATCATTTAATAAAGAGTTGAAGTCACGTGTGAGGGCGTGAGCCTAATAACTTGTATGTCCTTATAATTTAGTTTCCAACAATTACACACCCTAGTCATATTTACTTCTAGTACTACCCAATCTTTAGATAGACTTAGTTCAGGGCAAACACTTTTTATTACACAAAATCTATTCATATCAAAACAGAACGAATTTCTAGCTCATACAACTTGAATTAATCGCTTTACGGCACAACATAGATCTTCTATTAAAAAGTTTGAATAGACAAATCGCCCAATAGAGATAAACCATTTAAATATATCTCTTATTTTCAATATGCGCCAAGTCCTACTTTTCTCCTGTGGGTCATGTAACCTATTAAGCTAAATGAATGACGAACCCAAAATATTTGATGATAAGATCAAAGTCAAAATTTAATTGAATGAAGGGCGTTAAACTTTAAGCAAAAAGGCCTCTAATTCTAAATTTTATTCCCAAATTTTCCACTTGATTTTTTTTTTATGTATGAAAAAGAAAGTTATATATTTTTTATTTATTTAATTCTTAAATTTAAAAAAATACTTAATACATCAATATTATAGTAAAGCTAAAAGAGAAACGCTTTAATATTCAGGTACATATACACATTTCTATGTAGAGTAAACAGCTGGTCAACTGCACCACTGCAGCAGAAATGATTTTTGGGAACTGACAACTATAAATTGGTCAGAATCATGCGGATTAGCCTATCCTAGTGCCTTATTAAATACATTATTTTTCAATATGCATTTTGCCTGCTTTTTAGTATTATTTGACTTCAAATCGGTTTAACCAAAATTGCGGTCGTGTATAAGTAGGTTAGGACTTAAATATTTATTATTCACGTTTTTACCGTTTAAACTAAATCATAGATTTTATCCTATTTATATACTATGGAAGCCGATAGCGGCCATTTGTTAACTGCGACTTGGCCCTCTCTAATTTCAAAGTCGCCAACTCGACAACTCGACAAGTCGCCGGAATTCAAAGTCGCCAAGTCGCCAACTCGACAAGTCGCCGAAAATTCAAAGTCGCCAACTCGACAACACGACAAAACGACAATACAACAACTCGACAGATTTTTTTGGCGACTTGTCGAGTTGGCGACTTTCGAGTTGTCGAATTGTCGCCCCGCCATCCGCGACTTGTCGAGTTGGTGAGTTGGCGACTTTGAGACATTGAAAAAAGAGTATGGCCGCTATCGGCTTCCATAATATACCCATATTTAAAAAAAAAATGCACTCTAAACTTTGATCAGTGCATAACTAGATTCTCGTCGGTTCTTGCTATTGCCACACATAACTTGCTCCCAACTTATATTCTATGAACTCGGGTTATTCAAAACTAGGACTGTGTATCAGGACCCTTGTAACTTCAATATGCACCATTTGATGACTGTCTTAGATACGTTTGATAGTGTTCATTTTATGACGTAACTAGGTTATAGTATAGAAGACAGAATGGCTTTTATTCAATTTTCTTCATTGCTATTTCTTAAAACTTAATTCTAATTCTTTTCTCCTAATTTGTACCCTAAATTCTACATTTGTCGTTGAATATTAACATTTGTATACAAAAATCATAAATTGTATAAAAAAAATGAACATTCTTCGATAAAAATTCGATTTTCTAATCATTGAATTGAATAATTGATAGATTTCTTGCCAAAAATATCGTCAAATATAAATTTACAAATACAAATCTAGCTCAACATGTCTCAATATGCAAATTGTGAAACACAAAACTTGACCAACAAATGTTCAAATACAAATAACAAATTTCCCATGATTATGACGACAGATGTCGCTGTACAGCCATCACAAAATAAGATATAGACTATAGATGACCTCTGTCATCCAGCCAATATAATTATCTTTATTTCGAAATTGACGATATTTTTTTCATAATCAATTTCTCTTGCCATAACGCGTTTCTGATTTTGATTTTTGATATTGATTTTAGATTTTGTTTTATGAAAATTCAGTTTATTATTTGATGATTGATTTTAAGTTCGTGAATGACAATGCATTAAAGTTTTTTTTTCATATGAGAAAATCATCCTTAATTCTTTATTGTCATTCGAAAAAGGAGTGTTTCAGTTTTGAAAACGTCCTTTTCTTTAGTAGCATTTACAAACTTGGCTCAGAAATTGTAAGTTTGCATTGTATAAAGTATATATTTTGTGTATAAAGATCTAACCACACCTATGGTATATGTTTAAAACTAAAATTAAACTGACATGTTTTATTTGCAAAATAAAATGAGTAAATTTATCAACATCTTGAAACGTTATCTGCAGTTAACATCACAAATGGATAAATTATATGTATCAACATTCGTGATATTTTAAAGAAAATATTAGAGAATAGGCAAATAGAATAGCAATATTAATATATGAATCTAATATCAAGAAAGTTCAAAGTAGTTTTCCCAACCTCATCCCCTAAAGTAAATCTATTACAGAAATTATACAACAATCTTTGTCCTATTTACTTAAGTCATTCAGTTGAATTTTGTTGTGATATACCAGTTTTGGCTACACAGCCCAACCCTCCACCACGCTAAAAAATAAATAATTAGAGCCACGAATGCAATTGTGGTGAAATAAGAATAAAATGATAATATAGAGATAATATTCTTTCAAATTACAGTTGCCATCAGTTACTTTATATCACACGTTAAATATCAAATGCTCTTCCTTATAAGGCTTTTTGGGCTTTATTGCGCCCCGTTGATAATTCTGTAAATAACAGAATATTGATATTTTCCATATCAAAATAAACTTCATATATGATAGTATTTTCAAATTATGACTTCGTGAATACCCTGGACGTGTCAATCACGCCTCGCCTCATAATATACTTTATTTATTCAAACCCAAATCATTCCAACGCTTATTCAATCACCTTTTATTTAGAATCATTACGCCCTTTACCAAAATGAAGAGATGAATAGCCAGGATAGGTCTATACTTTACTACGCCTTTTTAATTGCACCTTGAGAAATTAACTTCTTCAAGCTTTTGTACTTAGGTGTGGGTCTGATTTTAATGTATTTATTAAAACTTGCTAATTGGATGTGTTTCCTACAGACCTACAATAAGATCTCAGTTAAAGACCAAAAATTTTAGCAAACCTGTTTGAAAAATAAATATAGCTCTACAAGCACCTATTATAGCTGACCGCAGTTATAACATCACATTATGATGATTTGAAATACATGTACATGTATGTTATAAGTATTTATAACCCGCGACAAAGCAATAGACTTAAATCAAATGATGGGAGTTGTCGCACAGTTATAGATACCCTTCGGGTGCCACTTAGTGGGAATGTGGGAGCACCCAAAATGCCCATCGCCCTCCGAATACATTGGAGTCAAACAAAATTGTTACAGTAGTAGCATACATAAAAACTCACCTGCACTTTCAACCAACTTCATGTATTGCTGTTATGGTCACATCCCACTTGACCAACGCTTACAAACATCACAATCAACAGTTTTTTTAACACGAAACACACTTAATTTCCATGTATCTAATAAATAAATAAAATATTAGGATTATTTTTACTTATTTAAAGGTGCCATTTTGACCTATTATTTGGTTGAAATATAAAAGTAGGCTAATTTTACGGTCCCTTTTGACTATTGTTTCTGTGCCATACGTGACTTATATGGGGCAATCTTCAGTAGGTTCCAAGTTCACTAAATATCACTTAACTGCTGTATGTAGTCTGTGTATTTACGTCCCTTGGATAAACTCTTGTATGTTGAAGGTAGAAAAAAAAGACAAAATGTCAACAAAAGCTCAGGTAGAAGTTTCGTTAATTTTCGTTTTTGTGATCTCAGACTCCAATTTGACTATAAATGAATCATGTTTTACAGTGAATAAGAAAGTAGCTTTCATAGAGTCGATTTAATTCTTCAGTCAGACATGTTCATAAGTCCAGATACGGCTAACATCCACTGGCGATCCACTGCACTTTCAATTTAGATCTACTTCAGTTTCATAAGGCCGCATTGTTTTCTGAAAATCGAATCAAACTATTGTGTGTCCCTGTTTATATTATGGTCATCAAATTTTTCTTAGAATTATAGAATGCCAGGAATATTTTGAAGTTGGTTATCCAAACATCACATAGAAACAATCGGTAAATTACCATTTTTAAGTGTGGCTTGGAGGAAGACATACGGTAGTTGAAAAAGTTGGTAGTTGAAAAAGTTGAAAATCGTCAGAGTGTGTAAGTCAGTTTATAAGTTTAATTCATGATTTTTGGAATTAAAGTGTTCTATCCAGTTTAATCTGACGTAGTATACTGCCTTTGCAGTCCTAACTTACCTGACCAAAGTCCAGCGCTTTTTGTTTTCAACCTTTTCTAGTTTTATATCTTAAGACTTCAAGTCAAATTTATAGAAGCAATATGATTTTTTGCCCTTTTTCCAGGATGTGCTATATATTTATCTATTTCACTTAATAGATTGAATTATGAAAACAGTAAAGAAAATTCGACCAGTGCCTCAAAATGAATCAAATTCTGGAAGAAATTTTGAACCCTGGAAATGGTTAATGAAGAGAAATTTAGGGGTTTTGAGACATTGTGAAAAAAAGCAAATCTATCCCTACCTGTATACCAACATAAAACCAGTTTTAACATGGAATCCCCATGAATTACCTAATGGAGGGCAACATGGTGCTATTTTTAATTTTGATTATTCAACAGATGGGTGAGACTTTTTGATATTTAATGATTTTAATACCCAATCAATACAAATTACAAATTGTCCCAAAATAAAAAATTCTGAGAAATATTATTGAAAAATAAACCAGCATACAATCTAGCTTTTGCAACTGGCAAAGATAATTTGAGATAAAGTAGACAAACTGTGCTACTTCAATATCAATAAAGATCATTCTAATTGCTTGTTGGTGAAATATTTACGTTTGTTTGGACTCATCTTTGGAGAGTCTCCATGTCTAATCATGTTTTAATTCATTTCTTATTATCAATTATAGTTCCATTTTGATAGCAGCATGCCAACATAAGAGTTTTTTAATGTTTGATCCATATAATGGTCAGTTGTTAAAAGAGAAACAAGATGCACATTCTGATTGTGTGAATTGTGTCAGGTACTTGAAACAAATGTGCTAGAAATATTACTTTCTTGATCCCATTTGAATTGCCTTATAAATTCAAACATAAAACTTTTTTTATTTTACCTCTGAAAATGGACATAAGATTTAAAGTCTTAAATCTGGTCAATAAGAGTATACTTTTATCAGCTTGACTTGCCAGGTGCCATGATTAAGGAGTAGAATCCCTTAGTGTTTTTCAAAATTACTTAGTTTAATGAATTATTACTTAGTTTTATTGATTTATTGAATAACATAAGGATTCTGTTGTATAGTTTGTAAGGAATGTTTGTAGAACAATTTATGGAAAACAAAACTTAGTGAATGAGGGGAGATAACTTGATTGTTAACTGTCTTCATTAAATTTCCAGAACACAATTATATAATTGTGTTGTATATTTCATCTTTAGGTTTTTAGATACAAGATTATTTGCTACGTGCTCCGATGATAAAACTGTGGTGTTATGGGATTGCCGATTTTTAAAATCAAGAATAAAAACATTAACTGGACACGATTATTGGGTGAAGAATATTGAATATAATAGTTCTGAAAGTTTATTGGTCACATCTGGCTTTGATGGAAGAATTTGTACCTGGGACATCAACAAGTAAGTTTTAAATTGGACTGCTGCAATTTTCATCTATTGTCAAGTTGTGTGGTTTAAGGGCATTCCATTGGTTGCGCTATGAAAAATGTAATAATTCTATGAAATGCATATCATTATGACATTATGTATTTTGGGATGTCCTTCCACTTCTGAAAAATCACTTTTACGAAACCACTAATATCTCCGAAGAAGCAGGTCCTAAAAACTTTCACACAGAATTTTTTTACCCCATTTGTGAATACAAAGACTATTTCATAACATGATTTTTTCTCGAATGCTAGCCCAAACAATACCCTTAAGGATGGCCTTATAAATTTCTTATGTTCTGTTTTTATACAAATGTTGTCAATTTAATCTCATGTCAAAATGACTGTGTTGGATTGTATTTAAGAAATGTGTATAATGGCAACCAAATTAGCTTAGCATATTTTTTGTATTTCAGTTATTCTGGTCAAAATGATGAACACAAACAGGTTTTATTAACCAAAGGATTGATGAGATCCAAACTGACGTCCGATAATACTAAACTGATCATCTCGACATCTCGTGGTTATATGATTATTATACATGATCTTAACTTACACACTTTACCGACTGATTTATATAATTTTAAACCCGATGTCTACAGAGTTCATAGAATAAATTCAGCTGGTGAATCTGAATTAGTAGTTAAAGATAATCCTTTCATTCATCGTAAAACCAACAGAATAGAATTTATCTCTGACTTTCCATCTGGAAATGAGGCAGAGGTTATAGCAAGTCTACAGGTACTAAATCATTGGATTTCACTATTAGAATCATACACCTATCCTTTATTTAGCAATTAATTAAACATGAAATAAACTTATTCTTATGGATAACAATTTCAAATTTGAGCTTGATCTCAAATAAAGTTAGTAATTGTAATTGTAATCCATAAGAATTAGTTTATTTTACTATACTAAATGCCATTTAAAGATTAATTAAACATGCTTATATCATATAAGGGTCTTTGCTATTAGTGGTGTCATCCAAGATTAAGTTTATAAAGAATTTCCCACAGGCATCTGATTCAAACTTGAAATGGTGCAAATTGATGCTATTACTTTCCCCAAAACACAAAAATTTGAGAAAACTTCTTCACAATCCCTTTAATATGCTACATTTGGTTTATGTGTTAGCCTGAATACTAATTCTGTTTTATTTTTTCAGGTTCACCCTCATAGCTGGTGTATTGTATCAAGGAATACAAGTACAGACAGTGATTCAGAGGTATTATTGTTTATTTTCAATAAAACTTTCATATTACAACTATAACTAATATGTCTGTTAATATGTTTTACCAAGTGGAACGTAATTGTGTAAAATCTGTGTCACACCACAGTTGTGTATGATATGTTAATGGTACTTGATTTAGTAACTGTCATTATATATTTCAGTGGGTTTGTGTCCATGATATCCAGTCAACTCCAGACGATATTAGTCTTGATCAACCTAGTACATCATCTTCCAGTTATTATGCTTTGAATGTAGATGAAGACGTAGAGGATAGTTGTAGTGATTCTGATGATAGTAATTATTTATCAGATAGCAATGATAGCATTGAAATTATAACAGATGATAGTATTGAAATTGTATCAGATGATGAATATGAACAGAGTTTTACTGAGGCATTATTAAGTTTCCAACAGCGTTCTGGATTAACTACAGACATTACAACAGATACAATAGATGATTCAGACTCTTCTACAAACACTACATCTCCATTGCAAACACATAAATATACTTCAGACTGGGGACATTCAGCTTTACTAAATGAAAAGTACAAGCATCCAGCTTTAAAAGTGAATAAACCTCGATTAATGTTTTATAAACAAGAACCTAATGTGGGGGAGGGTTTTATTAAAGAACTGTGTTTTAGTTATGATGGAAGAGTGATTTGTTCACCATATAAAGATGGTGTACGATTATTGACATTTAACCAGAATTGTGATGAAATTTGTGATTGTGTACCGAGTGAAGTGAAGAATCTACATGTTTATCAAACCAATCAATCCCATAATAGTTATGTATTAGCAACCAAATTTTCACCCAAACACTTTATGTTTGTATCTGGTAGTTTAAGTGGTAAAGTTGTTTTTCATCAGCCTGTTTTATAGTAAAATAAGATGTTAAAGATAGGTTTTGCTTGAAATGTTAAGATATTTTCGAGGTTTATGTCATTGTACTTAGTCAACAAGCTATTTTGAAGTTTTCTTTTGATTCTTATTTGTACCACAAGTCTAATTTGTGCTTTAAAAGAATTGATCTAAATAATCTACCTGTCCATGGCATGTTTGACCCTCTCCCATTAACCTATTGAATCTATTGCACAGAAACTATTATATTTGTATGAATTGTTCGAAGTTATGATTGTAGTATGTGTATATTTATTGTGTTGTATTTGAATTATAAGCAAGGCTGTAGGGTAGAACAATTCAAGTTTAAAGGAGGCAAACAGTTATCTGGGTGATAGTAGTATAAATGATGTAAAATAGTTTGATTTCAAAGTAATTCATTATGATACAGATAAATTTAGGTTATAATTTTACCCTTTGCCTATAACACCTGTAACACAGGCCAGTGTGTCTATAGAAGAATATTATCAGTAGCACATAACACTGATAATACAGAATATTTAGGACAAATAACGTGATACCTCTGATGAAGAACTATCTGCCCTATAGATGTTTTTGTATCCTTGAACTTTGGTCAATAATAATAAATAATCAATCCCAGCTATCAAAGTATTCTAGAATATCTATATATTAAGCTTATACTGCACAAAGAAATTCCAGTGTATTGTCTATTGACCATTTGTTTATTTACATTTTTTATAAAATTTGATCATGAATAATTATTTAGTTTGAGATCATGAAATAAATATATCACAGATATGATGAAACTAATACAATATTGTAAAATAAACTGTAAGAAATTAAACTGTTCTAACTGTATATGCCAATTAATTACTGGTACCAGAAAGACAGAGCAACTTGTATCACTCTGGCTAGAATCCTGTAATTATCAGCTAAAACATCTTATAATTCTGGTCATAAAATACAAATTATATAGCTGATATTTAGCACTATTTTGATTTAAAGGGATTTTGTAATTCAGGGTGCAGACTGCTCTCATAACATGTAATGTACACGTTTTTTAGGTGTTTTTTTCGGATACACATAGTTACTATCTGCTGTTTCTGCAAATAACCAGGAGTGTATACTCGTACAAGTTTTAGTGTAGGGTTATAATATAATATATAATTCATTTCATCTAACCATATATCAAGTCTTAATTAGATGTGATATATTTATAGACCAATTATCTACGTAAAACCATATTGGGATCTAGCAGAGACAGTCATCGAGAATGGGTTCATCTTATTAATCTTAGACTCTGTACCAACTTTCTGATGTGATTGATTATGAAAGTACACTGTTAATACTAGCTGTAATTGGAAAAGAGTTTTGATTGCTAGCCGAGTCCAGTACTACTACCTCTTCAAATGTTACATATTCATCATCAGAATCTCTGAATGGAATTTCTCGGTCTGTGTTATTTACATCCTCTAGCCAGGCTTCGATCCGTTCAAATCGTTCTTTACGTGTTAAAGCTGTCTGAATCAAACATAACGAATTTCCACATTCATTACTTTCCTCTTTATTATCGTCACAAAAAGGTGAGGAAGTTTCCAATGATTCTTTTCTTATACTTTCTGTTGCTTTAGAATTCTGTTCATTGGTTTTACTTTTTTTTAATTTGCTTTGTTTTGAGTTATTTTTTGGGAGTATGTTAAGAAATGGCAGAGGATTTGATTTGATGATGGTTTCATTTGGTCTCTTCATGTATGACGAGGTCAACATACGTGGTTGTCCAAAACCTTTGGATTGAAGATATTCACATAGTCTTTTTGGCGTCATTCTAGCGGGGCGCCTTCTGCCAGTGTCTTGTCTACAAATATCATCGGAAGAATTTGTTCTCACTGATTGTGCTTCGAGTTTCTGTGTAAGAAAACTTGTTCCAATACTTTTCCTCTGAGCAGGTAAACTTAAAAATGTTTTCTCTCGAGTTTGTATTTTGGGAAAAGGAGCTGTAATTAGTTTGCTTTCTGTATTTTCCAATTTTAATTTAGAATACAGTTCCTGGCATTTCTGTATCTGAAAATTCAAAGAAAATAAAATGAGTTTGATTATGTTAGTTCTGCATTTTACTTATTACTTTACTGAACGCACGGTCTATTAAACATTTGTAGAATAAATAGAAAACAAGACAAGTAATTTATGATTATATTATGATAATTTAATTTCCTCCAACACTTTAACGTCCAGACTGTCAATTTCAAAATAAACAAATATGACCTAGTATTTGACCTGTAATGTTAATAAACAAGCCAGTTATTTGTCTTAATCAGCCCTAAGATCATTGTTTATTTGGTCTTTTTATGGTGATGAATTTTAATTTCATTAGAATACTCTTAACCTGATGTTATTTTGTTCAAAAAGATTTGAGATAAGTCAGACAACTAAGTCATGAAATGGTGTAATCCAATTTGCAGTTAAAACTGTCAAGCTGTAAATTCTTCTGCACGAAAGAAAAGACCATTAATACATATTTCTGATATTTCTGATATGAGAGAGTGCTGAACAAAAGGATTTGCCTTCCTTTACTCGTTAAAAATATGTTCAAAATCGAGAAAGAGTATTGAGATAAAATGTTAAAAGAAAACAATGTCTTAAAAGTTGTGATTGATGTTTATTTGTTTTTACCTTACCAATATTTACCTGTTATTATCATATTTTCACCTGGTTGTCATATTATAATCAATGAGATATTAGGGTGGGACTAAACTAACATATACCAGATAAAATCACCTCGAAAACTCCCCATAGGATATTGACTTCCTCTATATTTCAATTAGGTTGGGATAATCCCGAATTATCAACAATTTATTATAGAAAATGCAGACTGCAGTTCAGATGTTAATAAGGAGAAAAAGTATGAATAAGTCAATACCATTGACAACATTGAAAAAAAATTATGGGGTACATAAACTGTATTACTGACCCCTTTTGACAACATCAAAGACATATTGTATATTTAATACAATGTAATATAACATCCAGATTAATTAATATTATATAGTAGTATAATATGCTATTTATATAATTTAATATTAAACTTGTCAATTATTTAATAAATCTATTAAAGTATGATAGTAGGCTAATCCGTTACTGATATTATAGGTATGTTAATATGTAACTCAAACGGACTCCCTGAGACTAAATATGAAACTATAAAAAAGTAACGTTCGTCTAGAATACACAAATATGTTAAGTTAATAATTTGTATGAAGGGAAGGTGGGATCCTTGAAATCTCAAATTGAAGACATAACCGTGATCGTCACCGACAATCTCGTATCATGCTAGTGAGATGTTAATTAAGGTTGTTGACCAGATAAAACAAATTATTCCTTTTTAAAATATTGATGAAGACGAACGTATAACCTCTATCGCGATAAAGAACTTAATAGGTGCCCAAACAGCTCATTTTACATGAAGGTTTTACACATATTTCAGTACATCTATATAGAAGTATGCCGCAATATTGTATTCTAACACCCAAAAGCTTAATAATGTTAAAATGCAGTGGTATCCGACGAAGACAGCACAACGTTTCCTGGTATAAAAAATATTGATTGAAATTTGTAATACCTGTTTAAAATAAGTATTAATATGTGGTGTCTTTAACTTGGCCGGTCTTTTCTTGGCACGTCCAGCAAATGTCCACGGTCTATTTTCCATTGTTGTCATCCTGAAGAAAAAAAACATCCATTTATATCCATTAGATTTGGCTTATAGGTAGGAAAACCTTGAAGTAACACATTCTCAAACCAATTTAAACCACGACAGTTTGTTATCCCGTAACGGAATCAGTTCACATACAAATTGTTTAAGTTATAATGTATGTGAGAATGTGAACTGAGATATTTTTACCTTTCTGGATATCTTAACACCATCTAACCAATAGATATTTATCATTATTTTATTTAACAATTAGACTAAAAAAGATTAATCTTTCTGATCAGAACAATATCAGGTTTATAAATAAATAATGTTATTAGTAAAGGTAAAATTCGTGGGAAATGACGAATGAAGAAATATTATTAATGTGTTTCATTTAGATGCATGAGATTTCTCTGATAGAAAATTTATTACTTTCTTTTGAAAGATATCGATCTTAATATAACCATTTATAAAACGGATATCAACAATTCTTTTATGTCCTTTTAATTTGAATATGCATTATAACTATAGCTTTCTTTCAATCACCCTTTTTGATGGACAACTTGGTAAGTTGCTGATGAATCATATGCCTGCGGTGAAATTTTAGTCTGTGATATTAAGCAGGATTTTAAACATGATCAATAGTGATAGAATACTCAATTAATTGGAATTATCACTGCCAATTACATGATGTGGGTAATCAACCTCGGGCCGTTATATTGAGTATTATTATGAAATTGACGTCATCATAATGTCCGTTTGACTGTCCTTTAATTACTATAATGCTTAGTCTTTATTGATCCACATTGACAATTATGGATTCTCAATGCTCAAAGACGTACGTCATCAACAGATCTATTTATCTACTAACAGAAGCGATATAGGTCAAAATTACAGTACTCCTTGAGTTCTAAAATAATTAGCACATACTAATTATATGATTATCCTTCCTCCAAACTAAGGCAACTAACTTCAACAACTCAAAGTCCGTTGAAAAACACATTATAAATGAAAAAACTTTATGTTTACTAATTTTACCATAGAATGGCACTGTTGATATACATGATTAGAATTAAGGTTGAGAAAGCGAAAGAGAATATTACTAGCCCATTGTATTTTGGTATTTAATGATGTACGAAAGTGTGGACAGTATTGGATAATATAACATGAATTGTGTCCTAATAAAACAGCAACTTCGAGGTATAAATTACAATTTAAAATCATTCATATTATAGCCTACTGAAACAAGAATAAGCGCACTGATTGTGATGTATAAAAATAACTGTTGTTCACTTACTTACCTTTCAGGTTTCTCGAATTCTTTACACCTACTTTCTCTTCAATACACCATGATTGAATATATTCAAGTAAAGTGATCTTGTACAAATAATTTAAAACGTGACGACTAACTACATACAGTCTATAATCTACAGTCTATATAAGAGTCTCAACTCAATCACTATCCGATTTCATCTTTTATTCAAAATATTATTCACTATGCTGTATAATTAAGTTACACCTGTTCTGACGTATTATTGTGGTAGATTTTGAAGATAATTTGGTTCTTTTCCTACAAAAACGACGTGTCGATTTAAAATAGAAAGACATTGACGTATTCTTAACCAAATATTCAAATGTCCAGGATTTCCGTATTTGATTGTATTTGTATTACACTAACTGAACTATAAAATGATCATCGTTCATAATATTTGGGCTATATATCTCTCCATACACACAGCTGTAGAATTGTAATGTTTATATGTCAAATTTTATGAATTCAACCTTTCACTATATAAATATAAGATATTATTATGTAATAAATAATATAAAAGTTTATAAATAGATATTGTCACACATTAACACCTTTCTTATCATTTATTCCCTTAGGAGCTCAATCTGTTGCCCTCATAGTCTAGTTTCTAAACAACCGATTTTAGCCAATGAGGAGATTTAACAATTTAATCCTGGCTTATTCAGTCATATATACATATACATATATATAGGCTATAGTTGAAATTTGAATTTTAAAAAAAAATGTACACGCCTAGATTTTATTAAGAACCTACAGGCCTACAATACAATCAAGATTATCTGATTAAACACTATGATTCGAAAAGTGACGAATTTTTATTTCATTTGTTTTTTAATGTCTCCGGGTACATATAAATATATGGTGTGATGTCTAAACATTTGAAAAAATAGGCTACATTACACCAGAAAATCACAAATGAAATCTCTTTCTCCACCCTCCCTTCCACCCTTCTAATTCGTAGTGAAAATTTCGCTTTTTATATTCCTCTTTCTCTTAAAGTTAAATCAGCCTTCGACTCTCAGTGTTGTAGGCCTACATGTATTAGAATTTATATTTGAATTCATACAAAATGTCAATTCTGAAAGGTAGTTACAGCTTATCTTGCCAGGAAATTATCTTTAAAGAATTAATAGTGTCAATAATAATCAGAGTTATTTCCCCTGCTCCTGCCACAAGTAAATAATCAATATGGTGGAAATCTGTCACTCTGAAAAATGTCCTGACAGATATTAATGAATAAATGGATAACGGTGAATGTTTTTTTATCGACTAAAGCATCCAAATTGTCGCCAGGGCGTACTTAAAGTGGAAGAAATGTCTGTTTATGATTTGAATGATCTACAGGCAAAGTATGATACTTTGTCAAATGAGGTAAGATTACTGATTACTGTTACTACAACTTACTATCTTGACATTACAAGATTATAAATTACCGGTACCGTAATATGAAGAGTCATTATTACATTTACAGGCCTTATTACTGCTTACAAATCCAAATTGATACGTCTAATTAGCAATTCTTAGTCTAGATCAATGGCTTCATTTAGGTACCGTACATATAGATCTACTCTATAGTTACAAACAGTGCTTGCTTTGGCATTGCAAAACTGAGATTAATCATAAATCTATGTGTTCATCTTAGCTTATTCCCTACCCATGGCCATAGTTATGAATTTGATTTCGAGTCATTGCTAGATTAGTCCCACCCATGGCCATAGTTATGAATTTGATTTCGAGTCATAGCTAGCTTAGTCCCTACCCATGGCCTTTTTTTTTTCTATTAAAAGGAGCATATTTGAATATTAGCCAAATGATTATAGATTGTGTCTGTATGAATTTGACCGTACATTTCAGTATCAGATTTGCCGCTGCAAGCTTGATAGTAAATGTGAAGCATTGTTGATATTAAGTAGGGAATTAGACCAATGTCGTAGTGAAAGAGACCAGTTTAAATTAATGGCAGAACAACTGAGAGAAAGATATCAAGCCCTAAAAAGACAAATGACAGGAAGGGTTAGTATATGATAAAGTTTATTCATGAAATTAGAATTGTACCCATATGATAAAGTTTATTCATAAAATTAAAATTGTACCCATTGTTAAATCTGTAAAGCCTGGCATACACCGACCTTACAACTGAAAGAAACCAGTGACAAGCGAGTTACTAGAGACTGAGAGCGTCTAGTGGTAACTGATCGGTTGCGAGTTTAGTCGATGTGCGACCCCTTATCACTGGCTGAACACAAGTAATCGCTCAATTGCTGTCAGTTGCACATGTTCTACTTTTTTGTGACTGGTTACACCCAGTTGCTCTTGTCTTCTTCGATGTTCACGTTCTTGCAACTGGCAGTAAGCATTTTGTCATTTCATTTTGGTCATGTGACCCAATTTGTACACCGAAACACAACAAAATGGCTACCGGTGGAGCGATTCCACCGAAGATGTCTTGAATGAAATGTGGCGGGAGAGACCATGTCTGTTTGATACAAACAGCAAATCTTATTCCAATAGGGAAATGAGAAGGGTGGCATTGGAGGAAATGTCATTTGGGCTTGAACGAACAGGTAGTCGTTGAGAAACATTGCATTATAGTTCATAACAATATCATTTTCAGAACCAAAATTTGAGATTTATATTACTCCAATAATCACTTAGGTCTAGCCTAGTAGAGTTTTCAGTGAAGTCTTACTGAATGTCTTCCTACTGAGTTTCGTGCGATCATCCCATTCACTTGATAACATATCATTCTTATATAGTTTGAAAAAGTGTAAAATTGTTGAAGATTTAAATATCTTGAGCCATCTTGATGGGTCACATGATTTCAAGCGCCTTCTAGCGTTTTATCCACTGATTTCAATCCAGTCCATGTCGGTGAGTGCGCAACTGTGACTGGAGGCGACTGGTAATGCTCAGGTCTTCTCAGTCGCTTATAAGTCGGTGTACACACGCCTTAAAGCTGAGATGAGCAGAGTCTGCCAGTTGCCTTGTCGGTGTACACCAGGCTTCAGATCTTGTCCTATGTTGTAAGTTTCTTTCAAGCAGTTATTCAATATGTAAAAAAAAATTTCACTTGAAGAGTCTGCCTTTACTTGAGTTGGCAAACATTACTATGAAGGTAATGTCACTGTATTTTGCTTTTAGACTTCTAATCATGCAATTGTTGGTAGACCTTCTTAATACTAAATCAAAATATAATTTGTTAAACGTGTATCTATTTGTTCTTTTTGTTATTTCAGTCACCTTTAGGCTCATCACATGATTTATTAGATGTTAATTTGTATAAAGACATGGAAACAGAGGTATTATTATATTTTGATGTTCTTATTGTAAGATATTGAGTACAGTACTGTTCTATTTTATCTATGATTTGATAAAAAAGAAAGAAACAACTATGTATTACAAGGATAACAACTTAGGTTCACAAATCCACCATGACAGGGATCCTTTCTACCAGCTGGTTCTTGGCTAAACCCCTTGACATTGATCTTCTAGGGATTATCTGTACCCATTTACAGCTGAGTGGGTAGGAGTTGAATTAACTTGAGGTTGAAATCTACCTCTTGATCCACTTTCAGACATCATATACATCACATTCATCTTTTTTTGTAGAGTTTAGTTCAGTTATTATGTGATACTAAAGAAGTTAAAAAATCATTGAAGTTTGAAGTTGATGATCTAAAACAGAAATTGAATGATGCACAAGGAGATATTAAGGTATCAGTCCTATTAAAATTACTGTATAATTCCATGTATAGTGCGCAGTTTTTTACCCTAAAACAGGTTCAACAAAGAGGGGGTGCACACTATATTCAGTTAAATAAATTTGGAGTTTTTTTCCGAACGAAAATGTTGACTTTCACAGTAATATTGATTTGTGTAAAAGATATGAATATTATCTAAAGGGTAAATATTTATTGTCATATATTTGAACACAACTTAAATGATTCAAGTTAATATATTTGTTATTAAAATGGAAAATATTACGTGAATACGAGAGGTACAAAAAACAATGTTCACAGGCCAAGTATAAAGGATGGCTTTTATAGTAGGAACAATTGAATGACTTGCTTAATGACGTGCCTCAATACGTAATCGAGTCTTGTCTGAATATAAATACTGTTACCAGAATAACTGGGTTTTAAAATTATCCATTGGTTTCCAAATTATCCATCAGATATCATACACATGGTTCACTTGGTTCCTTGTGGGTTGAAAAACCATTGTCAATTATGATATAAAGATAGAGGATATCAATTTATTATTAATGAATAACTTTTTAGTTAGATTAAAAGACAATTAATTCACATCTGCTGTTCTGAATGAGTAAAAAATTGAAGTGAATTTCTAATGATTATTAAATCAACATTATTTGAATAAATTTCATATCCAAAATTTATTTTAATAGTGCCTACATTACTCCTTAGAATTTAATAAAAAAAAATTTTTTTTTTTACAATTGATCAAATAGTTTGTGTAAAAGGACCAAAATAATACTGGTTTATAAATATATGAGTGATTAAGGACATATGTTGACAATTATCTAAGTTGATCTATTATTCATTCCATTATTTCTATATTACATTGAAACAAACAAAGCATTAATATTGATTAACTTATTGATTTATTCATATTGTTATTTGCACCTATCTGAGTACTATACAAACCATAAAACGAACTATTCATTCATAGCCTTAAATTGATATTATTAGTATTACATCATGATTTATGCTCTTTCTTTTTAGACTTAACAAAAAGCTAATATACAATTCCATTCCCATTCATTGTCTTTATTTTTCCCTTATAAAAGCATTATGTTACGCATACTTTGTCGGTATTTAAATCACAGAATTGTAAGCTATTAAAACTAATTTAGGTATGATTATGAGTTAGAGTAGAATCATGCCATTCTGCTATTGGGTGGCTTACATCACATTTCATACAAAAAAAAATGTGAATTGGAATAATTGTTATTTCTAACATGGTCTGCTTTGTTTCTGGTGTTTTAGTTATTGCGTGAACAGATAGCTAGACAGAGAGTTGGTTCTACAGATGAGGGTATGACAACCAGACATTTCCCAGCTTATGAAAGAGAAGATTTAGTAAAACAATTAGAAGCCTCAAGAGAACAGGTAATGAAGGCCCTGTTTTGTTGAAACAATGTAAGCTCATGGATGTCCTAGAATAATTGCTATTGAAAACAAACAATACATGCTTCAAAATCATGCTGGAGGTGAGAGGGGATATTTAGTACTGTCATTAGTGATTTTAAATTCATGTTTTTCAGTATCTACAATTAGAACATGATCTGCAACAGCTACTAGATGAGAAAGAAGACCAGGAAACTGAACTTGATGCCTATAAAAGTAAATATGAGAACCTGAATAGGGAATTAAATTATATATTAAAAGGAGATGAAAAGAGAATTGTGGATATTGATGCTCTTGTAGCTGAAAATAAGTAAGTAATTATATATAGGGCTTACTTTGTCTTAATAATATTAACACATATTCTTGACAATTACTTTACTATTATTACTAGTACTTTCCAATAACGGCACTGAGAGGTTAACATCTATATTAGGTCAGAATATGTAGAATAAAACTGAGAGAAAATATGCCATCTCTCCTTCCTATTAAGGGATTTTTATTGTATAATAAGCACCCTGTTTATGAGGAATGTTTTTTCCCCATGCAGGTGAACACTATTGCAATTTCAGTTTTAGTGTTGGACGTTATCAGGAAAACAATCAGTATGGTGGCTTATTGCTTCTTTAAAACCATACCATATACTAATTTAACAATTTGTTTTCCAGATTTCTAAATGAAAGATTAAAGCAAATGGAAGAAGAAAAATCCATGGCGATGGCTACAGCCTCCAAATATAAGGTATTTTATGTCAGTTAACTGTTTATACATGTTAAAACTTTATATTTGGTGTACATTATAAACATGTACAGTAGTATCAATATATAAATTGTTTATGTTATAGAGTATACTAGAAAGAAGAAAAAATAAAGGTATATTAAAATTTGGACAAAGTAGAAGTGGTGGCTTAGTAATAACACAAAAGCAAGGTACTAATCATTTACTAACACATTCTCTCTTCTGTGAATATTGTTTTGTTGACATTCATGACTCAAAACCAGAAGTACTTGTACAAAATTTTACAGGAGGAGCTTGTTATTATATTTTTAATATGTTTGCTTAACAACGATAGTGGCTTTCTAATGGCATTTATAGTCAAGCTGTATGTTTCTAAGCTCTTGGGTTATTATGTCCAAGTTGGACAGTCCAACTGAAGACTCACCATATGTACAAAATGTAAAGAAAAAATAATTAGATATTTAGTATAAATCTATTTAAAAGGTATTGGTTTTTAAAACTTTTTATGTGAATTAACTCAAGGACTGTAATAGCATACAATACAAAGAAAAAAGCTAGGAATCTTAGATTAGATAGCAGGAATGGTAAACTTATGCTATTGTTACATACATAATGCAATAAGAGAGAAATATATGTTGTTGTTTTTGTTTGTTATAGTGGGCCAGATGTTACATAACCCAACAGGGATGCCTTCAACTCCACAAGCTATGGCTGATTTACAGGGTTTATGTGGAGCTTTGCTAGATACTATTAATGATAAAAATCTGGCTCTTTCACATCAACGTAAAACTAATAAGTAAGTTTGTAACTTAATTTTCTTTGTCATTGTTAAACATAGTGCTTGTTAGAAGTGAGCCTCCTTGTTGCTGTGAGTTAGATGTGTGAGCACACATCTCAAGATAATCGATATCTAAAGGTCCAGGGTTCAATCCCAGCATAGGCAGACATAATACCACCAGGATTTTGAGCCCAGTTTCACCAAGTCAATGATGCAACTAAGAGAGGCTTACATGGATATAGCGTCTAATTGTTCAGCTTTACCTTTAAATGTCAAGGCGATTTAACAGAGCAGCTGCTGTCCTATGGAACAAATTGCCATACGACTTACGGAACATACAAACAGTCTATGCCTTAAAAAAACATCTGAAAACACATTTGTTTAAACTTGCATTTTCAAACTCAAACTGTGATTGATACTTTCCGTAACTGTGATAAATCTAAATTTTTAGTCATTTTATAGAATTATTTTTTTTAAGATCTTATCTATCTATATTTTAAGACTCTCACTAGTTCACCTGTATTTTTTAGCTTATTGCTTTTTTTATGATTTTATTTTTAACCTAGGAACTGTAAGCACTGTAAAATAATAATAATAATAATAATAATAATTATGTCCTTTGTCACAGAGTAGGTTAATTATGCTGTCCTGGAAAAATTTCCTTCATGGCATTGCCAGTCTTCGTTAGCTAAATTAGATTCAGATTGGTATGATGTAAAACTCCATTCATTTTTCACAATATTGTATCCAATGTATATTATCTATTGCATATTTGGCATAAACTGAGGGTAGTTGATATTCTATTTCTAACAGATGTTATTACTTTCTAATAGACTTTTAGGTAGTAGAGTTTCTGAGCTGGAGAAAAAGTTAAAAACATTAGAAGTTGCTGGGTTGTGGAATGTTCCAGGTATTATTCTGTTTCATTACTTTTGTTGGTAATATGTCCCTAGATGAACCTCAGATAGGTAATTGGATGTTTCTTATGCTGCAGATTTCAATGAAAATTCCTGTGATATTTATAGATTGAATGTGTACACTTTCTAATGAATAACTCTTATATATTACATATATTATATGTCCGACAGAATGCTTGTTTGAACTAGTTCATTATCTGTCGTATCATTCCTTTTGATATTCATAGCGATCTTTTATCTTTTGAGCACTATTGTTCTTGTTGTTTCAGATATGACAAGTCTAGAGAAATTGAGGTCTGAATGTGATGAGGTAAAAACATTGATACCACGTCAATTCTCAGAATCTAGTGATGCATCAACCAATAAGGTAGAGGACAGGAACAATATAGAAGATATCAATGATCTAGAATCTGAATTATCATCTGCTACACCTAGTTCTGTAACTAGTCCAATACATCAACAGTCCGTACGCTTCTCATCCTATTCATTAGACATGGATGATTTAGATTTACTACCTACTAAAGAAAGTAACATACCAGTAAAGACAGCAGGTATGTCAAACATATGCAGCCTTTACATAGAGGAGTAATCACAACAATAACATAACGAGTAATTATACAGATAAATAAAGAATTTTTTGTTAATGGAAAAATATAAAAATATGAAATAAAATAGAAATTAAATATACAAATTAAAAAAAAAAAAAAATATAATACAATTTTTTTAATAATATCAAAATAAAATTTATGAAAATAAAGAAATTAAAATAAAATTTTAAAAAATTAAGAAAAAAATAGAATAATTTCATTAAAAATGTAATGAATAAATAAAATTTATTAAAAATAATCTTTATAAAAGTAAAATTATTCAAAATATAAGTAAGTAAAGATTGTTTGTGCTACGGCAGCCGTAGTCCACCATACACTTTATCTATACACTAGAAACTTTCACTATTTTGTCACAAATTATGTCCGTTAATTATTTACTATATTCAGAATATTTTATAATTTTGGGTGCTTTTCCTTCTGAGAAAAAATATTTGTTATAATAACTGAAACATGCATATTGCTTTCTATTGTTAGATGATACAGAACCTACTAAAGATTCAAGTCTTCCACAAGTACATGCCTTTTCAGAAGAGGAAGAGTCAGACCAACTTTTAGCTGGATTTGTCATAGAAAAAACAGCCCAGAAGAGAAAACCTCAGAAATATAATAAGAAAGATACTGTTGCAAAACATGAAAGTCAGTCATTGTTAGATAATTTGAGTTGCAGTGAAAACGAAAGTAGTCCTGAGAAACAGCGGTATACAGATATACATGACTATGATAATGACACTGATGAAAAACTAGCTATTTTATTAAACGATGCTACATCACGATTACAGACTAGAAGTAGAAATAAAGAGGAAATTCAAACAGTTATAGGTGTTAATTCTAATACTAATCTAGTTCAGAAACAAATCAAGTCTTCCCTGGTGTTTGATATAGAATGTGATTTTAATAGGAATACTAATGCATTAACAAATAAGTTGGATATAGACCCTGATTCCAAGGTGCAAGATAATCTTATTGACATGAATTCTCCTGAAAGAGAACAAACTTTACCAATAGTCGACAGTGTTTCTGAATTTGATGATCAAAAATCTCATTTAACAGTGACTCAATCTCAAACCATGACATCAGATTCATCTGAAACTTCTCAGGAAAATATGGAATCTCAATCATGCAAAACACCTGACTTATCATCTGTGATACCTTCTATACAAATAGATCATATAACAGACTGTAATGGAGAACCTGAGGAGGATAAAGCTAGTGATTGTGATATATCAACAGACATTCCAAATGAAGCTATTGACACTTCCACGACAAATGATCAGACAAAATGTGAAAATCATTCTGAAGAGGACAGTTGTGAAAATTCAAAACTTGACTCAGCAAAACCTGAGAATGGAAATCCTCATTTAAGTGATATTGACAATCTTGTAGTTGAGTTTAAAGAAACAGATGATCTTGTTGATATATTGAAAGATGAAGAAGATAGTGATGATGATGTCGAAGATAATGATGATTCTCCAGCTGATAATGGGTCACCATCCAAGGAGCCATTATTATTTACAAATGAAGATAGTGATCAAGCTAACATATATAATGATAACCAATCTGCTTCTAACTTGTGTTAAATTCATCTCTTGAATCAGTTAACCTATGATAACTTTATCAACAAAGAAATGCTGCTAAATATTTTTATCAATAGAACAGATTGTTCTGTAGACAGCAAATTTCAAAGCAAAAACCAAAAACCACTGGAAAACAAGTAGCCTAGATGTTAATGATTTACTAAGATATTTAAAAACATTGTTTTAGCTATTAATGAACTGTAAAGCAATAATTGCTTGATGCTTCTTGAAAAGTATCAAATGTATTATTTTATTATCAACATTCTGATCTTGTTGACAATGTATTAACTTAATCTGGTAGTAGGTTTCTAGTCAATCATGTTGAAATCTCCTTTAAACTATATTTCTTTCCTAATTATAATGTGATGGTTAGATTTGAAAGGTGTAAGTAATATTATGTTGTTTTTGTTTTCTGTGATAATTTTATTAGCAGGTGTAATTGTTGAGTTAATTTGATACATATATTTATTATGATGTTCAAATCTTAAACCAATCAATTTTGATGTTGACAGTTAGAAGACGTAGTGGTCAAAAGCAGCTGATATATAAAATATTGTTGACAGTTATCATTAGGGAGTTATTGAGATACTTGTTGCAGATATTACCAATATTATGACATTATCGGTTATGACTCAACTTTTGTCAAATAAATAGAAGTATTGACCATGCAAAACAAGTTGGTTGGATATATATATTTAATCATAGGGCTTAATTGTTGATATTCAGCTCTAAGGAAATATATCAAAAATATATTTTGAATCAATTATTATATCCTATAAGAATTCCATTATGAAATTGGTTACAGTACAGTAATCACAGTAAAACCCCACCAGCTGATAAAAATATTTAGGCATTTTAACTATTGAATTTAAAAAGTTAAAATTCTGTATTAAATGAATAAAACTTGAATTATTGAGAAAATGTATTGTTTATTCTGATGAATGAGTAAATTATCTTGCAAGAATTCATTATTGATATAGTTAATATAGTATCTAGTTTTTGAGTTCATGATATGATTTTGAAGTGTGATTTAATATATGAAATATGTTTATCTTTTAATTGGGCATAATATGTAAACAATAATACAAAATATAGCAAAATAGTTGAAAGGAGCTGATGAAGGATTTGTTTTTTTTTTTGTCAATACTTTTTTTGTTATTATATATTGCTGAATGGGGCCTTCAAGGCTTTTATTTGGTAAACAACTTTCTATGACCTTCCAACACAAAGGCATTTTTTGGTGAACATCACATACCTCTGTGCATAAAAAAAAATGATTAAGCATTTTTAGACTTTTTCAAGTTAACTTATTGGTTCCTTGAGAGCTTAAAGTTACATCTGTCTAATTATGAATAACCATATATGACACTGTGTCTTAAAACAGGTATCTAATTGTGTCAGCTAACAAATGATTGTTACCAGAAACTATGGATGGGAAACTAGAGAAATTGTGTTTTCACTCACTGATATAGGAGACTATGATGCTAAAAATCAATTGTTGGCATGGTACGCATACATTCGTATATTGGCCATGTCTTGTACTGAAAATTTTATTTTATTTAAATGAATGTAAATATATCAAATAAATCTTATAAAATGTAATATAATAAACTTAAAATAAAAAAATAACAGAGTTTTATCACAGACTATAAATTATAGAAAATAGATTTTTAAATTAAATATTTAACACATTTCTTTCAATATGCAAATATAAAAACATTGACCCTGTAGGTTTTATATCAGGATTTAATGAAGCAATAGCCTCTGAACAATGGGCATATATAAAAATAGAAGTTCCAAATAGTACCACTTATTCCTGTAATTAAAATGTTTCCAGGAAAGTTTCTTAATACCCGTGTGAAATATTTAACCTATGTGATTCTAGATAATGGTCGACAAAATCAAACCTACCTAGAGAGTGGACTTGTAAAACTATTGATTAGACCAATATATAAAATATTAGTTTCTTGAAATTTACTCTTGATTAAATTGCTTTTAGTTTTGGAAAATTCTTAATAACAATTCTGAAATTGATGTAAAACTTAAATAATAAATTGTAAATGACAAAGGGACATAATAAAATTAAAAATAAAAAAAAACCTATAAATAAATATATGTACATAAAAAATCTAATCATATTCATCTCGATGTGCCATTTTCTGTAATAATTTTTTCTTTTTCTTCTTTGATGATCTGGTAGGTGAGGCTTGTATAGGTTGTAAGGGAGGTAATCGGCCTACAGGACCTGTTGATCTGTAGTCATCATCATCATCATAGTTCCTACCATAATTGTCATAACCAGATGATCGTAAATCATCAGAACTACCACGATATTTATTGGAATAACTGTTGTTGAACTGTTGAGGTTGGTTATATGTATTGTGACTATCACTATCATACCCATCATTATAACTACCACGGAGAGAATCCTCCTGAACTTTTGTAGAACTGTTTCTTCCGGACTTCACGTAACCATTGTCTGCTGAAAAACACAATTAAAATGATTAAAATTTAGTCCAAAACTGCCTTGTCCATATTGTATTAAAATTCATATCAAAATTTCTCACAGAAATAAATATAGCAAAAGTTTATATTCAAATTTTAATATTTCCAGAATCTTTTTGTCCAAATTATAAAGTGCAAGTACCATCATGTAGTCGTCTATAATCAGACTGGTTAATTGAGCCTAAAGTTTCTGGACCCAGACTGTCTAACAAACTATAGTTGGATTCTCTTCTTAAATTTTTCTTCTTCTTCTGTTTAGTGAACCTACCGAGAAAGTATGACAGTGGGTTAGTTAGTGTGATAAACAACCAATAACAATTAAACTGTGCAGTTAAGAAACAACAATAACACAGGCAAGGTCGAGTACAGTTATTTTTGGTCATCCATGGATGTTTACAAAGAATACAAGCTTCATAAAACTATTTTTATACTAAAACTAAAAGTAGACTCATGTGTTAATGTTATGTATCCAAGATGTGCAGAAATACATGTACCTTGGCTCGACTAAAGTCAAAACAAACATAAACCATCAGACAATACAAAATATATTCTACTTACTTATCTCCCCCTTTTCTAGACTTGGCTCTACTTGGTACTCTTTCTAGTTCACTACTACTAACAGACATTCTTCTTACTCTATCAGGTAATGTACTAGGACCAGATGATTTGAGCCTTAAAAAAGTTTAAAATATTAATTAAACCTGAAAAATTTCAATACTTAAATTTTTTATTAAATGATTCTTAAAGCTCTGCGCTTTGAAAAGATTTTATCAGACAACTCATGAATAATTAATGGGCGGAATGCTAAATGGTTAAACAGAGCTGTCACACAAGAAGCACTGTCTTGGCTAGCTGCAACTATGATTTATTTCCAGTTTAATACTGTAGGGCTAGAAATTAATGCGTCAACAAATTAATGCGACATGGGGTATAGAGACTAAAATGCGAGTACAAATTAATGCGATCTGCGATAGGTGTCGCATTTTTTAATATCATAAAAAAAAGAAAATGGCTTTCCGGAAATATGACAGCTGGGGTGGAAAAAAGCCGGAATTCTACAAGTGTTTAATGAATGAAGACATGAACAATGATCAAGATTTTATCTTTAAATAGTCAAGTGTGAAAATCTTTTGTTTTTGTAACGTCATTGATTACTAATCAGCTTCAAATTTAGAGATAATTACCTAATTACTTAATTCCGCCCGGTCGCAACTTAAATACTTGGAAGCTTAATTCACTTGGAAATATGTATTTAAAAATGCGGATACAAATTAATGCGATCGCGGATAGGTCGCATTTAACGCATTAATTTCTATCTCGCAATAATTTGTAGCCTTACAGTGTATTGTTTGGTGTAACACTTTGTTAATATCATGGTGGTATAAATTAATATGAAGGCTAATAAAGTAATCTTACAATTCTTCTTGTTGAGGAGAAATTTTTGAGATCTGATTTTCATCATATAATTTGTTTAATAACTGTTGTTTTTCTTCCATAGATTTTCTAGGAAATAAAATACCAATAACATCTAGAAGCTCTTCTTTCTGTAGTTGTCCAAACTTCACCAATTTGGCTATGAAATCCATTTCTTGATTCTGAATGGTTTCAGATTTCTGTATTTGATATTGTCTTCGAGTTTCTTCCAGTGTTTGAGATATTTCTCTGTCCATCTGATTCCTGGAAAACAAATTAAAAGATACATTAGTGTGCCTGGTTCTTGTATCCTCACCAAATCTCCAACATATTCAGGATGGAAATTATTAAAAATAAATTCAGTTTCTACTTTAGTCTTGAGTGATCTATTGATCTATGAATAAAAACAAAAGTAATGTGAAAATGTTGATCGTCAGGAATGCTTATATATATAAAATTTTCACGTGAAAACAAACCTAAATCTTTCTAAATCCAGTAACTGTTTGTGCATCAACATCATACGTTTTAATTTGGCAGCCATTTTACTACCAGACAGTGTGGTCATATTCTGCATGGCTTTATCTTGTAGTTTTATCATTGTTTCTTCTCGTAGTTGCACTCTTTCACCTAACCTTTTCTTCAAAGCCTACAATTATCATTAAATATATTCAGTTACCTCAAACATGTCTAGAATATTTTGTAAATTACATTGGACAGAAATATGATAAATGTCTAGAATTATGGAAGAATAAAATAAAACTTATAACACACTAAGTCTTGTATTACCCCATTTCAAAAATATATTTAGTACTTTGCATTAAGTTCATGCAAATGAAAAAAATAAATCTTAAACACACAGGAGTATAAGATCCCGTTGTTTCAAAAATATACATAAGTGATATGCAAGGTGATAATTTGTTTTTGAGCTTAACAAGTAAAGATGAACCTAAAGCAGAAAAAAAAAACTATTTATCATAAGGACAAAATTATACAAATTGAAGCTGAAATAAAATAGAAATGTAATCATTCTTCCCATGCTGTATGTGTCTGTGCTCTAATTAAATATGAAATATAAGATTTATTTAACTCTGTGATTCCTATATTAGAGGTTTGGTGAAATCATGCCTATTACATACGTCATACACCATGTCAACAGATTCTTCTGTAATATTTTCTATATCAATATTTTGAAATAAGACAAATAGTTTTTCTCGTTCAGCTCTTCTGTCATCTAGTTTCAACTGTAAAGACTGAAAAATTATAAAAATGCTATTACTTCTCAAAAACAACATATTTAGGCAAGGTGAAAATCATCAGAAATATGCTTACTCTTTCTTGTTTGGCTCTATTTTCATCTAACTTTCTAACCAATTCTTCTTTTTGCTGTAATAAGATCAAGATACAGTTCAAATTTTGAATTAACATTAAAAAAACAATTATCAAATGAAATAGAAGAAAGAAATTCTAGATTCATTATCAATACAGGCTTCATAATACTCATTACAACTTACAAAGCAATTTAGATCTGTTACTTTCCAAATCTGAACAGAATATTATGAAGAAACTATTTTAGGTAATAAAAGCATATTTATTGCATAAGGCTCAGGATAAATTTCTCAAAAAACATGTTATTTTCATTCCTGTTTATAGCATGAATTATAGATTCATTCACATTGACTGGTAATATATATTATTTTAATTCACCAAGACAATTATAATTATGTGATAAAAAGAAACTAAGAAGAATTAAAGAAGTGTGTATTTATCCCATAATTATTGTCTTGTGTTATATATGTGCTCCTCAATTCTAAATGTCGTATGGATTCAACAATATCTCAATTATAACAAGATTATTGAGGTCCAGTGACAACCTATACAACTCAATCAACAACCATCATTATTACTTATTATAGGTATTAAGTATACTTGCCTTTCTATGACCTTCTAATAATTTTTCACATTCTGGTGTTGATAAAATACCTCGATCATTTAAATCATCTACTAAATTTAACTTGAGATTATTGATAGCCTTCTGTTGTTCTTCTATTTTAGCAAGCTGAAAATAATAACATATCTCACAATGAGATATTCTTCTTCTAAAATTATCACAAACCTACTTGTAGTTAAAATAGTCTATTTTTTTATGTAATACTACACGATTGACAAAAACAAACATTTTTATCAGTTCAGAATATATTTAAAATTAGGGGCTATTAATAGCAGACGTATAAAATATTCAGTATATGAATCAAAACCGAAGTGACTCAAAATCACAGAATTTAACACAGGGCTGAGACAGAAACAACATGTAGTTGTAATATGTGTACCCATCTTACCTCTTTAGCTTTATCTAACTGTAGCCTAGCTATCATAGTTCCTAATCTTTCTTCTTGACTTTTTAAAGCTATAGCTCTTTCTCTCACCATTTCTATTCTTATCTGAAATAGAAAACCCACTTCATTCATCAGGTCACCTTCAGTGACTGTATCAAAAAATTCAAGAACTTAATATATCAAGATTCTCAAAACCAGACTAAGCCGATTGATGTAGATATTTGAGAAACTAAGAATGAAACCATACCTCATCCAGTTCTTCATCTATATTTAACATTTGACCGTTCAAAATAGATAGTCTCTGTTCAGCATGTTTCTTCATTAATTCTATTTCTTTGTTATGAGTTTCATCATCATCATCTTCACCATTATTTATGGCTTTCTGTCTCTGTTTCTACATTGGATAAATATCACACAACAGAATAATTAATATGAATTACTAAAAAAATCACTCCTAACTTAATATCAATTCATATTTTTTATCAAATGTCTCTGTGCGTATTTATTAGGGTAGGAAAACCATACAAAGTTTCTCCATTTATAACTTTGTGTCAAAAACCAATTCGTTGTGAGTTGTAGTAATTGTTGATAATAAAACATACATACCTGTACTTCATATACTTGTTTTTGTCTTAGTTTATCCATCTGCTGTGCCCGTCGTAAAGCCAACCTTTCTTCTAACATTCTTTTTTGTCTCAATTTATTCAACGTTAACCTTAAATCAAATGATAAGGTCATCAAAATGGGAAAAAAGAATCGAAATTCCAAAATATTTACATATCACCTTGTATATTACAGAATAAGCTTCAAGATTGGATTTTGCTTCAGTTCATTTGTAAGCATAACTTACGTATTTTCTAGTTTTATCATATTCTGTTCATGTTCTTTCATAATCTTCAATCTATCTTCTTCTGATATAGAGAACTGACTGTTAATTAACTTTCTACAAAAAAATTAACTTCAGCATTAATGGATAGCATTGTTTCATAAGATATATGGTATTAAATATACACTGTACATCAAAATTTGCAGCATCAATTTTCAATATACCAACTTACCCAATAACTTTAGATTCATGTTCTCGAAGTTCTTCTTGTTCTTTCTTCTCACTCATTTTTCTCTGATTCCATTCCTTTTTTCTTCTAGATAATTCTTCCTGAAAATAAACATCAATAGATTCTTTTAAATAGAACAACAGAAATACAACATAGAACATATCCATCAGTCAACTGACTGAGTATTAAAACATGACCATAACCATGACAGTGCCATTCCTTGAAAATCACTCAGCTTTAAGGTATATTCCATCAAAATAAGGAGAAACCTTTTTTTTTTGCATTTACAGTACCTACCATGAGTTTCTCTTGTTGTCTTCTCCTCTGTTCTTCTTGACTCTCACATAATTCAGCTACTTCTCTTTCATGTTGTTTAATTATTTTATTGACATCATCTTTTAATCCTGTAAATGTTGTATTATGAGACTCTTAACTATGGGTTTATGGGCTGGGTATCAAATGATTTGCATGATTAACATGAACGTTCCAAATTTATGATTTATGAACAAACACAATGAACCTTGGTATGATATCACATTATTTTCTACAAACATCATTCTAAAGGTTAGTTCTAAGTCATTGATTAAGTCAAATTGCTAAATGACTTACTACAAACATCACTATGTTACTGATAGAAGCAATAGTAATTAGATTTTCAAAATAACTAACAAGTATTAGAAATACAAAAGTAAATGATTCACTACAAACCTTGAGATTTCAGTTTTTCTAATAAAGCTTTTTCCATGGCATACAAATCGTCTTTAGCGCGTTCACCAATAAGATCTCTAGCTTTCTCTAGTTGTTTACTATGATCATTATCTAACTCAATCTCAGCAAACAACAATTCAGCTCTATGATTAGAACGTAGAGATAGGAGACCTTCCACAACAGATATAGGCTCTGAAATATCAACATAAACTACATTACCAATTTTTTACAGGTATTTTAAAATCTCACTTCATATCAAACTTTTTTACACCTTTACTTTTCACTAAATTAATTTACTAGAATCACACAAGTGATTTATTATCAATTATCATACTGTAGAAGCACTATATACTACTTTAAAAACAAGAGTTCATTTCAAGTTAATTAAGAACTACTACTGTATATAATATGAGTAAATATATGACGCTGATTAAGTTGTGATCTACAAGGTGTCAAGATATATTCTATTTACCTATTGGTCCATTGGTTTGTTGATCTTTACATTTCTTTTCATATTCATTTAACTCTCCTTCTTGTTTCTTCCTCTGAAAATAGGGTGCCAAATCAATTACTATTTGACTGCTAACTATTTAAAGAACCCCATCGAGGATAGAATATATTAGTCATAGAGAATTAATAAAATATATTATGAGTTATATTATAATATTATAATTATAACATTGTTCAATTATTTTATTAACTACTACTTTCAGAGTGCTTAAATGATGTAGTGATTGACTAATGCACATAAATATAATATAGGTGAAATAATGGACATAAAACACTTGTGCTATACTTACAATAGAATTCATCTTTTCTTGTTTCAAAATACTTAATTTCTTATGCAGTTCGTGTTCTTGTCTTTCTTTTTCTTTGTCCATCTTTTCTTTGGCATTCAACATGTCTTTTTTAACTTCTTCTATCATATCTTCTGCTTCCTCATCAGTTAGTTTGTTTTGTCTAAAAATAGATAAAATAGACATCAAAGGAACTAAAAGAATAGCTACTAAAGAATAATCTTGAAAAAAAAAGGTTAATCCTTCTAATGAGATGTTCTTGATAAGCAAAAAAACAGAACAAGGCAGAACCAGACATAGATAATTTCTTTATGATGTCAGAGATAAAAACATCAAAAGTCACAATTAAAAACTAGAGCTCTTACTTTTTAAGTTTATTAATGACTCCGACTTGATGTCCTGCCATTGTATTTAATAAATCTCTTTGATCATCTTCTTGCATTTCCTGTAAATAAAGACCAGATAATTATAAGAATAACATTATCACATATGAACAATTTTTACAGCTATTGAATTTTCAAAGTTTTAAAGGTCTTAAAATGCATTAGGATTTCCTCTTTCCTTTGAAAATGATACATGATATAAACGATGACCAATGAATATGTACTATAGGTCACAATCCAATCAAGTCTAGCCATATCTTTGGCTTTAATTTCCAATTTCTAACGAAAAAATCTGAATGAAAATAGCTTCAACATACGCTAGCTTGAGCCAATGCTCTTCTTCGAGCTAGTTTCTCTTCTAAGGTCATTCTTTGTCTGGAAATCTCTTCATCAAACAGTAACTGAAGAGCATCTTGTTGTTTTTTATGTTCTTTGATTAACCAGTCAGCTTGTTCTTGTGTCAGTCTACCTTTCTCTGTTACATCATTGATCATAGTCTGTTGTATCTCTCTGATACCCATTCTCTTTCGGATTCCAAATTCCTTTAATCAGGCATAGAAGTGTCATAAATAATTGTAAGTAATAAGAAAGGAAATAGATATACTTGCTTCCCAATGTATTTTGTTGGCCATTTTAAAGGGAAACATTTATGGCAGCAGATATATTTACTGGTGAAAAGAACTCTAATTGACCAAGTTTAAAATATTCAAACTTTATGTACATTCTAAGACCTATAATCCAATTAACAAAGCCAGTTTTAGTGAAGGTTTTAGTAAAATATTGTTGACTGACCTTTCTCAATTTCTCAGCTTCTTCATTTTGTTCTAGAGCTAATATATAAGTAAGTTCATTTTGCTCTGTTTGATGCTGTTTATCTAATATATCCATGAAGTCTTTTTTTTCCTGAAGGCAGAATTGCAAAGTCAAATGATTAAATAGCTTATTTAATCCTTATCTAAAGGGTCTTAAACTCTCTTAAACAAACTAGACTAAAACATAACATCACAATGTCCTATAGTCCACTCTGAAACAAATAAGATCATTTATCTGCAAGCTGCTGACGGATGTAGATAAGGATATTAATAAGGCAACTTTTCATGGTGAAATCAGTTGTTTTGTCAGTTTTTCTCTGACAAATAAGCAAATTAATGATTTTTTTGTACCTTTTCAGTTAAATCTGCAGCATTTTCTTCAACTTCTTCTTTCTCCATATTATGTCTGTACAGCATTTCTCCTACTTTTTCCTGCAAACACAAGTATGTTATATCATGGGTAAATTGTGAAAGTGTGTATTTGAAAGCCATTTGATGCAAAGGCCCCTTAATCTTAAGGAAAGATCAATGGTGATTAATCAGCAGAATTTAGTTCAGAAATCTTTTGTTGTTGTGTGATATGATCAAGAAAATAAAAAAAAATAAGCGATCATCTAATCGGCAAATGGTAATTAAGATGACAAGATTTCGGATTATACAGATTTTTTTTTAATTACAGGACCATTGATTAGTGTCAGAATTAAGAACAGAATGTCAGAATACTCAAAATTGTTTATACATGGATAAGAAGGAACCCAAAAATGATGTCAGAATACGCAGAATGTTGAAATAATCAGATGTCAGACAACTTAGCATACACTGTATGCAGGCTTATCAAGGCATACATACTGTTTAATGATGCAAGTGTAGGCCTATATCGTTTGAATTCAACCCTTTTTGCTTATAAGCTGTATATGAAACCCTCAAACTATTTTACTTTTCATGTAAAGCTTACCTTATTTCTAGCACACAATTTAATTAGAATAACCTCCATTTCCTTTCTATAATCATCATCTAATTTCTTGTCTAGAGTTTTAAGGTTACTATTAAATCTATTGACAACTTCATCTTCTGTTTGTTTATTGATATCATTATTTAATGTCATATTGTGTATTAACATCAGTCCTGTTTGTGTAGCAGCATCATTCTGTTCTTTCTCTATATCTGTATCTACATGAATTGTGGTAACAATATCCAGGCTGAAAATATACATGTATTATACAACTTAATGTAATCTTGTGTGTTACAATAAGTTACATTTTTTTGGAAAGAGAGACAAATTCCATGTCGCAAACCTTTTTACACTAAATTGATATGCATACAATGAACTTAGACATGTGATGAGATCCAACCAAAACTCAGCTAAAAATTGATGCCAACCCTTAAAACAATGCTGCTGCTATCATACAATATTAAACCTATTTTTAAACATTTAAATATTGAACTTACTTATCAATTTCTCTAAACATTTGTAATTTATCTTTTAATCCCAAAACATGAACTATACTATCATCAGGTCCAATTAAACTGAAATATTAATACATGAACTATACTATCATCAGGTCCAATTAAACTGAAATATTAATACATGAACTATACTATCATCATGTCCAATTAGACTGAAATATGAATACATGAACTATACTATCATCAGGTCCAATTAAACTGAAATATCAATACATGAACTATACTATCATCAGGTCCAATTAAACTGAAAATGAATACATGAACTATTCTATCATCAGGTCCAATTAAACTGAAATATCAATACATGAACTATACTATCATCAGGTCCAATTAGACTGAAATATGAATACATGAACTATACTATCATCAGGTCCAATTAGACTGAAATATTAATACATGAACTATACTATCATCAGGTCCAATTAGACTGAAATATTAATACATGAACTATACTATCATCAGGTCCAATTAGACTGAAATATGAATACATGAACTATACTATCATCAGGTCCAATTAAACTGAAATATCAATACATGAACTATACTATCATCAGGTCCAATTAAACTGAAATATGAATACATGAACTATACTATTATAATGTCCAATTAGACTGAAATATGAATACATGAACTATACTATCACCAGGTCCCATAAAACTGAAATATCAATACATGAACTATACTATCATCAGGTCCAATTAGACTGAAATATCAATACATGAACTATACTATCACCAGGTCCCATAAAACTGAAATATCAATACATGAACTATACTATCACCAGGTCCCATAAAACTGAAATATTAATACATGAACTATACTATCATCATGTCCCATTAAACTGAAATATTAATAAGTGAACTATATTATCACCAGCTCCCATAAAACTGAAATATCAATACATGAAATATACTATCATCAGGTCCCATTAAACTGAAATATTAAAACTTGAACTTTACTATTTTCAGGTCCAATTAAACTAAAATATCAATACATGATTAGGTCTACTTAAACAGAAATATCATCACAAAAGAAACACACATAGCATTTGTACAATTTCAGACTCCCTGTAATAAATTTGGAAGCAGTGGAAAACTTTCATTTACTTTCATGCTCAAAAGAAATTGCGTTTTTCAGATATTTTTTTTGATATGAGGGCTCTACATCCGTTTCTTACCTGTAATCTTTGATAGAATTAAACCCTTTCTTCATAGCATCTTTAGGATCCAATATTATCTTCTTTCCTGTTTCTTTCAACTTCTTTTGCTAACAATTATAAAATAAACAACTGAGACATTCAAATAGCATTCTTTTGATAATTCTCGAAATTCTATTTGCGAATCAAATTCATATAATGCCAAGAAGAAAGGAAAAGTTGAATCTGCTTTTGACAGTATTCAGAAATATTTTTGTCATTTGACAGATTTTAAGTTACAGAAACCAGTCATTAACATCAGTGAAGTCTTAAAGAGCAACATTCCAACCCACATGAAAATTTCTTAGAAAATGAAGTGTTTTGAAAGGTCCTAAATGTCAAATTGGATCAAGGAAAATAAGATATTGCATTAGGAAACATTTCAAACTTTCATCACAAAAATTACAATCAATACTTACTTTTCCAACAATTGTTCTACTATCAATATTACTTACATCTAATTTAGATGGTGATATAGAAGTAGCCATTAACCCTTTCTTTTTCATTATAGTAACAATACAGAACACTAATAATATAACTAATATAATCCCCAGTAAAAATGCCATAAAAAAACTTAACGCTGTGAAACCATGTTGGTAAAATAACTGAAATAAAAAATGATAATTTTGATTTAGAGAAATTGAATCAATTATACCTTTGTCAATGTAACAATTCTTTTTAATGCCAGACAGTCTTAGGCCTGCACTTTTGGATTCCTCAAGTAATCACACCTTAGATCCCATCAAACCAAATAAATATTTGTCCTGGAATTGAGAGTCCATTCTGAGCTCTCCACATCTCAAACCTTTTTCATCTCCATGAGCATCAAACTAATAATGACTGGACAAGACAAGACAGCCAAACCATAAAGATGATATAACTATGGCGAAAGTCTCTTACTTTGTGAACAAATTTTAATCAGTTATAGGCACAAACAGTAGAAATATAAATGATGGCATAAATATTGATATATACCTGTCTGAACCCTTTACATAAACATTAACAAATATAAGATATAATTTTAACTTACACTAGTTTGTAAAATTGTTGTTCTTGTAACACAAACTGTAGGTTTAACTGTAGAGTAAATCATACTTGCTGACTGAAAAATATTATCAATTTGTCAGCAGTGTTAAACTTTGCTATCCATAAAGAAAGAATCATTTACCCCATCAGTCATATTATTTATATTGACTGAATGAGGAGAAATAAAGTACTAGGTGTTATAAAGTATACTCTTTATATAAGCACTTCTCTAAATATGAATTTAATGCTAGATTTCAGAAAACATGTAAATAAGACAAACTAGGTAAAAAGAACAAGCAAAAGTAGAAACTTCAGGACAACTTACATCAGAAAACTGAACAAATGAAGCATAAGATGATTTTCCAGCAGGTAGACCTTTCATATCTTCTCCTCTAGGTACAGCTAAATATTCAAATGTCCTACTATCATTCACTGGAATAAATAACATAATATAAGTTAACATCAGATTATGGAAGGATTTTTTACTTTTAATGAATGTGAACATTCCCCATCAAAATGTACATGGTGTATAATTTAGTTCTGTTTTGGAACACAAATTCAATTACCTTACAACCTAAATTCCTTAACAAAACTCCTTTGGCTATATATATCTCAATGCCAGAAAAGAATATTTGGTTGCAAAGATGACCTTCATCATTAACAAACTCCATTGGTGCAAACATGAAATGACTACAACTTATGGGCTAATGAAGACAAGTAATGCCATGCAGTGTGCAATGAGAGAAATTTTGGCAGGACAGTGGCATAAACCTACTCTTTTGCGATTTCCAACTATTGAGAGATCTTAAACTAACACAGTCTGTAGCACACAGGGCCTTGGTTTAATGCCCAATCCAAGCTAGACCCTTTTCCTTGTCAGCCCCTCTGATCTGCATCACTGACAAGAAAAACCGTGATTGAGCTTAGCAAGCAAGCATCTAACTCACTCCATTCGTGAAAAGAAGTAGAGGCAGCAAATCACTGCTTTTCGAATGATATCTAAAAACAAACCTGTTATATTTGAAGCTACGTTCCAAGAAATTTGATTGCGTCCAGTATTGGATACTCCTGGTTCCAAAATTCCTGGTTTAAATCCATCACCTAACTCAGCCCACAATCCCGCACTCAGATCATCATTGAAGGATACATCTTTGATATAACTGAATGTTGAGTCTATAGTATGATATAGGGTGGTTGATATTTTAACCTCTGGGTTGTTCTTATCATTGTTTGTCACCTAAAATATCAAATTATTTCAAACAATTAATGATCATTTCACTCTTCGGGTTTATTTTATGGAGAAAACTATGTCATAAACAGTGGTGTCACCATTATCCCGGAGTTGCTATTTTATCTAATAAGGAGCTCCATTGCTTGCAAAACAAATCATCAACAAAAGATAAAACCAATATGAAATGGAATTTCAATTTGTATGCAAAAGTCATCAAGGACAATGCCAATTATACACAAATTTGTGATTGAATGAAAAACAAATGAATTTTACCTGTATATTTTTAGTTATAACTACTTTAGGAACAGCAGTATCTGTTGATATGTTATATACTACATTGATTTCAGTTAATGGTGTACCAGTGTTAGTAGAATATGTTACCTATAAGATAAAACACATTTTGTTATAAATGAAGCATTTCTCATGAATAAAACACCATTTTAAAATAGACTGTAATAAATAAAATCTTCTGTAGTATAATGTGCTATGTAAACCAAAGTGAGACTATTTTATTCATCTCCAGTTCTGGGTTATTCTATGTTAAACAAATCAAATACTGTATGTGAAGAATTATGGGTAATGACACCTTTTAATGCTTTTGGGTGCAAAACCCATTATTAAAAAGTAGAATTAAAAATTTAAGGAATATGGGAATTTCCAGATCTTCATTTTAATCAGACCAATTTGAACCTTCTAAAATCTAATTGGATTAACTATATCCATTAAAGAAATCTTTATTACAAATGAATAAAAGAATAAATGGAAAAAATGACTCACATCTGCTAAAAGTGAAGCTTCTCCAGGTACACCAGATGAGATAGTTTGATTATAGATAGTACAGACTGGTGTCAGGGCAGGGATACATGGCATCAGATATATCACTGATAATATCAAACTTATAACATTCATTCTGTATTTCTTAATTTATAACAATATCATTCTTGATAATCTAAAATAATACATGAAAAGTGAAATCAAAGTAACACAAAGTCACACAAGATAATTGTTTTTATATTGAATAAATTGTTGATTAACCAAATTCACAGACAATATCCTACCAAATGTATTTACAAAAATCTGATATCTATGGACCACTCTGTAGTGTAGATGTCAAGTTATGTTACACTTTGATTTCCAAATTCCAATTCCAAGAACCATCAACGTGATTCAAGTTCAAGTCTGGTGATTCAACCCAAATCATCAATTTAATAAGATCCTAAACAATTTCAAGAAAATTTGAAATATGAAGATTAAGCATGTTTTTCTTTGTACATTTCGAATATCTTTTGTTTCTGTCAAGGATCTAACAAATGTGGATGAATATTTGTTTTTTTATTTTTATTTTTTTGATTATTTGGAAGAATATCACTCATCACTTACCTTTAGTAGTCTTTACACACTATAGATACCTCACCTGTACACTTAATTTGGAGTTTGAAAGTGCTACCTGCCCCTTGTTGACCATGACAAACAGTAACTACAAACTTACCAATTAACACAACCTAATCCCTTTATTAGTAGATTCAACTTCAATTTACAACCTTTTTTGGATTAGACGATTAATACTTTGAAAACCAGAGATTTACAATCGTGTATAGTTCATTACAGTTAAAGTGTCCTACTTTCTATAAGTTTCATGTCACCCCCAGAATTTAGCCAATCAAACGCCACAATTTTATAGAAACCTTGAAACCGTTAGGTTAGTTACGATTATTATTTACCACAACAACAAAATGGCGACCTTTCCATGACAGGTGCACTCACGATTTTTGTACTGTATTCTTTTCAAACAAACTGACATTTTAGGGATGGAATTAATGACAGGATGATTGTTATTTAAAAATATGAATATACGATAGACAACGATCTCTTGAAAAATTTGTACTGTGATTTGAATTCATGTGTAAAGTTGTGAATCGGTATCTCGGTAAAGGATCAAAGGAATAATTAGATAGGTGAAACTGTTAAGTTATCTATTCAAGGAATCTTTAGAAATCAGAAGTGAAAATGGCATCTTGTATCGCAGAATCCTATTGTGTATCTTTACAAGTTTTGGAGGAGCAAAATGAATTTGGTGCTGATCCTGGCTGGGTGGCAGGTGCATTTATTCTAGGTTTACTGTTAGGAGCAGGATTAACAGCACTATGTGTCAGACCAGTTCTTAGAGAATTGGAAAAGAAAAAGGTACATGTACCAGATTTTAATTTTATTTGCATATTTCAGCTTGTGTCAATATTGTGAATTGGCAATTAGTGTTCCATATTTTTTTTTTTTTTTTCTCCTTATTAAAATTTGTAAGAAATATTAAAGAAATTTTCATGATGTTTATTTTAGCGTCAAGATGTAGAGAAAGGTACAAAAGGAAATTATCTTAATAATATAGAACCAATTGCATCTAAAGTTATTAAAGATGATCTGGTAAGTTGTCTACTTTCCATAGAAGTCTTTCAAAATGTCACTTATTAGGCTACTAGACTACTATCATTTTACACCAGGGCTTTCATTCTTCTTCTTGTCAGATGGCTGTGGTTTCTGTAGTTACAGAAGAATCTGAAGCATCATTATAATAGATATTTTGATAAGGACATAGTGAAGAATTTCCAGAATAAAAGGAACCACAAATGCTCCAATGGGTATTGGAATGATAGGCATACATCTTGTGTGCTATTAACATATCTTATAGTTAAAACATGATTTTGATAAAAATTGATAAATGTAGGCTATATTTTGTCTAGTATGGAGAGAAGAAGAAAATTAAAAAGAAAAAAGGAGGTAAATATAAAAAACGGAAGAATGAAGATGATGATGATGATGAAGATTACAGTGATAAAGTAAATGAAACATTTCCTGAATTAGGCAAGGGTATGGTCGATGTCATGGTACAGAGTGAAAGGTAAAATATCATTTTAACTACATTCCTGATGACAGTGTGAGAACCAAATTGAAACGTTGAAAGTAATAAATATTCTAGAAGTTGTAGTTCTTGTCTTTAAAATCTTATTTATAATTATGAATCTGAAAAAAATTAAGTTAATTTGCTGTCTGAAAACATTCAGACTTAAGACTGATGAGTATGCTTTCATTTAATATTTACTTCAAGGTTATGCAGAAAATTATTGTAAATAGTTCCTCTTTAAAAAGGGTTCATAGATAGGATGATGTTTAGCTCTTTGGGTAAAAACGCTATTCTATGGTTTCAACAGTATTAAAAGGTTTGTTTTTGTTGGTCAAGTTGCTATGATATTTGTATGTTATACCTTTGACCTGTGTAGGCCCTGGATATGTGAATGGAATTCTTGAGGTGTAAAAGGAAATGATATTATTATAGGCTATTAAAGTAGCTAGTCTAAATAGTTTAGTAAATAGATGTTATATATCAATTGTACTATTGATAAATATTATTGGTTGTCATAACAGTTTGATTAGTATAGCTGATAAATCAATATTGATATAGCAATGTTTCTATTTTATAAAACAATAGAGTTTCCCAGTGCAAGCATAAACAAGTAAAGAAATTTGTTCATACGAATTCCCTCCCACAACTTCTATTCTGTTATCTTGACAGTAAATTGGCTTTATTTAACCAATTTAATATATTGTATATCAAATTTAAAAATTTAAAATTTCAATTCAAGCATGTCCATTGGATGTTGTATAAATCAATCTGACATAAATGATGGACTCTCTGACATGAGTGACAAACTCATTGACGGAGTGACAAACTCGCTGACTTCTGAGTATCTCTTACTTGCATAAATTGGACATTTTTGCATATCAATCTGATTTGTTATTGTGAATTTTCTTCATTAATCTAGATAGTCTAATCTACTCCAGTGTTATTGAGAGATTTGGTAATGAATTATTTAGGTTAATGTTGACTAGGATCTATAAATAACCTATATTTCTGTGTTCAAGTTGCATTAAAAATTAAAACTTAATCAACCTAGTTCTTTAAACCCTTTTTAAAGTAGTAGATTTTTTCAAGTCAGAATCCTAATAAAATGCCTTATAATAACTGATTATGAGACAGTATGCAAAATTTTCTTTATCAAAAAGTTATAAATTATACTTGAAACAAAGCTCAAAATAAGCGGTCTGGATGTGGACATTGTCTGGTACAATCTTGTTTGATTCTGACATTTGGAATAGGTAGGAGACATATTTATCTACAATTGGGCATTTATTTTGCACTGTAGATTTCCAATACTACCCAAAAGGCATTATGCAACCTAAATGGTGTACTTCACCTTAAATAGATTTATTGTTGAAATATTAATGGTGTGAATGTTTTAGTTTAATCATTTACATAAGTCTAGGAATGTGTTTTTCTAGAATTTGGTATAAAGTTTTCATTAATTTGAGCAAAATTTCAGAATGCCCTCTTGAGGGCATGACTTAATACATTCATACATTATGATATCATAGAGTTTCTTCACACTGTAAACAAGCAGTCTTTTTACAAAGCATTTATTTAGCATAAACTAGTAGGATCTTCTCAGTTACATTCTGCATGCGTTATAGACAGGATTAAATATGACAGACGTGATATTGCAAACTGTAGACAAACATCCTTTTCCCAATGCATTTATTGAATATAAAATATAAAAATATAAGCATCTCCTTTTGTACTCTGTATGTGTTCAAAACAGGACTAAATATGTCAATCAAGATATCATAGTATTTGCACAGTGCAGATGAACACCCCAAGTTAAATATTCCAGTAAAAAGAAAATAGATTCCATCTATAAAGAATGTATGTACATATCATTTTCTAAAAGCAACAAGACACAAATAAAAACTTCCAATGAGAATATGTTTTGAAAATTTTCAGTTTTGATGCTGATGTTGAAATAGCAAATCAAGATTTACAGACAGTGACAGCTATTGAAAATCATCAGAGAAAAGAAAAACAAACAGTAAGTTATGATTCGTATGTTATAATTTCTTTTATAATATATGATATATATTAGTAAATTGATTGTTTGAACCTAATGTTAAATCTACACTTGATCAATACATGTCTAAGGTCAACTGAAATTACTTCAAATGATATAACTGATGTTAATTTAATCTTCAGAACTGAACTTTTGATTTTATTTTAAAAAACAATTTGAATACAACTACATACATCTCTAAATGATATGGAATTTAGAAATATTTTAGAATTAGAAAGAGATAAAATTTGTCGATTAAATGTATTGAGTATATTTCTGGGTTTATTTTCTAGTTAAAAGTTCAGATATTGGCTATCATTTTAAGAAAATATTTAGATAAGAGAACAATAACCACATCTTTTTATGATGGCTTTATTCATAAAACACGAATTGAAATGGATGACTTTATTAAATTGGCTAATAGAGAGAAGAGAGAAAAAGAAGAGGTAATATATTATTTTCTCCTTTTTTATGTGAAAAGCAGTTTCAGGAATGGAACATAGACTAAGATGATGCAGCAATCATGGATTATATATTACCAGTAGCCAGTCAATACCAAAATTCATTTCTTAGTTTATTCCTTTTTTATTTTTGTGGGTTTTTTTTAAAATAAAGTTATCACTGTAAGATTAAACTGAAATTATTCTCTCTAGGAAATACATGGTGATTTTAAACTCTCTAAAAATCCTGATGCCATGGAAACAGAATTACAGAAAGTTCAAACAGAATATAACAATAGATTGGTAGGTGTTTTGCATCATTCTATAATTGTATTTGAAAAATCAAAGTACAAAACTGAAGTATTATTAGATAGGGGTAGTTGTAAGGGGTTGGGGGAGTAATTGGGGTTAGCAATGAGTCAACTCTACACTTTCAGGATTCATGGAATTAATTGGAACCATGGTTTAGAATGTGTTCACCTGTGCCAAAAAAAATAGGTGGTGTAGTCAGGGTAAAATAAAAGATATCCTGTTTTAAATTTTAGCCTGATTTGGAACAGGCAGGATATTTAGAACAAGCCAATTGAGTTCTACCCTACCTGAGTCCTGAACTTAACACATAATTTTTGGTTGAATGTACATGAAGTTTATTATATTCCAGTTTCAATTTGAGAAAGATTATACTGATAAAATAAGACAAGATTTAATGAGATCATCAGGATTGAATGAAGTAGAGGTTTGTATTTATTTAAAATTTTCTATTCCATATCTATTGAACTACTGATGCGCTTTTTATATCTTAATTTTTTTGCAATAATGACTTCAACAACTTATTGGGCTAAAAAAGACAGACAAGAAATTAGGAAGAATTCTTTTCTTTTTCCCTTCTTTTTGTTTTCCATACTAGTTAGTCACTCATTATTTTAAAATTCAGAGGCTACTATGTGGGCTATATGGAAATGGAATCCAAGACTTCAGTGTTTATCAATGACCACTTACCTCTTTTAGACACTGCTCTAACCACCCTGTTGTTGAGATTCTGATGATACTGCACAGTATACTACAGATGCTATTTTTTTATAAATTTTTTTGACAGATTGAGAGTGTTATGGAGAAGTTGAATAATGAAATGGCCAATTATGAAAATAAAAAGGCGTTGGAACAGGCCAGACAGAGAAGAGTAAGTATAAATTGTATTTCATCGTGTGTTGATATTAACTTGGTTTCTTGCATAATATTCATTTAGATTTTTAAAAAATCAGGTTCATATTTGTCTCAGCATCCATATTATCTACAATTCGGAAATTAAGATTGTGAACAAACCAGAGGGTATTTCTCATGAACTCACAACTTCTGACTGAAACATGGTCCTTTGATAAGGTATCTATAGAGTTTACAGTTTTATTATTCTATTTTGATGATTTAGTCTTTAGAAGATAGATTAGCTAAACGAAGACAGTTTGTAGAATATCGTAATATGGTCAATGAGGAAAGTTTAAATGATGTAGAAGCCCAGGTCGATGCTTACGATGATTTGCTCAATAAATATGTAGAAGATGGTAAACTTGTAGAAAAACAAAAAGATGATCTATTAAAACAATATCAGCAACAATTACAAGATTTAAATAACCATCAGGAAAAAGGTAATATCTTGATATTTTTATCATTCTCATAATTTAAAGAAGATGTCCTTTAATGAACAAAATATATTAAGGAATTTCAAACTAAATCTATTAGCTTAAGAAAAACTGAAATTAACATTTAATTGTAAAGAAATTCTTATTAGTCATGTGAATTTAAATTCAAATATACTAGGTACAATATATCATAGCATTCAAAGGTATAATATTAATATTAGATTGCGATTTTATGTTATTGATCTCTAATATAAATATTATATCTGTTGAATACAATATTGAACATATGACCACTGGTGTTCATTAGGGGTATATACTTCCTCATATCTTAAAACATGAACATAAATAAATTATATTAATTTGTTATATGATATATGATTGTGTCAATATTTATCTTCACTCTGTTCACTCTGTTATTTAACATGTAAATGTTGTGCACATATCATCATTAGCTAAACAAAATGGTATATTCTGCCTGGAAGGACTGGAAGCTTTCAAAGAATAAATTGTATGGAACATATAAGAATATTAATTTATATGATTTTAGAATTAACAAGACAACAATTAAGCCTAGCTGAAAAACTCAGATTAAGGCGTATGAAAAGAGCCTATAAATTAGCTGTCAAACAGAACAAAGAGCAGGCTCTTCTTTTACAAACAGCAGAAAAATCTACCAATACTCAGGAATTTAGTCAGGTAACTACAAGACTTGAATATACTTTTTGCTCTTATTATAAACTAAAAAAAATCGAATTAAAGATTGGTATTCCTGAGAGTTTTATTGTAATATTTTATTTCAGTCACATGAATAACAAATTTATTTCAATTATACAATATGATTTAATTTCATTTAAACTTTTGTATTCTATTTAAGGTCCATACTGATGTTGTTTTATTCAATATAACATTATCTCAATTTTTCATTAATATTTGTTCATTTCAGTTATACAATGATATGATAGTCAGACATCATATTGAACAAGAAGATTTAGGAGCAGAATTAGATCAAACTGAAATGCAAGAATTAGAAAATCTTAAACAGGTAATTAACAAGAGATAAGGGCCAGTGATGTGAACCTACTAATAAAATTCATTTATGCCCTTCGATGCCATGGATGCGGCCCAGTAGCAACAGTCTCCCTGAAGAGTACAACTTGTACAAAACGCTTCGGGGCAAAACAAGGATTCTCTAAAGAGAAAGATTCCTAAACTCTTTAATTTTTTAGGTAATTAACAAGATCGAAAATGTCATTATTGGGTATATCTACGTATATCTTTATCAATAGTTAAACTACTATAACTATTAACAACTACCTAGTTTCACTTGAACATTAACCTGTCAATATTGACAATATATTTCACATTTCAATTATTTCCTTAATTGTGTCTAATTTCATGTTTGTAATTACAGGAAAAGGCCAAGGAGCAAACACAGGCTATAAATAAAGAAGAAGAAGCTATGGCTAATAAAATTGGTGAAACTGTTAAATTAACTCGGAAAGAAGCTGAGAAAGTGTTATTGTATCATAGAAAACAGTTAGAACTCTATAATTGTAAGTACATGTACTGTTATTTGTCAGTCTTCTGGTATTTGGAATAGAAAAAAGAAAGAAAACTATGTTATAAAATTTAAATTCTGTCTATTCAAGGAAAAAAATAAATTTGAAAAAATATTAAAAAAGATATTAAACCAAATGATAGATGATGAACTAAAATTTTTCTTCAACTATTTTGAATTTAATTTTTCAGTAAAGAAACAGCATGAAAAACAAGCTATGATATCAAGACTTCAACAAAAATTGGCTCAAAGAATGATGGTAAGGCAAACAATTTAATATTAACTTCTGCCTTTAGATTTTAGCTATATGTGTTTTAGGTTGATTAGAAATATTTTAGCCTAAAAACTCTCTGGGTTATAATGTTCAATAGATCCACACATGATGTATGTGTTGTTTAGAGATAGATATGTTCAACAGTATTAAAAAAACTATATTGCTAGTAATAACCAAGGTTAAAAAACTGTTAGATTTAATATGATTGCAACTAATCAAGGTTTAAGTTAAGGCTATTTGTAACAGTTTACTTGTTAATGTAATGACTGATCAATGATCAATTTCCCAAAATGTGCTAGAATTTAAACTATTTAAATTTTATATATAGAGATTAGAAGAAGAAGAACAGATAGAAAGAGTTGATGAACAGAAGTTAAAAGATCAACAGTCACATACAATGGAGATGGTTTTAACCTCTAATATTGAACTTAATGAAGAGTAAGTAATCTATAAAGGGATATAAGCCTTGAATGGCATATAAGAAGCACATGTATTCTGAAATAACATTTTTCAACTCAGTTGATAAACTATGCATATATTATTTCCAGAGCAAGAAAGAAAATACTTGATGAACATAGTAGGAATATGGAAGCATTAAATAACAGATTACAACAAAGTAAATTAAGACAAACAAAGAGGTATGTAATAAAAGGTTCTGCTTCTTAATAACATAAGTTATACATGGTCATGTGTACCTACATGAAAAGTGTTGTGAACATGAGTGAAGATGTTTTTATAACACAATCTATTTACATTCAGTATATTTGTATGTATAATGTGCATTTTACCCCTATTAATCTATAATTTTAAAATAAACTGTTTATTATAAACAACAAGTTTTGCTTGTAAAATTTCATTCATTCTTTACAAATTTCAGTCTAGAGTTAAAATTAAGTCAAAGGAAATCAAAACTTGCCGAATTAGAGAAGAAACAGGCAGATATCAGACACCATTCAAAGGAGATAAACAGTAAAGAGCGAGAAAGGATGCAGACCAAATTAGTAGGTTTTACACTGTTCACATTACATACTGATACTACATTATCATATACTACTATCTCTGTACTGGTACTACATTATCATATACTACTATCTCTGTACTGGTACTACATTATCATATACTACTATCTCTGTACTGGTACTACATAATCATATACTGCTTTCTCCATACCGATACTATATTATCATAAACTGCTATCTACATTCTGGTACTACATTATCATATACTACTATCACTGTACTGATACTACATTATCATATACTACGATCTCAATACTGGTACTACATTATCATATACTACTATCTCAATACTGGTACTACATTATTATATACTACTATCTCCATACTGGTACTACATTATTATATACAACTATCACCATACCTTTACTATATTATCAAATACTGCTATCTCCATACCGATACTATATTATCATATACTGCTATCTACATTCTGGTACTACATTATCATATACTACTATCTCTGTACTGATACATTATCATATACTACTATCTCTGTACAGGTACTACATTATCATATACTACTATCTCCATACTGCTACTACATTATCATATACTACTATCTCTGTACTGGTACTACATTATCATATACTACTATCTCTATACTGGTACTACATTATCATATACTACTATCTCTGCACTGGTACTGCATTATCATATACTACTATCTCTGCATTGGTACTACATTATAACATCTACTATTTCTGTACTGGTACAACATTATTATATACTACTATCTCCATTTTGGTACTACATTATTATATACTACTATCTCCGTACCAATACTGTATTATCATATACTGCTATCTACATTCTGGTACTACATTATCATATACTACTATCTCCATACAAGTACTACATTACTATACTACTATCTCTGTACTGGTACTACATTATCATTTACTACTATTTCGATACTGGTACTACATTATCATATACTACTATCTCTGTACTGGTACTACATTATCATATACTACTATCTCAATACTGGTACTACATTATCATATACTACTATCACTGTACTGCTTCTACATTATCATTTACTACTATCTCGATACTAGTACTACATTATCATAATATACTACTATCTCGGTACTGGTGTTAATTCAATCATAAATATTGACTTGAAGAAAGTGTTGGACTGGATTTATTCATGAATGATTTAGTTAAGACAATCTCTTATTCCACAATTTATTAGTAAAACATAGAACGCTAATTGTTTTGTTCTTTATTTTTAAGTTTTGTTATTTATCTTAAAGGATGTAGAAATAGCTGAAGAAGAAAAGAGACTAGAAGAACACAAAGCTAAAGCCATTTCAGATTTGAAACAACAACTGGCAGCTGAAACTGAACAAGCTTTAAGGATGCAGGAAGAAGAAATTGGTAAATTGATCGGTAGACTGGAGGTAGGTAGTTCTAACTGAATCACTTTAAATAAACAACTTATCACCAGTATCAGAGCTTTGTTATTAAGATCATTCAAACAATGTTGTATACCAATATTGACTTTAATATTCCCATATATATCAGGATCTTTTGTATTATTTAGGTTGGACAAGCCAGAAGAAAAGCAATTTTGCAAAAACAAGATAAAACTTTACAAGAATTGCAGGTAAGAACATTTTTGTTTGAAACTTCTGAATTTATTTTGGATGTATTTATTGGTCCTTACCAATCTACTGAAAATAATTTCCCAGCAAAACAGTTTTTCATTAAGTCATGATACCTCAGTGAACTCAATTTTGGAATTTAACAGAATATCAGAAATAGCTAGTGTAATTTATAATTCAAGGAACAATTAGAGAAACATGTTACTGAGGAAGGTGATATGCCAAAATCCATGACAGAACAATTGATACAAGAACATTATAACCAAGTCACTTATCTTAATCAAAAAATACAACGATCCCGAGAGCAGCAAGAACAGAGTCTAGCCCAGAAAATTCAGCAGAAAAAAGTTATAAAAGAAAGGTAGGTTTTGAATATTTAATAATTTTATATCTTCAAAGGGCTTTTAATTTGAAATCGTTGATTTTCCCAAACATATCTGGCAGGAATCATGATTTATGTATCTGGATATATGACATTCAACATGAAAATTATTAAAACTTCACAGATGATGTATGACTTGGGTGATAAATGACAATTTGTTCAAAGCAACAGACATTTCATGAGAAATAATAAAATTATGGTTTGTTGAACAGGGAATTAGAAGAACAAATAGAGGATGAAGCAGAAGAAGAAGTAAAGATGCAGACAATGCATGGGAAAGGGTATGTTTCAATAAATATGACTTGTGAATTAAAAAAAAAACACCATGTGGTCATCAGTCAGAACAATCAGACTTGAAATCCATTGAGAAGGTTTAATTGTTTGAGCAATGGATATATTAAGAATGCAGGGTTCAATTTCAATAAGTACTATAATACTGTCCATAACAATATTTTACTAGGTAGTATTGTCATGTATTCTAGGTTTGCAAGCCACGTAATGATGCAGACGTTTTTAGAACAGAAGCATCGAAGAATGTTACAAAGTTTAGAACAAGAAATGAAGAGTGAACTAGAAAAAGACAAAGAAAATTTAAATCAAGAAATGGAACTTGAATTACAATCAGAATTAGAGGTAGATGCGTAGAAAATTTCTTTATGCAATAATTGAAGATCAGCAAAAATAACTAGTGATCTTCTTGAAAAAGTTCTATTCTGCATTGACTTTTCATGAATTTGCCTGGGCTGAATTTTTATTCTTCTTACATTCTAATACTTTAATCAACTCATTTGTTTCATCATCATTTATACAAAACATTGTTTTTAACAGAATCAAAAGCAGCAGTTATTAACCCAGTTGGCAGCAGTAAGTAATATATCTCAAAAAGAAATACAAGATGTGGTTAATACAGCTGTTATAGGTTAGTAAATATTATACAAGTTGTTGTTATGTAACAAGAAAAGGCAATCAGCTTTACTTAGTTTGTTGTTGCTTGGTCAGGTTGATATTTCCCAGGTGTTTCTCCAGGTTTCCATGATGCTAACAAATTTATTTTAGAATTATTATATACAACTTATTTACCCCTAATGATGCCAAACAAATATCATGTTCAAAATATATAATTAATTAGATACTGGTGAAAGTTCAGAAACTGCTAAAAAATTAGCAAAAGACCTAAGACAAGAAATAAAGAGAGCTAAAACTTCACTTGGTATGAATGAAGATGATGATGATTATGGTATGTTTATATTTAGTATTAAGTAACTTTAGTAAGATGTATATATGATATGCACTTGTGATAAAGATATATCATACGTTTTATTATTCTCATTGAATTAATAATTTTTCTAGTAAAGTAAATATTAAAGTTGATCAATTGATTATGTTGTAGGTTATCAAAGAACAAGAACAGATGAAGGACTCCAGTATGGTGATGCTTCAGAGTTAACATCATCCCAAAGACCTAAAAGTTCTAAAAAGAAATCAAAACCAACCAGAGGCATCAAAGGCAAATTATTTTGATGGAGATAGTGATGGGTTTTAGAATACCAGGTACAACATATTCCTATCACGTTTTTGCCTTCTCTCTGATATTCCTCTACTATCACCAGTCTTTGATAGATTTTAATTTCATATGTTTAGCCTTTATTTTGATATACAAGGATTCTTATATAATTTTATGAAGAACACAATGTCTTACAATAATTTTGTGCATTGTTAATTGTGATATTTGTATATATTGTATATATTATATATGAGTATGTATAATGTTTTAGTGCTGATCATTTGTATATTAATTGTATTTATAATTCAGACTTCTGTGATAATAATAGTAAAACCATGTTTTATTTGTTTTTTATTGAATAATAGAACCCTGTTCTGTTTATCAAAAATAATAACATGTACAGAAGTAACCACTGTTTATAAGGTTTTATTAATACAGGAACCATTTTTTCTTTGTTTTTTATCTATTTTATAATTGTTACATTTTTCTTTAATGGTTAAAAAGACAACAATTATGCCAATGACTTATGGATAAGTTGGTGTTCCATTCCAGTTTTCTAGTTTCTATTACCAAGAAATACTGCATTTCTTTTAGTCTCTTTCTTTGTTGATATTTTTGATAAAGGAATTCCAATTGTTGTCCAAAAGAGTTTCAATAAACTATTATTTAATTCTTTTTTTATTATTATTATTTATCTCTAGATGAGAATAGATCTTTACTATATCTAACCTGAGAGCCAGAAAGACCAGATTCCACTTCTTTGAACAGGGTAGGTGTTAACTAGTGACTCTAATAGTGTCTAAATATTAAGGCTGGATAAGAAACTACAAACAATTTTTGATATGTAAATGGATTGTTTTAGTTTCCTGGAGATCAAATGGTATATTACCATAAAGAAAATACACATTGGAATTAGGAAGAATTTGGAGTGAAAACTGTGCAAAGCTGTGAATTTTGCGAATAAGGGGACATTCAGCAGATATTCAATCCAGATTATATCTCATTTTTAAAACTATAACAATCAAACTCAATACCACGTGGTATCCCATTTGTACAGGGTTTGGGAGACCTCAGTCTCACGTTTCAATTCCTCATGTATCAAAACCAGGGTGATCTATATGATCTGTGCATTCAACATATTTTTCTTTTTTGAAGCATGGAATTGATGACATTTGCCAGTAATGATCCTATCACATGTCCAAGAATTAATTACAAGAGAAGTAATTGTAGTTTAACAATATTGATATACATAAGTTCAATTGTTAAGGCTTTAATTATATCATTAAATATTCATTATTTCATATCATTTTACTTTCTTATCACCACCTAATCGCATATTAATCCGTATCAAAGCACAAGGAATGAATTAATATCACATTATATTGTCTTTCATAATGTTTGAATTAGTTAAAGTCAGGCAACCTTTTCTAAAAAAAAAAGTATACCCAATAATTTTTCATATGATAGCAGAAGTAAGAAAGACTAGATCTCAGATGAGCAACTTTTTGATTCAAGTGCCATAATGTATATAGTATGGATATTGAAAATTATTGTTTTTGAATGGATGATAAACCTCTCTCTTCAGCAGGGTGACTGTGCCGAACCACCTCCTGTTCCTAATGTCTATAGAATTTGGAAGAATGGTAGTGCAGGTTCATCTGTTCAATATTCGTGTTATGATGGCTATACCTTACTATCTGGTAACCTATCTAGGACCTGTATTGACGGAAAATATACCGGAGAAGATCCAGTGTGTTTGTTTGACTGTGGCAAACCGAAAATGGTTTACGGTGCCCACGTGAACTACACGGAACGAGATAATAAAATGAGGAGTCTGGTGACCTTTACTTGTTGGGAAAATTATACTCAAGTGGACACCACAATGACCGCTCCGTGTAACGATTACATGCAGAGATGGACCTGGGAACCAGCACGATGCAAGTCGCCACAAAATTTGGCAAAAAATGCTCCAGTCTTCACCTTATCGACAACTGGAAACTATAACGACGCATCTGGAACAACTTGCATCACGACTCAGAAAATGAAAGATCCAACCATACGACTTGACCTTATATCTGGAGATGACTTCTATCAAATAAGTGAAGTTCTGTTTCGGCTTCCAGAAAACCTAATTGATCCTCCTGATAATATTTCTGTGACATTACGGAAAGTACATAGCTCATGGACAATACCAAACTGTGGTTTTCCAGAAGAGGGTTCAATTGTACCTGGAGAGACAATTCTTGTTAACTGTTCGAGTAAAGCTATCGGACAATCCGTAGCTATCATTGGACAGTATAAAAACAGGTCTGCAGCGCTGAGTCTTTGTGATGTTGAAATTTATGGAAGACTTCACATTGTGGATTGTGGACGACCGAATTTCGTTTACGGGGCAAAGGTGTTATTCGATGACACGTTTTTCAGAAGTACAGCTAAATACGAATGCGAACCAAATTTCTACATGTTGAGCAAAGGAACACAAGCAACTTGCCTGTTTTTTGATACCTGGAATTTTGAAAAGATTGTTTGTTCCAATGCAGCCAATATTCTACAAGGTAAGAAAGTTTCGAGTGATGAAGAAACTTCTGTGATAATGATCACAGATAACTCAGATTTAACATGCACGAGTTTTGAGGCTGACGTTTCCAAAAAATGGACAATAGAGTTAGGAACTGAGAGGTATGAAATCAGGGAGATTATGGTAACCATTGGCAAAATTCATCAAGGAATTTGGGCAGACATATTGGTTCATGTCGATACTGAAAATGGTAAAATCCCATGTGAGATCAATCCTCATCGAGATGAATCTTCATTGACAAACACCTTTTCCTGTCCCACATATCCGGTTGGTATTGCAATAGATATGCAGTACGCAAACTCAGACGATTTTGAGAATTTAAACCTTTGTGAAGTAAGAGCATTTGGTAATCAATGGAAACTAGGCAAAATATTCGAGTGTTTACGTTCTGCATCTGGAAGAGAATACACAGGATCACTGTCCCATACCATATCCGGTAAATCATGTGTAAGTTGGACCAGCCATAGGGGTATCTTTTTGGACAAGCTTGGAGAAAAGTCGGTGAATTTTCTGTCTCAACTTCAAAACTATTGTCGAAATCCAGGCGGTTTACGAACAGTACCATGGTGTTTCACAAGTGAAAATTCTGATATCTGGGAATATTGTCCAATACCAACTTGTCAGAAGATTTGCTCCCTCAATGAAGATGGATCCGATTTCGTTGGTACATTAAGCATCTCCAAGAGTGGCAAGTCCTGTCAAAGTTGGCCATTGGTAGATAAGGCCCGACCAAAATTTCCTAAATCAACTTTTCCTCATGGACAAGATGAACATAACTATTGTCGTAATCCTGGAAGCTCCCAAAGCGAGGCTTGGTGTTATATCAACTCAACCTCTTTAGATTATGAACATTGTCTGTTACCAAACTGTCCTGTTCAACCATTGTCAGGTCGAAAGGAATATCGCGATGACGAAGATGTAAATGATCGATTCCAAGAATGTCTGCTTTGGCTATATGAAGATCACAATAGAATAGTACAAGAAAGAAATGTTCATTTAACATTGTTAAAAATGAAAAGTTTATGCGATCGAACTAATTTTAACATAACACTGTTCTGTTCCTCCGAGACAAAACCCGCGTCATGGCAATACATTTTCATTCATTGTGTAGATGACCCCACAACTACTTTGGCACCTTCAACCTCTTCTTCCGAACCAGCTATTGGACATTCCCTCTTCAATAGTTTACAGGAAGAAAACGCTATAATGACGCATTCTGATTCTGTGTGTGGCTGTCCACTACCTCATATAAATCTATCAACTATTGAAATAGTTCGAGAAAGAATTATCAATATTACTGTAGAACTAACCATTCCGAAAGAAATATTGTCAGCTACCATTAGAAGGAAGATCAGTGTTGAGGATGACAGACCATCAGTTTCATGTGTTGGCTATGCTGCTATGTTCATCTTGTTTTTAGTCATATTTATACTGACTATTCCCGACATCATTCAAGTAGTTTTCTTTGTAAGATCATCTTGGATCAAACAAGAGAACAATTTCTCACAAGCATGAATCTGAAGCAATTTCCATTGAGGATGAGCTACTAATGTATACAAAACTTAAAAGATTTGCCAGGTTCATAGAAATATATTTATGTCCCATCTATTGTTTTATGGTCATGTCTAATTTATTTATGAATGAATAAATCAAATGAATTTAAATCGAGTTTTGGGTCCCTTCTTATTCAGTTATACAAAGTCAGTCATGCAGCCTTCTAGTTATTGCTTACTGGCGCCATGTAATTTTCCAATAGCTTGGACGGAATCAATACCGCGAGGTTTATAGCAAATAATTTATAAACATATAGTTATGATTCTGTAGTAATCAAAGAAATATAATATGATGTCTGATGTAAATCATGTAGTAATATATAATAATTGTGGTGTCTGTAACAAAATTGTAGTAATATATTGTACATGTAATGTTTGATACAAATCATGTAGTAATGTATAATAATTGTGGTGTCTGTAACAAAGTAGTAGTAATATATTGTACATGTAATGTTTGATATAAATCATGTAGTAATGCATAATAATTGTGGTGTCTGTAACAAAGCAGTAGTAATATATTGTACATGCAATGTTTGATATAAATCATGTAGTAATGTATAATAATTGTGGTGTCTGTAACAAAGTAGTAGTAATATATTGTACATGTAATGTTTGATATAAGTCATGTAGTAATATATAATTATTGTGGTGTCTGTAACAAAGCAGTAGTAATATATTGTACATGTAATGTTTGATATAAATCATGTAGTCATGTATAATAATTTTGGTGTCTGTAACAAAGTAGTAGTAATATATTGTACATGTAATGTTTGATATAAGTCATGTAGTAATATATAATAATTGTGGTGTCTGTAACAAAATAGTAGTAATATATTGTACATGTAATGTTTGATATAAATCATGTAGTAATGTATAATAATTGTGGTGTCTGTAACAAAGTAGTAGTAATATATTGTACATGTAATGTTTGATATAAATCATGTAGTAATGCATAATAATTGTGGTGTCTGTAACAAAGCGCTTGTAATATATTGTACATGTAATGTCTGATATAAATCATGTAGTAATGTATAATAATTGTGGTGTCTGTAACAAAGTAGTAGTGATATATTGTACATGTAATGTCTGATATAAATCATGTAGTAATATATAATAATTGTGGTGTCTGTAACAAAGCAGTAGTAATATATTGTACATGTAATGTTTGATATAAATCTTGTAGTAATGTATAATAATTGTGGTGTCTGTAACAAAGTAGTAGTAATATATTGTACATGTAATGTTTGATATAAGTCATGTAGTAATGTATAATAATTTTGGTGTCTGTAACAAAGTAGTAGTAATATATTGTACATGTAATGTTTGATATAAATCATGTAGTAATGTATAATAATTGTGGTGTCTGTAACAAAGTAGTAGTAATATATTGTACATGTAATGTCTGATATAAATCATGTAGTAATATATAATAATTTTGGTGTCTGTAACAAAGCAGTAGTAATATATTGTACATGTAATGTTTGATATAAGTCATGTAGTAATGTATAATAATTTTGGTGTCTGTAACAAAGTAGTAGTAATATATTGTACATGTAATGTTTGATATAAATCTTGTAGTAATGTATAATAATAATTGTGGTGTCTGTAACAAAGTAGTAGTAATATATTGTACATGTAATGTTTGATATAAATCTTGTAGTAATGTATAATAATTGTGGTGTCTGTAACAAAGTAGTAGTAATATATTGTACATGTAATGTTTGATATAAGTCATGTAGTAATGTATAATAATTTTGGTGTCTGTAACAAAGTAGTAGTAATATATTGTACATGTAATGTTTGATATAAATCATGTAGTAATGTATAATAATAACAAAGCAGTAGTAATATTTTATACATGTAATGTCTGTTGTATATTATAGTTATAAATAAGTTGTGTTGTAAAGGAGAAGTAGTGTATTATAGATCTGTAGAAAATGTATATTTTATGGATGTAATGTCTGAAGTAAATCATTTATTAATACATAATAATGGTGGTGTCTATAACAAAGCATTTGTAATATATTGTAGATGTCATGTCTATAGAAAAGCACCTAGTAAAATATTTAGCATTATATGTTAGATGTGATGTCTGTAGAAAAACAGATTATAATATATGACTAAGATTGCTGTAGTAAATCAAAGAAATAAATTATAGATGTGATGTCTGTATTATATACTATTTAGTGATATATTATAATGTGGATGTGGAGACATCACATCGTGCCCTACACTTTTATCAGATGTAGAATATACAGATTGGATATCGGTCGCAATACTGTGTCACTTATTATGCGAATTGCTTAGACACACGTTTAAGTCACCAGTGTTTGAGTATTTTCATTTTTTTTTCTGTATAAAGTTGAACCATTAATAAATCCTATAAGATATCGCTGGATATTTTACAGTTACTGAGTTGTATAAAGAAAGAAAATTTCTATAAACTTGGGACCCAAAAATGTCTCATGCAAAAGTGACATTAAACACACACATGAATTTATAATTATCTATATAAATATATACCATGTCTGAGAAACAAGTAGGGTCAGATTTGCTGGGCTTCAATTAGATGCTGAACTGTCGGCAATTATTTTCAAGTTGAGAATTGGGATTGCTGTAAGCTTTTCGAGAATTGTGGAGCCCTTGTTCTCAAAACAGCTCCTGGGTGATATCTGTGCGATTTTATTTTTTACACAGGAAGTAATAACTAACATTATATATTTTTTTAGCTTTATTTCATGATTTAACAATTTTTCTCTTAAATTACTGATAAATATTAACACTGTACAAAGTACACAAATAATAAATATAATAAATAATAACGATGAAGGAATTCGGAAACACAATAACAGAATATCACTAAGTAAATTGTAAATATAGAATAAAAAAAGAAATGTTACAAATTAAAATTATTAAGTCTAATATTACAACCTAAAACAATGTATCTATTTTTTTTGTAAAATTTGAATGAAATATTGGAATGTCAAGAGTGCTCCTGTCCTCCATTCAACAGAAGATTCTTAAGTAACAAGTAAGGTAAGTCAGCATACAGACATATTCAATGGAATTTCTTTGAACTTTCCTCACAAATAAACATACAATGGGATAAACAATCATAAATCATTCAATGAATCAAACCCCTTGCTGTAACAATATAGTCAATGTGAGAATTTGATGGAAAAAAAAAAAAAAAGCCATTCTGATAAAAGTAGAAAATAAAAGTAAATATACATCAGCTACAATATTATGCAAATTAAACATCCAAATATTGAAAAGTTGAGATCTAATGCTTAATAATATAATAACCTGCCACAAGCCTAGAGCATGTCAAGGATCATTTACCTTGTGACCTTATGAAATAATTCAGCAGTATTGTTGAATTGTGACCAGACTTAATTTGACAGTCAATGATTCAAATCTTCAGTCAAATACAATATAGATAGTCAATAGGATAAACATTCATTTATGAGATTTATGTGATAGACTTAATTACAATTCTAATGGCAATCAAACAAGTCTTAAACATTAGCGAAAAAAAACTTGTTTAAATACATATTAGCAAGTACATGGGAAACCTTTGTGCTGTATATTTAACTGTGCTAGGAAGGGAACAACAGATTTTATCATACACTATGTTAAAGTTAGAAAGCAAATAAATAAAGTATAAAAACCTGAGTGGAAATGAAATTTAAAAAATTTGCTCTAAAAACAATTCGCCATGTCATATTGCAAACTCATGATCTATTTACACAATAAAATTGGTGTAGTTCTAAAATTTGTTTTTCCAATATTCTTGGTAAATAAGCAAGCATTAATTTTAATTAATAAATAATGATTGACTTCTGCATTTTTAATGAAAATAATGAAATAAGTTTGGAAAAGAGTTCAGTTAACATTACAATGTCAATAAAATTCAAAATGGAGAACAAAGAAAGAGACTGGAAATTTTGAATGTGGTATATCTGCTTTCATACTGTTCAATTGTGGGCAGAATTGGAGCAAACCTAATCTGTTTAAAAGTCTCCATTTGAGAGGTGTCAAAATGTAACTGATTCAATCAATATATTTTCAGAGCAGAGTGTAAATAATAAAATAGAGTTATTTCCCTTTCATCCTTTCATGGTGTTGCACAAATGGACAAAAACTATGAGTCAGAGAGACAATACAGATTCATATTATTTCCATTTTTCTCCTTATTTAGTACAGTCATGTACAAATTTGTTACCTTAACAATTATTATAAAGTAATTATATAGATAAATTTTCATAAATGCAAAAGGTTTAACTCTTGTGACCTATTTCAGAAGTATCAATCTTGTCCCAATACAACAACAACAAAAAATACAAAATGTTGAATTTCAATGATCTATTTAGGCAAATTTGACTACAGATTTGTCAGCTGAGGAAATGCCAAGCCTTCCTCTTTACTTGTCATGAGAACCAGTAGTAATTTCAAAATGATAACCTCTCATGTATACATGTATTAAAGTACAATTTGATTATGTTATTCATGTTGACAAAATAAATTAAGAAAGCTGTGTTCCAGGTAACAAATACAATAGAATTAGGCTTTACATTTCCTCTAGGATATAGATATAGTATGTACATAGAGTTGAATATATTTAAGTATCTGTTTTAGTATCTATTATAAAGATAATACTGCTGTTCTCTACATCCTATATCATTATATATATACATCTCTAATAACACTGTCAATTATTGCTAAAATATTTCTAAAATACCCTATTTATTAGATTCCGCAATTTAAATCAGGAATCTCTAGAAGCCAAAGAACATTTGATTCATTCCTAGGGCCTTGCTTACCTTAATATTGCATAAGAAGACTAAGGCTAAAACTGAAAGGAAGGAAAAGAAAAGATAAGGAATTAGATGAATTGATATTCTTAGAAAACTATATCTTAAGCCATTTCAAAATATTAATCTAGAATTATTGTAATAAAAATGCTTTACAATAAAATATATATCTTAAATCTATGATAAATTTAATTTCTTTTACTTAACATTTATTACAGTTTTATTTAAAAGAATATGTTTAATTATTTTAAGATTGTTAACTATGCTAATATTCTATTTTCTACTAACAGAATCTAATATTATCTTCTGAATATCACTTATCTACTTAACTGTTTGATTATACTTTCTAAATTGGCTCTGGCTAAATTAACAACATTCATGCAATACAAGGATCACACAATGATAATACAATATAAAACATCAAATTTTATAGATAGCTACAATATTAGTTCTAAGTGATCTAAGCAGTGTTGTCATCAGGTACATTGTCAAAGAAATTAATTTGTAGTAAGTACTTCAAGTAAGGTTACTAAAGAAAGCATAGCATGATTTAGTGTGCATCAGTGAGTTTTACTACTGGGACAAAATCTAATTTACAATTGTATCATTTACACTGATAGCAAAATTAATGGTACTCATAAGTTTTTCTTTAAAGTACACAAAGTATTTGATCCACTGAATTCTAACTTTGTATTGGGCTGTCTTTGTTAAATATTCAGTGGATGTTTCAGGTCAGTCTTACTGGGAACGATGTGAATATAAGTAGGTAGACTATATAAAATGACAACTTCCTTTTTTCCCTCTGGTTATTTCAAACTTTAAAATTTCCTATTTCTCAATACTTCAAGTCTCCATTTAAAATCAAGACATTTTTCTTCCAATTTCCGTAATTTAGTGGTAGATCCTCCAGCAATGTATTCTGTCTCAGTGTCATCTAGTAATGTCATCACCATTATAACTTGTCAAAAGTACATTGTATTGGTAAAAAATATCAAACCCAGGTTGTTGCTATAATTTCGCAGATGTTTTAACGACAAATTCAGGATTTATGCCTAAATACATTGTGCTCATGTGCAAAATTCACATATTGACTTATTTAATCGAAAAATTTAAATGAAAACTAGAGGTCTGAAAGGCATCAAAGTTGTGCTTTAAACTAAATCTACACAATCAAGATTATATGTTTACAACACGTGACAACAAACACAAGCAGGTTTCAGGTTTGAAGGTAAGGTGTTATACGTGATCTAACTTACATGAATGTTATTACTGCAGAACACACTTTTCACTAACATCGCTTACACCTTGAGCCAATTTAGAAGGCATTTCACTCACTTTAGATGTCAACTCACTTAAATTTGAGGGGAATTCTGGAAAACAGAAGGAAACAACAAACAATGCAGGGGAAAATCACAGCCATCAATAAGCGATTGAAAAAAAGCATTCCAAAGGTTAAAAGCATTCAAGGTTTAAGGGGACAACACAATTTGTTTTAGATTTTATATGTAGTAGTTTTTAACTTTAGATGAAGAGATAAAAGATTTATCTCATATATTTCTATTTAATTTCAACTTAGAGAGTTTTTTTTTTATTTTGTCACAAATTTAAATTGAAATAGAGCATAAGACATGTTATTATTATTATTAGGTAAATTATTATATCAATAATATATTAGATAGTAATTCCTTTCTAAATTTAGTTTTAAGTTCAAAGAACACATTCTACATCCTAAACAACTCACAATTATACACAAATAACAAGTTAATAAATTATAACATATTTACAAATATTAACAAGGTATATTAACAATATTAACATATATCTTCCTGTGTTCCTGATTCATTTACCGGATTGAAATGTTGTAAATCAACAAAAAGAAGATTAACTAAGGAAATAACATTTATAAAATAAAAAAGCAACAAACAAAAAAATAAATGCGTATTTCAAGAACTAATTTAACTAACTTGCAACCTGATTGACATTTTATTTCATTTTTTGCTCTCAAAGTTACTTCACTCCTTCTAGGTCTAAAGCAGACATATTGCAAAACTTAGGCCTGCAGTTAAAATTCTTTTTTTTTATGACCTGAATATATGCTTGATGATTTCAGATTCTATTAGAGTGAAGAAAATCATACAAAAGAAAAGCTGTATCTCAATCAGAATAGCTACATTTTTTATCAGCAAATCATATATACTTATACACTCTAATATAATAACATTCATAAAGTTTAAGGTTAAAGGTTACATGCAAAAGCTTTTTTTACCCCCAAAAAATATTGTGAAAAGTGTTCATAATAGTTTTGCAAAATATTTTGGAAAGCAAAAAGATAAAGCAAAAGATCTGTAAGAAAAAGCTTTTCATGTGATCCTTTAGAATAAAAAAACTCAATGGGTATCCACAAACTTATTCATTTCTAAAGAAAAGGATGCATTAATTTCGCTAAACAACTACTTGAATTATAAAGCATTATTTGGTGACACTATTGTAATGTGGAAACCCAAATTAAACAAAGATCAATAAATCATAAGACAAAATAAAATAGTAACAGTAAGTCAGTTGTAGTTAAATCAATATAATATTGTTTTTCTTTCCTAGTGCCTACCCCTTCTAAAATATACCTAAGAAACAATAGTCAATGCTTGCATTAATAAGTAATTTTTCTTTCCATAAATACTTCTTCTAAGAGCTCATTGCTTTCAGAACTAATTTTATTGAAGAAAATTTCACTTTAATACTCTCAATTCTTTTCAAATACAATAAAATTTGGCATGAATATTATGTATCATGTAATTTGAGAAAGAAGAGAAACATTACGACATTGAATAATAATGCCATTATAGATTTTTAATGACATTATAGATGTCTATATACAAAACAATGATTATTATAATTATGATATCATTATTAAAAGCACTTTGAGAGATGAGCAAACAGTTGAATTGCACATTAATAGTATTTGCGAAAAGGTGAAAAACAATAATGATTATTGGAATATCCATAAATAATTTGATATTATGACTGAAATAAAATGGTGACATATCGAACGAACTATGGCTTAAGTTTGAATATGATATTTTAATGATAGAATTTTATTCTTGATTTACATTTACAATGTAACTAACAATTAATTGAAAAAGAAATGTTTAAAACCTTTTAGAAATTTCAAAAGGTTGTAAACTATTTGTCATTGTATACTATGCAATTAGATAGAAAAAGAAGAGAAAAGTCAATAGAAGTGTACAGAAAAACTAGTAATCAATCTACCTAAAACATCTAAAACCACCTCTTACATCAATTATAGGAGAAGATTTTGACTACAACTTGAGGAATCAATTTAAATTATCTGAGTTAGACGAAACCTTTGAATTACGGTAGGATTTATATTGAGTTAAATTGTAGATTTTAAAAGGAAATGAAGGAATAAAAAAAATTCAATGAAACTGTGATGAAGGTGACCTTATTTCTAATTTCATGATCAAATCTTGACTGAGCTTCATAATTGAAGAATTTGAAGAGACTAAAGATTCTGTCCTTATGTGTTGTTAAGACTACTTATTAAAGTAAAACTGTGAAATATAATGATTACTATGGCAACCAGATGTATGTCATGTAGATAACTAAATTATAAAAGTTCTCCTGCTGTCACATTTCTTCCAATCTCGCCTGCTAATCAGAATATTTCAATAAATAGTGTTATTTTCCAAATCACAGATCGAATCTTCCAATCACTACAGATCACTCTGTCTCATCATGATACCATCATATACTTGACTACACACAGAGTTATAATAAAATATCATCTCTAATTATCAATATTATCTCTAATAACTTCATATCTAATTACTAATTCTTTCCCTTCAATCAAACAAAATTCATACAACAACATAGGGAAGAAAATTTACTTGCAAATTCATCTTCATCTTCTTCTTCTGCATTTTGTTCAGCTGCTAGTTCTGCAGGTGTTTTTTTCTTGCGACCAACTCGTCCAGGGTCTGCCAATGGTTCTGCTTCTTCTTCTTTGACTTTTTTCTTTAAACCATACTACAAATACATATCAACATTTCCAAGTTGCAATTGTGTAGAGTCTTTAATGTTATAGTTTGATAAGAATTCTATTGACTTGTTGGATGAACATTTTATGAAGCATCAGTAACTGCCTTTGAACTGAATATGAACATTTTCAAAACTAGATTCAAGCTTTCAATTGCTTCTGATTTTGTCATTAGAAGTTATTTGTTCAATTCAAACATACACATATTTATATTACGTCAAACTTGTCAAGCTTTATTCTAATGTAAAGCTTGCTGAAATTCACTTGTTGATATTGGCCATAATTCAAAAGGTACAGAGTGGATAGATGTTGACATAGGCTGTAAACAAGGATAGGATGATAATAATTAACATCGTAATTAAAACTTCAACATTATACCAAACAATTTTCAACCTGTCAACTTTGAGATTTAGAAAGGCAATTGTTGTATTTTATGTGACAATGTCAACATGTCTAGCTATCAATATCTATAATAAAATGTTACATGTCTGGCTTACACAGTTTATACTTCATTTTCAAATATTGAAGAGCCTACATTTAGTTTATTATCATATATCAATAACATACCCAGTACATCATTCAATAATTTGGCACTGGAGTCAAGTTTAATATCCTTAATGAGATAAAAACAGACACAGGTCTTCAAATTAGGCTGTATTCAATGTCAATTTTCATCATTGATAAAAATAAATCAATATGTGGAATAAAAGTCAAGGTTAATATCCTGGTAGACTATGTTCTAATAACTTTTATACAAACAAATTGTGTTGACTAGGTTCGAATTTTATTAAGCTCCTGTTTGTAAAATTCAAAGTTCATGGACATTAAAGGTATTCAAAAGAGATTTTCTAGTAACTGGTTCTTCATATATAAAACTTCAAGACAAGCATAAGCTAATCTCAAGAAGACAAACATCCAGAATAAAAATGGTGTAAAGAGAATCTGTAAGTCTGGACAATCTTTTTTCAGAAAGCAAACAGAGACATAAAACTTAAAGCTATTTAAATTCAGCAGAATTTTGCGAATTAATATTTTGAGATTTATTTTACAAAAATACATATTCTAGAAGAGTAAATTAACAACAAGTAGGCTACTACTTTAATACTTGTCAAATTTCAGAGACATTGGCAGAGTAGGACAGTAGATGCCTGAAACTCAAGAGTAATAACATGTTTCAGGTTCTGCTTTATTGCCATACAATTGCTATTTCCACAGTTTAAGTTACAATACCTAGTTATTGCATTCTTCATGAATAATGTTTTATGTTAATTACTTTTCATTCTCTGAAAAGTCTGAAACAGACATCCTTTCATCTACTCATTGTCCTTAATTTGTTTCACCAATAAAGCCAAAATTAAACCCAAGTTGCATGAAAAAAGTGATTAATTCATCAAATTCACTCACTTTGTCTCTAATGCTTTGTCTCATTTCTTCTCTTTCTTCTTCCATTTTCCTGTGTTTTTCTTTTCTTTTTTCTTCTGCCTCTAACCTTGCAGCTGTAATTTCTGGATCTTCTCCTTCTTCTGCTCCTTCAGGTTTCTCTTCATCTCCTTCTTTATCACCTAATGCTCCTATAATTAGTTTATGTAAGGACTATCAACAAAAACCCTAATTAAGTCAGTGAAAATGATCAGTTATATAATTTTATCCATCAGGATAGGTTTTGAGTTAATGCCCTGACGTTTACAAGCATATCATATCAGTATTAAGATTTTAAGATTATGACAAGTTTTAAACGTGCTGAAGACAAATAGTGCTGTAATTAAGCAAATCAAACAGTGACAAGTCGCCAATATTATACGATCCAATTTTCACACCAGCTGACCTGATAAACATTTTAGATCTCTTGAGTCCAGTTTGCTGTATCTGATGAGAAGTTTTGATTGAAATGTTGAAAGTTCTCCTGAACTTAAATCCGGTCAGACATGGCCAATGGACAATGTTGGAATGAAAAGCTGATTTTAGAATCTTATTGTATAATCTTTGTTCTCTTCAATAATAAAAGTTTATAAAAAGCATTCTGTTGAAATCCAGAAATTCATCATCAAAGAGAATATCCTCCTAATTTTGGAACAATTTGAAAATTACAGTGAAATGTTTAATGTTTGGCTATTAATTTTCTGCGTAATGATTGTTTAATGAAGTAAAAATATATCTGGAAATAATCTGAAAAGAAAGTAGGCTTCACAAGTTTGAAGCCTAGAGGATGAGAAAATAAGATCTTGATAAAATATTCACAAACAGACTTTGAAATTGAATAAAATTGATATCTTCACTAATGATGCCTTAATTTTGTGTAACTTGAGGCAAATTTCCACTTCAACAATTTATACATCCTAACTTTAAACATTTCTATAAACTGTCAACTTCAAATCCTTACAAGTAAAAACTGTCAAAACGTTATTTTCTATCAATATAATTATATTAGAAAATATATAGACTTCTCTATTTCTAAATGTATGATTGTATACTGAAAAGGTAAAGAAACATCATGTCTAAATATATTGGATGTTCTTCAGTCAACTAGTTTATTTTATACTGGTCCTTGTTGTTGTTCTAAAGTTCAGTATATATTTGTGTTGAAAATAGAGAGGTTTGTTCAAACACAGCCTGCAAAACTGAAACGTGACCAGCAGAGTCAGGGTCTAGCAAAGGAAGGGCAAACATTATGCTTATGCTTTTGTCATAGAACGAGAGTCATGCGACGGTGCAAGAATCATTGTTTTGGGAGGAATTGAAGTGAACCAGAGAGTGGGGTCTGTGGTGTTTCAAAATATTGGTCCAAGAAGCGGTGATGATATCACAGCGCTTCACTACATCTTGGCTTTATTTTTGCCCACCACCTACACTTGCGAATATAAGCAACTAAAAAAAGAAAAAAATATACATGTCCAACATGTATTACAGTTGTCAAGTATAATATTATATAGTAGTATTGAGGTTCAACAGATCATTTTCTTCTCACATGAACACTGATCTTAGAAGAATAAATCAACCCCCGATCATCAAGGCTACACGTGGAAAGAATATACCATTTGTTGCACAACAGCACTTCAAACCAAATTTCTCATTTTGTTAATTGTTATTATTCTGAGATACAAAATTGATTTCCTACTGTCTTTCATCAAAAGATTTATTTTACTCAAAAACTAAAAATCTGCATGTTATCCTTGTTCAGGTAGACTTGTTTCAATTAATCAGGACTATTGATATAACTTCCATTATTGACTTATCATTGGCATTTATTTGGGTGCATTTTTCAGCAATTGAAAAGTTATTCAAAACTCATAAGCATTTAGTTCTAATCAGTTTAATTTATTTATTGATCACTGATAGGGCAAATACTTTAAAAATAAGTTTACAAACATACCTTTGACTGATTTGAGTTGATCACCAACCATCTGTTTAGCTATAAAACTAGCCATTTTAAAAGTTGGCTATCTTTAACTTTATATTATAAGAACTTGATTTAAACCTGAAAAATAAAATAAGTAACAATTTTTGAAAATAAAATAAGTAACAATTTTTGAAAATTATAAAACATGAAAATCTAGTCCTGCTTCAATCGTTGTTGACATAATTTGTAATATTAAAAATATATTTTAATCAAAATCTGATTGTAAGATTGACGATTCCTGTCTGCATTTTTAAAACTGAATACAATTATTTGTTTTCTTGTTATTCCAATGTTTATGCTCAGGGGACAATATTCATAGAAAAGTGCCTTCAAGATTCTGTCAAGTAAAAGCTCTTGATTCTGGCACGTAAATTGTCAATGGCAAGACACTCAATGGCAAGCTAGGTTTAGTTTTAGATATACAAAATAATAAATAAACAATTTTATAACAGCAATTGTTTGTAAATATATCATTTAACAAAACAAGAATAATTCTAAATGATATCACATTCTCCAGAAACATATTATTACAAAACTAGTTAATAAATACCTGTTGAACAACATATATAATATTGTATATACAATAACTAAAAACTATTTTTATTTTTATATCAAGTCTCTTCCCTGATCTCCTTTTCACTGTATTATAACACAAAAACCTCAACATTTTATACAAAATATCTCAGTGAAGTGAGTCAATTTTTCATTACCTAAATATACTTTCTTGTGTTACATCCCAAAACATGAATGGTTTAAATGTTGCATGTATCCAACTGTGTACAAGTAGATATATGTGATGTTACATGTTGTGTATTAAATATAGTATTGTTTACAGAAAACAGGTTTAGAGTGTAATGTCATGTCATTATATTTAAAGGGATTGTTAAGTCCACATATGTCCATGTCCATTAGAGACAATGAACAGCTTTCTAATAGTACAATTCATTTTCTTGTTGATGTCTACAGTGCCTGCAGTCTGTAATACACTATCTCTGAAGTAGCTAATTTAAATTCTATATAAAATTAATGACATTAGTATCATAAACTGACCAACCTTATTCTTTAATTACAGAACTAATATACCAAACCAGTACAGATCAAAATGGAGAAAAAAGAAACTGAAAGTTTCTCAAAACCAAAAATTTAAAAAAAAAATCCTATTAAATGTATTGTATGATACTGTAAAATGTCAATCACTGATGTGGAAATCTTTACAATTAGCAATAATATTCATAAATATATACCAGTATAAACAACCTTGATAAATCAAATATCACATTTCTAAATGGAAAGATCTGCTTTTCAGTCTGTTACTTAAAAATAATTATCAGAATTCTTAATAGATAGACAGGGTTTTTGGCCTGCATGAGATTCATCTATTATCATGAAATATCAAAGAATATTGTATGGATATATGAGCCTATAATTTGTCCTCTGTCAATCTTTTATACTGAATTAAAAAAAATACTATAATTAATAGATAGATAAACTAAGTATTCACTTCAAATTAGCTAAAATAAAATGCAGTTGATTAACCACTAAGCCTCTGCACAATTAATTTCAGACAATAAGTGTAAGAATTCTGTAAGGAATCGACTTTAATCATCTGGAAAGCGTTAAATTGTAGAAAACATCCCTGAAAGATAAGAAAAGCAAAACAAACAACTATCACAGATAATGACTTAGGATTCTGTTTTCCAGTTGGTTGTTGGCAAAACCTCTTGGTATTGATCTATCACAGACTGTCTGTATTAATAGCTGGGTCAGAATGAAGAGGAATGAAGACTAATCCAAATCTTTAATAAACTGACTGGCAGCTATATGCATATAAATATAATCTTACTTTCTAACACCTGATACCTCTCTCCAGTTTTTAATCACTAAACAGAGACAAACATATTCCTGATACAAAACACCAAATGACATTGACTGAAGCCACAAAACACTAATAACTGTATAATACCTGTACTTACTGGTTCCAATAATATCAATACTATGAACCAACTAACCAGCAGTGAGCTCTATTTATTATACATGAATACAACAGTCATAATTTATTCATGCTAACTTTATTACAGGGAATTCCCCTAATGAGAGCACCATATTGATGTACTGGTGAAACCAATAGTCAGTAGGAGGCAAAACATATTGCCTACATCTGTCTTATTGAGTGAAAGAAAGAAATGTAATTGAGTTAGTATAATGTAGTTAATTAGTTCGTTAATGAAATCTAATCAACAATATTGATTTATTCTAGCCCCATATTTTGTACCATCTCTATTTCATATTTTGGAATACCGGTAACTGGATAGATTTTAAGTTATTTAATGATGCTCTTCTTGTTTATTTTTAGTACCATGCCATGCCACAGTTGTTGGAATTGAACTATGTTCATCAATATTAAATATGAATATGATACCCATGCTAGGAATTCTATCACACAAATATGTCATTTCAGGATATTTTTTTTTTGTAAAACAGATCATAACATGAGTATAATGAGCGATACTGCAACAAGTTCTAAAATATAACCCCAAGAGCATAGAAAACACTAGAAATAATGATTTATCTATACTGACATTATAACTCTGATGATAGATGAATGGTTCCAATTGGTAATCTATTGTGTACCAAAGTCAAGAGGAATCAATAGGAATTCTTTGTGGACTATTAATTCAATGTAGACCTAACCACCAGTAATAGATCTATCCAAATAATTAATCCAATTCATTCATTGATTTCTAGTTACGTATTCAACCTTTCTGAAGGTTACTGCTAATTATCTCTAAAATTGGATTTTAATCAAGTTACATTTTTATATAATAGTATATTCTTTATTGGTAGTCTTAGATTTCTTTGATATACTCAGCACGCGTTCAAGGTATTCTTAAATACAATAGTATAGATAGTCAAAATAATACTGACCACTAAATATGGTGTTGGGATCTAGCATGATATGGGATCGTAAATTGTATATTCTTCTTTTTGGTTTTAGCTTTTATATGTAGTACTTGTATAATATTTTTCTAACTAGTTAAATATATACTTTTAAATTTACCAGAGTGTTCATCTATTACAATTGGGAATCTATAATTCATCTGTCTCATATCAAGAATCCAGAAATAACATTACATAATTTGTTCCAGTAAGTTTTACCCTTTATGTTAGACAGGTCTAAAAGGCTGACATGGGAAAACAAGTTACATGATTATATTTGCTAAAGGGATAATAGGTCTTAGAATGAACATAAAATTTAGTTCTCAAGAAAGGTTAGTCACTTTTGAAAAACGCTGAATCAATCTATTAAGCGTATTTCAATAATCATATGCATCTTTATACATAATTACATATTTTTTTTTATTTGACTTTGCATGTTAATGAATTCTCAAACCACTGGAAAGCAAGAATGATTCTAATGCCACTTTCCTATTTCTCTCATTGCATACAATTTGATCTACCTTGTCTATAAACAGGCTAGAAACTTTTTCATCTTACTTTTCAGGCAGCTTAACTGCCAACTTTGCAACACAAATGGAAACACAGAATCATATGTTACAATGTTTTATCCAATTTGGGGTTTGTAGTTGTATTAGGTTGGTCATATCGATTTTATTCTTGTACTTAAGCCACAATATAATTGGTATCTACAATGTCTAATCAATTGAATAAAATGCTGGTAAAATGTGATAGTCATAAACAAGACACTCGATGAATAATAGCCTAGTTCTTATCAGTCTTCAAGTTGTGAAGAAACCCTACAATACTTTTAATTTATTTCTTATCATGTTCTTCAAACAGACTTTTATTTCTTCTACAAAATTACTGTCTACAAAGTTTCCTTTTCTTATCACACAACTGCCACTGGTGACACAAAAACATTGAGCAAGAATCTCCATTCCTCAGAGACCTGTCTTGATTACGCTATTATAACACACAAATGCTATAAAAAATAGTGAAAATTGTTTTTTCAGTCATTAGAAACATAAAGATTTTTCATTGAAATATAAAAACTTTGACATTGTAAGAAATGTCAGTATGGTGCATTTAACTCGATGATTATATCATAGAAAAAGTGTTTAAGCAAGTTAATTACTTTCTTCTTGGCTCCGGAAATCTACCTTGTAAAAACTACTCTTCTATAATAGAGGTACTTACGGCTAGCTATAAAACAGATCTACTGAACAGAAGTTCAAATAAATATCTAAATCATGCCATTAAGGAGGAAACAACTACATTTTCTTAAAGTTCACAATTCATTTTTTCAACAACCTGCAATCAAAGGATTTTTGGAATAAATTTGTTGTAAAATCGTTTTGCTTCAACAAACATTTTTTATTTCGTATCATTAACAAATGCATTCTGGTAGAAAGAAAAGAAGAATGTTGGTCCACTGGGTAAATGTTTCATTTTATTAATTAAGTTTGTGCTTGTAAACTACACCTCTTTCAGCGCAAAAAAATAAGGGAATTTTAGGATATATGATGAAAAATATCACAAGTAGTATACAGTTAATGTAACTGAATCAAAAGTAAAAACATGAGTTCGTCTTGACATAATCTACTAAATAACATATGACCTTAGAATAAAAAATATATCAAAATTCCTCCATAACTAACTGTGGTGCCTTCTAAAATGATCGTTGATGATACAGGATCATGTGATCAAGTCATGAGAGAATTTTGTAATAATATACAAACAAACCATTAATACACAGCAACAAATACAATAGTATCATTCAAAATTTACTTTTAAAGGTACTAGATATATAAGAGATATATCAAAGTAAATAGCAAAAGTGACAATTAAAGAAATTGGATGGCTAAAAAAAAGTCTTACCACAAGAAAAAAAATTAAACTTAAAAAATGAAATTCCTAGACCTATCAACCAAACAGAATAAAGCACCTAAAGCACCAAACAAATCTCACAAATGTCAGAAAAATCAACCTTACAAACTTGACTGAAGTATTTGAAATGCCAATCAGTGATAAGCTTCACTACAGATTAACTAATCAGATTAAGGTTTAACATTTAAAAATAATTCTTTAGGAGTTTAATATCTGTCAACCTGCAAATTAACTATTATCTTTCAAATCAAAGTACATTATAAATTCTGTTACACAATATTTAAGCTTCTAATTATGTGTTTTAAATTCTTCAAGGACAGAGCCTACAAGATGGGAAATGTCCATATCTTGACCATTTCAAGACCTAGACTATAACCAAAGATTAGGTATATAAGTGAGTGATTATATTTGATGATCTTGTATTATTGTCAGAGTTAAATTGTAGTCAAAAACCTGAAGTGTGCCCTGTAAGTATATGCAATGGTTTTTTGGTATCATAACTTTGGCAGATAAGTTCCCATACTACATTGAGTTATTGTGCCATGAATTTATATTTTTAATTGTTTCAAATGATAACCATGCATTAAAATTTGACGAAAACAAAATTCGACTGGGATTAGGAGCAATAATAATTCCAAAGTAGTAAAGTTCAAATAACTTTGTTTAAATACCTTTTTTTAAATTTAAGTTGAACAAACAAATCAAATATAAAGTGGTCTGAATATTATCATCTCGAAAAACAATATCCTATAAACAAATATTGATTCCTTTAGTTCAACCTTTTCCATTTACTCAAGCATTGGATGTCATATTTTTTTGGGCCTGAGCTGTCAGTTAATCTTTACAATATGATAAATGATGGATTTGGACAGTTCCGAATGATAAATTTAGCCTCGAGTCAGACATTTCATTTTGAATTCTATATGTGATGTGGTATTAATTAATAAATTTCTTCAAATCTCTGATGAAATGTGTCTTGTAAGTAATATTACAAACCAAACATTGAAATAGTTTTGAACAACAGGGCAGTTATTTATATGAAATATAATTAAACTTTTTGGGGCTTTTCAATAGAGCTCAACCTTAGGTGATAATAAACAGTTGCACTAAGAACCTTATTGAAGGAATTAAATACTCTACATGATATATCTATTTCTAGGTATAGAACCAATTGTTTCAGATCAATACCATAGGAATTCATACAATAACAATATTGTATAACTATATTGCTTCTATATGGTTCTAGAGCTATGATAAACCCATATTGATTCCAATGCTTATGAAAACCATAACATGGATACTTGTAATTGACATTAATATCAGATCATAATTGTACTTATGTCAAACAGTAATCACCCTATATTATACAAAATTCAGGGTTTTGGAATTTGAACTCTTCTATGGTAACAGTGTTATTAAATATTATAAACTTCAGGATCTTGGGAGTATGAATAGCCACTCTAGCATCTACCATGGTGAATTGGACATGTTCCAATTACAGCAAAGGCAATTACATGTACTCTGAAACTTAGTAAATTGCAAGGAAAACACTCTATTGTGCAAGCAAAAAAGTTGACTTGAATAAAAAAATATCAAGGTTTCAGCATTTCATTTCATAATGTTCAATCATCCATTCAATACCATTATGCAAACCTCAACTTTCAAGACCATCAGTTAGCTCATCTTCCAATTCCTATATGAAGTATTGGTACTGAACATAGAGGATAATAATAATAACCTCTCCTCCCTGATAGACAACTTTCTTAACGTAAAGCATGCTGGATAATAAATGTTGAGCACTCAATCATGAAGAAGATGGAGTTCAAGTAAAACATGAGTAATCTTTTATTCATTAACTATAAACAATGAGAATGGTAAAAAGATTATAACTATGTAACACTCAGTAACACAAATAGTTGACATACAACCACTATTGAAACATAATAACCTAATTTCAGACCAAGAATTGTTGGATAGTGGAGGATGAAATTTCAGATTTTTTTAAAACTCTAATGGATAATTTATCATTCACTTACAGCTCTTTGATTCCAGAACATCTGAAGAACATACAGCTAATGGACTGTTAATGTCTTATCTAAAAATCAATTTAATATCAGCGAGAATTAAAATCTCACGAGTTTTACATCATACCCTATAATGTGTCATATTATCTACCCCTGAATGACTTTTTCAACACACAGAGCACATTATACTCCATTATCTAATGCTGAATTGATGAGACAAGTTTTAATCAGTATTGAATAAGATTTAATATACCTATTGAGAGTTACTGTCAGCTCATCTATTAGCTCCATATTGCTTCCTTTCAATTAAATCTTCAAGACATATTCAGACTGAAGGCCTCAATAGCTACTTAGTCATTGGAAACTATCTATACTTGTCATATTCTATAGACTTCGAAATTAAAATTTCATAGGGAAGAATGGTTGACATAACGCATTCAAACAACGTAGCTATTTTTTCTATACAATATAAATGAAGGCAAAGCTGATAAAGCAGAATGATAAAGATTGTATCAAATTGAATTTGTAATTTGTAATGAATTTTCTTTTTGAAAAATTGCTGATTGAGATATCAATCTGAATACCTAACAGGATTGTACCAAATATTAAAATAACACTATTTCTGGTTAATAAAGTAAAGCAGTTTTCTAGAGGGTCTCTTGGCATTCTGAATGCATGTCAAAATCAATATAGTTTCAGATCCTTTTGACATTTACAGCAAGGCATCACCATTATTCAATCATTTATATACTATATCAAAACAGGAAGCAAAAGCAAAAAGTAAAACACATTAAGGGCATTAACTTGAAACAATCATCAAAACATCACTAAAATATGAACAAATCCAGTTTGTCAAACACATGGTATTATTTCTATATCAGCACCACTCTTCAAACAAACAAGTTATATATGGTTAGACTACTAATAACTAGTATCATTAATATCCAATCAATCTAGTCCCGAATACAATAACTTCAATCAGAATCCTGAACAATACACTCTGTTTACACAGAGACAACATCAACTTTATTACAGGTGTATTGATGATATTGACATCATTTACATGCAGGTTTCATCTCAATCTTAACATTTCTACTTGAATTTGATTCACTTATTGCATTACCCTAATCATAGAGTCATTCAAATACACATTATTCATACTAAATGACATAGCAGAAGCGAGGTGAAGTGGCGTAACAAGAAACCTCCCCAACCCCCTAACCTAGTGGTCCAATTTAAGTACTCTCAGATTTTTCAACTTAGTTCTTCTGTGACAATGATGCAGATATGGAAACAGCATCTAATCTACCATATGGGACAATAATCTGATGCACATGATCAACAGGCTTGTTAATATCAATTCAGAGTAGGAATTGTACCATTGTCCTGAAAAGGTTTATTCCACTTCAAGCTAATCAACCATCTTTATTGGCCCACACAGAGGCAGTAAAATAAGATGAAATACACTTAAGTTCTCCTTAATGCAATATTGTAATATTTATCATCATAAGTGTCTATTGCAGTTAGTGTTAATTTAACCTATATTTCTGACCCCAGATCTGTCTAAATGCAAAGCATATCGATTTGATATTACCAAGCCAGACAGCAGAAGGAACAAATTGGAAAAGTAAACATGGTATGTAGTTCCAGAAAATGGACCCCTGGTGAATTACTGAGTATTAAACTGATTTTGGTGACAAAACCGGTTGATGTAATCAAAACAAATGATGTAGAAAATAGCAGCAGACAAGATCTATCATATTATTGGACAGACTGATATCAATAATTCATCTATTATAGTTCTTAACAGTAAAATTGATGTACTGTTTGAGTCAGTCTGTACAGTATTACCTGAAAAACCTAATAAATCAGTTCTGGAATCAGATCATATCAAGATGGTCATAGATATCTGATGTAACTGGTGCACCTGGCTTGCTAACTCTGGATCTCTTTGTAACAGCTCAATGTTAATTCGATATATTCCTAATGAAGATCAAGCAACATGTAAATCTTTCTGAATATTATACAGACCTGTACCCCTAACATATACATAACAAGTTTATAAGATCCAGAAAAGCAATTCAGCACCTTTTTATCTAATTTATTTGAATTTTATTTTTGAATATAAATATAAATATACTAATATATAAAGCTGTTCATTAACTTCACCCAGACATAGTATAAGAAAGCATCACATTGGCTTGTATGTTACAAAGCATATAAACCATACAATGTCTGCTGGAAGACAGGCAGACTCTATCTGACCTGTCATTAGTAAGAAAGAAATTTCCAACAGAAGAAACATTTGCTAGTTTTTTACTTTCCTCCTTGGCCTAAAAAACCTACCTGCCTTATAGGTTGATGATCCCAATCCTGCATCAACACAATATTATATCATGATCTTAATGTGTAGCTTGGGATGCTAATTTTTCTTTATTATACACTTATCATGTAAAAATTGGGCTTCATTTTTTTTTTATTTACTAAAATGTTGCTAATGGAGTTGCTAACATTTACAGCTGATAAAAGGATTGTAGGTGTTAATGAAATTTCTTTAATAGAGTATTTGATACACACCACATGTCAACTAAACTTTTATTTAATCCTACTTTTCCAAATTCTACAGACTTTCAGCTTGAGCTCTACAAAAATATGTACCATAGAATATGTTGAGATATCTGATATCACTCAGCATTCAAATGGTCCACATAGCTTGATTGTTTAATTGTTACAGAATTATATAATAATAATAATAATACCGGTAGTTTCTATTTGCCCTAAAACTGAAAAATATTTCAATGTAGACTAAGCACATTATTACAAACAGCAATTGGCTATTTATTGATCGTAGATTATCCTGAAAATAGCCTATATACTTAAACATGCCTATGCCAACCTACATTTTCTTACAAGATTAGTCTGTATAATTTGATAATTGTTTAGAAAAGCTAACATTCGAAACAATCAGCTGGACATACAATGAAACTAAAAGATTGATGACTGATTTTACCTGATTCTATACTTCTAAAATAGCAAAAAAGAAGAGAGTGAATCCTGCATACTGTGGTGAAAATCCATAATTTATTCAGCAAAAACAACTGTGATATCTATATTCCAACACTGAACTGAACAGAAGACACTGGTATGTATGTAACAGTTAACAGTATAGTTGATAATGACCTATATCAATAGAATTATCATAATAACTAAGAACTAATTATCAACATGATTATATATTCCGATAGCAATATATTAATATTAGTTATCCTGTATTAATATGTTGTGATTTGTGTGAACACATGATCTGATCATGGAGGCAGAAATAACATTCTATCTGAACAGAAAATCTTCTTGTTATGTTGATTAGCTCTCCAGAAACAGCAGTTATTTAGGTAAGATGACAATGAAGTTAAGCTTATTTCCTGCATGATGTGCATTTTAAGTTACCTTGACATTTGCAACTTGAAACACAGTGGAAATATTTGGTCCTTGCAAAGTGTATGGCAACAGTCATCATATTTAGCCCAAACAAGTCACTGTACATCAATTTCAATCCAAAGTGGAAACCTAATCTTATCTCATTTGTATAATACAAAATTAATGCCCCTTTATTTAATTACAATTTTCCTTTAAGGGGGTTGACAACCTTGTCGTTTGAGGTGTATTTCAATCAAGAAACGTATTTAGTTCATATCCATTCTATTTGGCATTAAAAAAAACTCATCTAGTAAAATTTTTAGCTCAATCGCTTCAGTAGTTTGTAAGATATCGGTCTGTAAAGGTAATCTGTTTATAGAACACAATGGGGTATTCCTCTATGTAGACGTACAAATTTTGTTATCAGTTGATATTTTTGAGTACTACGTCATCAGCTAAATAAACCTTTTCTACGTTTGTCGATCAGATTTGTATTGGGGGAATCCAGAAGTCACATGATGTCCCATAAATCATTACGTCACATGTAAACAGAGAAATTTTATTATTGGTGGGTAGAGGTGTTTTGACATGTGCTAATCCATTGTTTTAGCACTCCAATTATGTGGTTATCGGTGCATATTGATGCCTAACAGGTGCTTAAAGATTTCTACAGCATGAAAGACAATCTTTTAACAACATGACCGTTAATTACTTATGGTTTACATGTGTTTGCAAAATGTTGAAAAAAAATGACATTTTTCCAAAAGCATATCTTGCTTACAATTTATCTGATTTTTACAAACTTTGGCTTCGGCTAAAGCTTACGATGTCCTCTATAACTTTACGTTGGCTTTTTTTTTATAAAATGAAATTTTTTTAAAAATTCAATTTTTTGTAAATGCACACGCAAAATATCTTCAAAACAAAACAAATTTTCCAAAAAGCCAACATTATGTTGTAGAGATACATGTAGACTTGTGTTGTGCAAAATTTCAAACTTCTATATTAAATAGTCTAGTAGATATGCTAATTTTAAGGGAATAATTGATGTTTTTATTCGTTCATTTTTCATACCCTATTTCTCAAAGTTGAGATAATAAGAAATAAATTTTATATTTTTGGATAGCTGAAAGTCCCCTCTTTCCATTGATATTTAAATATTTCAGATAGGTGGAAAAGAAGTGGTTGAAATCAACTATTTTTTGTACATAGGTTTAGGGTTGTTAACCCCCTTAAATATGACAATGAAAAAAAAAGGTTCTTACAGAGGTATTTCTATTTACATGTAATACAGAGTATTAAACTAATTTATATATGATGGAAAAAATACAGACCAAATGATAGCAGACAATATATCTGTATATTAAATGGAATACTGAAGTGACAATTTAATGACCTTTGTCTGCAGCAAGATGTAAATGAAATGATCCAAAGTAAACATGTGTTTCAGACAGTTGTTTTTAACAGTATGTATAATATAATTAACAGCTAAAAGTTCAATGGACTACATTATAACCAAGAAAATGTTTCACAATCTTGAACTTTTTTCTATCACTTACACACCTCAAGCAGTATGTTATATCAAACCCTATTCATACAACTTCTATTTTATGTACCTAAACAGCTCAAAAACAACATATTCCACATATAACTAAATTGCTAATAGCAGCTTATAGTGTCCAAAGTTGGAAACATTTACAAGTTATGATGAGTCTAGATCTATATCGAAACCACTTCCTTCAGGTGGACCAGAATCAGAACAGTGGACGAAATATAGAACACGAATTACTCGGCACCAAAGGTGGTCAGTTACTGTAAGAATCTTGGTATGTTGGGAATCAGATTATAAATGTGAGAAGGAGAAATTTCTACTTACAATTATGTTATTAAATCCTTTTTTCAGCTTTACATTGAGTATGTTGAATTCTGGAAAGAAAAGAGTAATTATAAGAAGAGAAGTAAGTAACAGTGAGTGTAAAGAAAGTAAGGTTTATAGAATTTATCAATAGTAATAATAAATAGTATACTTGTATTAATCAATACCAAGTCAAGTTTGTAACCAATATAAAACATTCTGTTCATATTTCATCTCACTAATAAAATCAACATCTAAAAATAGACCTGAATTAATAGTTTGAAAAAATCAATGATAAACACATACATTTATCACCATTTAGAGATAAATTTCGCTTTCTTTTAGTTACTTCATCATTCCTAGACAAATAACTCTCACATTTTACTTTTAATTTTTATCATTTTCACAAATAATTCTTTCACAAAGATGTCGTGGAATTTCCTGATCTGTCTGTTAAGTACTATTAGTGATGATACATATAGAAATTAATATTGATTTAAGGTATCGTTTTCAAGTTTTTCTGATTTTTCTAGTCAGCCAATATATCAATCTGTTAGTATACAGTAGGAACTACATATATCTGTCTGAGAAAGTTTGTTTACAGCTAAACAAACATAACCTAGCTTGAATTCAATTGATTTTAAATTTCTCTGAAACTCTGAAAGACGTATTTGCAGCATCAGCCAAGCATTAAGTTGTCCATTTTAATAAAACTATTTTCGCAAAACATTTTGGCTTCGTTTCTGCTAACTATTCATATGAAATGAATAATGTAATAAAAAAAAAATGCTACAAAAGCTTCAAATTATTTTTGTAAACATTTCCAAATTCTGAAAATACAGTATTTTATTTATTTTTTAAAATTCTAGAAAGCCAGACAAATTAATCATATCAGGATATGGTATCAATATTTTTCTTGAACAAAATTACGTTAACCTTTTAAATTCTGTTAACAATGAAAAGCTATCAATTTTAAGCTGATATTTTTCAACTTTTTTATGTATAATGCTATTATCATGGTTGGAAACATTTGTCAATATATTTCCTAAAAATTCTTCAAATATATTGGACAAGAGAGTACAAGACAATTTGTTTTTAAATATCAGAGAAAAAAATATTAAAGATTATTATGATTTTAACAACAGGCTCTGTCATATAAAAAGATAGCTTACCAGGCAAGGTAAAGTACCCCTGGCAGCATTGATGTGGAATAAAAACTTGACAGTAACAATCAGTGGAATGAAGTATTAAATTTTCAGTCATATACTTCTTTACTAGTAAAATCCATCAAGCATTGTGGCTTTTAGAGTGTTTATGAGCAACTATGGACAGATGAAAATGGGTGACAACAATATAAAAATATCTTTTTCAAAGAAACTCTGATAGTAGGATATCAACATTTGTGCTTTTGAAAAAAATTAGTTTCTACAAGCAAAAAGACTTCATCTTCACAGCTTTTCAAGAAAGAATCTTTTAAAATTCCAGGACACAAAATTTATGGTAAACTTATGTAGAAAAACTCTTCCTTGTAGTAATCATGTTAATGTTTCCTGATATTCTGAGTATTTAATTTGATGGTGAAGAAATAATCATCTAAGTAATAGTAGTCCCAAGGAAGTAAGATTGACTGAAGTGAGGGTTTTCTTCAGACAATTTATGTATTAATGTTTATGGGAAAGCTATCCAACATTTTGAGCACTTGAAGAATTTTGCATCATCCATACCTTGACTGAGTGTCTGGTATGCAATTTTAGTAAACATTTTCATATCTGGGGACATTACAATTGACATTAAAATCCATAAAACAGCACTCTATTGTGTTCACAACAAATGAAACACGTTTTCATGAACAAATGCAATAACTCAAACAAAAAATTTCTTGATTGGTCTGATTTTCAATCAGGTTTATCCTTGAGTGATTACAAAATCAAAAAAATCCATCTAGAAACCAGCTCATATCCACAAAGAATTCAAGAACAAGGCAATAATTCATATGAAGTATTTTTTAATTTGTCTGGTTTTCAATATGATATATCCTTGAGTGATTACATAGGGTCACATCAAATTTCTTCAAAATCCATCCAGAAATCAGCTCTCTATCGTGTCCACAAAGAATCCAAGAACCAGATGCTTTTTCAAGAAAAAGGGTTCCTTGGGTTATAACAATCATAACAAAGAAACAGACAGACAGGGGCGATGACTCTATATGCACACATTAATGTGTGGGCATATAATATAACTAGACCCTACACCTAATAAAAAAATAAATAACAAGTCACAAGAACTGGATCCTCACCAAGAATACATGTTATATAGACACATAACCTGAAACATAAGTAACATTGAAAAAAAACCTTTTATCAACATCTGAAAATCTAATGATATGAATTGTAATCCTAAAAGACTAGATTTCAGTCATCTTCAAATATGTTGCTTACAAATATCAATATTGTTGAAAAGCTTCACACTTGGATATATTTTTGGATAAGTTCTTAAATCATGTTTTTCTACCCAAATGAATAAATAATATAGTTTGTGAATTCAAATAACCCTTCTGAGACATTTCCTTTATATTATAGAAAAAGATCTTCTTAAAATTGCCAGCCTCTTTCTCCTACAATTGGATTAGAATTTTGTTACAAGAAAACTTTGATCAAATACATTGGAGGTTTAAATCGAACAGCTTAGCTCTTCCACAAACATATGGGAGTATCTAAATCAATATCATCTTCTCTACAAATACACAGACCAAAAAAGGCTTTTAATTTGATTTTTAACTTCAAAATTACATTTATCCTTGCGCTACAGACTATTGGCTACTTATTCTACCATGTTACATACATATTTTATCTAAATTTAACAAAATAAATTGGATATTAAAGTTCAAGACAGTTAAAGACAAAATTGGACTACCTCTATAAATACAAAACATGCAGATAATATTATATCACATGGAAAATTAATGTCCCCATTTGAATAAAAAAATGTATTAATATTTTGTATCAAAATCATAACAAAAAGACAAAATGCATTATCTAGTCTGACATGCTTGTTGTCAACAGTACAATTTGAGAATTTTCAACAAATCTGAAATAACAGAATTCAAAACATTCTCATCAGTAAAGCACCAAGTTCTTTACTATACAACAAAGTGACCATCTATGATTAGTACTGCTTTTAATGTTAATTTTTTTAAGTAGGCTTTGAAATAAAATCAGGTAGTTGCACAAAGATTTTCAGAAAGCAACACTTCTAATCAGCTTCATTTATTTATCTGAAAATGACTTGTTACCTCAGAGCATTTTCTAAAACAGTTGGCAGATTTCCTACAGCATTTGTAAGTTTTCTCTTTATTGAGTAAAGATTGAAAAAAAGTTTTCTTTGTCAACACATGATAAATAGGATCTGATGTTTTTACCTGAAAAAATGACTTGTTGTAAATCCCAGTTTAAGCTCTATCTGTCTGCTACAAATACAATTCCAAATCATCAAACTCTCCTTCTATACTAAAGAACTAATCAAACAATTCTATTTACTAGGAAATATGCAGGAGGAATCGGAGGCACGATGTCGATTGCCTGGAAGCTAGAGCAATCTAATCAATCAAGTTGAGCTCAATACCATATATAATGATTGGTACACACTGTAAAGACTGGATCAATAAATACAACCAAAACTACAAGTACTGGATAACTGGTCCTATATTCCATCAGTTTGTATACACAAACAAGCCAACATTTCTTCTTCTGTAAAAATAACCAACAAGATTGCTTCAAGCAGAAGACTGCAATTTAACATGTCTGTAACCTTTCCAAAAAGTGTAAATCTATCTATCATGATCATCAAGAACCATTCTAATACTCTCCTTTAGAAATAGTAGACTATAGCCTTCATGGCTGATGAACTGTATTGGACATGACAACTAAGCAGAAATTTGAAAGGTATTTTAAAGATTTCTATAAGGACACTTAAATGACAGCAAATTCTCCTATATCAGAAGTTCAATGAAGGCTTGAAAATCTTCTAAAAGATTAATGTAGCACTCAACGTAAAAGTTCATAAGCTATATTGAAAGAAAGACTTGCCATGAAGCAAATGTAAAAATATGTATTGAATAATAAGCCATGTCAATGAGATACTCTTCAAACATTTAACACAAGAAGTTAATAAAGTAAGTCATAGCTATAAAGAATGATAACAAGTATCAAAATAAGGCTTTTGTATGAAAGAGAAGCAAGAAGAATTTATTAATCTTTTGTACATCATACATTCACATCAATCTAGACATTTCACTAAGAGTACAAATAAAAGGAGTTTTAAGGATCTAGATCTGGACTGGGTGAAATAAAAAAACAGATTATCTACTGAAAGGTATCTGGGTCAAAGGAAATTTCCTGGTACCAACATTCAATAATTTCGAAATTGATTGAAAAAGATCTGGCCATTTTTTTAATGAAAAACTGGATTTTATTGGGGAGAGGGTTTAAATGTGATAAAGATTTGAGGTTTGAACAAATGGGAGAAAGATCACACAACTAAGATTGAGCCACATATGGTACACAGCCTTCTATACTAAGAAATGTCACAATGATGTTCAAGAAACAAAACTAAAAACCTAATTATATATAAGTAGTTTTGCACTAAAAGGTTGTATTTAATTGTATTAATCTTAATCCATAAAAACAAAAATTTGTTACTAATGCTTTGACCAAAATAGATGACTCCAAAATCCTCTGTACATATCTGAAAACCTGACAATAATTAATAGCATAAAACATATTTCATAATATCTCGTTTGACAATAATAGATCGTACAAAAACCTTATTTCATAATATTTTGTAAAACTAAACGCTGTATTGAATGTCCTATGATTTCAATCCATCAATCATCTTACATTATTTTATTTCTTGAAGGAAATTATTTGTAGACTTTATATCCTTACGAAATATAATTTTATAAGAACTACCATAATCTAGTGAAAACAGAAACCATTTTAATGTTGTAGCAAGTTGTAAAATGGCCATTTGAAGACAACACACTGTATAATTTAGTATTCATTTATTCACCATAATTCTAGTTGGGAGAATTTAGCAGTATGAAGACACGATAATAATATTAATGGTTCAACTCTCTAGAGAAAAAAAGAAATAAAGGTATTGTGACAGAGATAAATTGTCATTCTCTATGGTAACAGTTTTAAGCTGATTTCTTCATCTTAAAATTGGACACAATTTGTTTGACCTTCTTTTTTATGCAAAATTTTATCGCTTATCATTCTAAGCTGGAAGGCAAGGGATTTTCTAATCTAATAAAAATATGTCTTCATGAATTTCATGTGCTTTTTCACCATTGGATCACATTTATAATTAAGTTGTTATGGACTGCCACTTTAAACTAACATTGATTTGTCATATCAAAATGTACACTTCTTTCTTTCCCTATTGAAACATTAATTCTGATTAGTTATAAATAATGTATCATTATCAAGCAAAAGTTTAATTAAATGTACAATTAATAAAAAAAAAAAATTATCCAGGAGAAAAAAACAAGATGTACTTTTACCTGAAACTTTGTTATTGACACTTTCTGGTAAAGTTCCACTTTTGCTCTCAGCAGAAATGAGGAAAATCAAAGTTACAAAAGCATTATTAAATAGAGAATATACATGGATGTTGACTACACTTCAGAGCTTTGTTCCCTAAGAATGTAAGACCTCACTCCATTTTATTTCCTTAGGCCTATCATCATTTTTATAAATCCTTAATATTAATATATTTTTTTCTCTATAAGTAGGAATTATTGAGGAGAAATTTGAATATACTAAGGGAAATAGAGGGACTAAGGAAATCAATAGATATGTTATACTTCTTTCTTTCACCATTTCATCTGATGACCACACATGTAACTTGTGTTGAAACATTATGTACCCATGTATTAAAGAAATGTGTTTTTATCACATAATCATAGTATGTATCATATATGTTCTTCTCGCTTCTAAATGTCCTTCAATTCCTATATAAATTGTATCATTAGTGGTAGTAGTACCATATGGGCAGGAATAAGATAATAAATGAAAGCTAGTAGTTATAGTAAGAGAACTTAATTAATCACAGGAAATCAATCCATTTCTTATTGGAAACTATGACCTTCAGTATCTCAAACAAACAAGGAAAGATTTGGAGTAGAAAGAAGTATTATCAGCATGCAATCTCTGACAGTAGAATGACACTACAAGACACTTCAACGGAAATTAATTTCGAAGTAAAAAGAATCTATAACAGTTTTAGGCTACAAACATTTTAAATGGGTTTATTTTCTTACTTTTTACATTTCCTGGTCAAAGATTGCATGACATTAGACAGAAGAAAAAACCGGTATTAGGCCTAAAGGGATAAAGGACCTGGTGCACTTGTTAACCTATTCTGGTTCAGAACATGTTAAGGCTTACCATTTTAGAGCCAATGGACACCACAAAGTCTCGGGTTGTATTCTACATCTGAACATATTATAGCCTTTTTCCTGCAATAATGTTTTATGATGTGTTGTAGCTGAACAACATTCAGTCCTTCATACAACTTCATGTTATGAACATCAACAACTTTCTAAACAAATTATGTTAAGTGCCTACTCATTTCCAGAAAGATGGGTTGATATTAATATAAATGTATATGTGAGCAATAAGACTCTATCTGTTTTAATATTCTGGAGGTATAAACGTCTCCAAACCTCCCTGAAGCGTAAATATTAGATATTTTTTTATAGAGGTCCAGACAAACACAATAGATTTGATTATTATTCATCTTAATTAAGATTTTATTGGTCTGGTCAGACAATCTGGTAGATTTCAGGAAAAGATTTCAATATGTTCTATTGTCTGGAGAATAAGTTTCTATAATCGTGCATTATCTATCAATTACTGGTATTTTAAATTATGCTTGAACATGAAATGAACAAAACAAAATTTCATTATGAATTGATTTGGTTAATATAAAACCATTGGACAAGTCTGAAAAGTTAGCAGATTAAACAAGGTCATGGCCATGTCCTAATTCCTGATTATAAAATCAAATTCTTAGCCATTAAACTATTTCACAAACACCTCAATTCTACATCATAGAAAAGCAAGATCAAGAGGTAGGATAGGAATTTAAAATAAAGGTAGGAGTAAGATAATGGAGGGTAAGATAGGAAATCAAATTATGAAGGTAGGATAGGAAGGAAAGGAAGATAGGAAGTAGGGTAAGATATAATGGTTGGATAGGGTGGAAAGTAGAATACAGGAATCTGTAGTTCAATATCTTAATCTGATTCTTTCACCAAGACTTATTCAGATCCAGAATCACATAACAAAATAAGTTTGAACAGAAGGGGCAATTACAAAACTAGATGAATCTCTCAAAGAATTCAATTTCACTTTCTATCGCTTTACAAATTCAAGCCATTATCAAACTAAATAAAAACTTGCTTAAAAATAAAATGACATATTAGATCATTCAACAGCATTACACAAGTCAATGTGGCATGTCTAATCAGATTTCCACATAAAATATTGCAGGCTTAGAAATAAAAAGATATAAAATATAGAATTTGCTGTTGGATTAAACATACGGTAACTATAGAAAATAAAGTGTATTTGTAATTTATGAGGTCATTATTATTGATGAGAAAATTGATAGTAAACGAGAAATTTCAACTCTAGAGAGAAACTTTAATCAAAAATCAATTATAAACACACAATGTAAAGTGACAGTTTAAGCTCCAGCAACCAACAATTAAAATGGTTTTTAAAAAAAGTCTGTTGTTGATTTAGCTTCAAGTTTTTAATAGATATGTTCCAAATATTGGACCGTTATATCATTACTTCTTAATGGATTTACCTAATGCATGCATACAAAAATACAATTAAAGTTTTAAATTTTTAATATGCCCACCTTGGTGCTCACACAACAGACTACAATATTTTCCTTTTTCAGTTTGTGGATTGTCTCACTGCACAGATGATTGATGGTGATGCCTTATGTCTAGTGCTGGCTTATTTTGTCTACCGTTTGAGTGTATTTCCTGATAAACAGAGAAAACAAATCATTGGGTTTGAATGTCAAATACATTTTTTAAGTGGACACCTTAGATATTAACGTGTTTACGTAAACCTATAAACTATCTACTATCGTAAGCAGCCATGTTGTAAAATCCAGAATAATTTTCGCACCAATGATGTAACATACAATAGCCTTTGTCTAATTTTCGGCAACAACCTCTGACAACAGTTGTACAGAATTTGTCAGCTTCACACACCTGAGAGCTAACCAGATATTAAAAACAGAAATAATGGAATCATACCAACAAGTTAGCTATGTAACAAGACTGAGCAAAACTGTGCATGAAACATGATGGTGTATAAAGTAATAACACCATGAACAGCTCCTTCACACCGGAAGGGCGTCATAACTGAGCTGCTATAGCGACAGAGCAGGTTTATGTCACACCAAGTATGATATAAACCTACTGCCGGTGTCATTTCATTAAATCAAGTTTCTACATTTAAAGATACCTAAAGATAGTAATGAGCGTAAATCCCGCATGCAGGGCTATTATAATCCATTATATTGCCCCATGGGCTGAATGTGAGACAGGAACAAGTCCTTGTGTATGTGACCCATGTAAAATAAAGAGACTGTGAGTATTATCTTTGTGTTGGATGAATAAAATAATCCATAGAATTATTATTATTATTATTACTGTTAATTCCACATTTCCCGGAATCTGTTCCTTTGAAAATGTTCTTTTGTAACATATTAGCAACCTATTATTTTTTGTCAAAGTACATGAATTCTGAAATTTGTCAATTAGAAGCAGAAGAAAGAAGAGTGACAAGCTTATAACACTGCTTGTTTTAAAGTGACATTATTAAGAAGTTGAAATGACCTGTTTATGTCAAGAACTAGCCTTGAGCTTCTTTGGAGACCATCTTCTTGCTATTAGTAATAAAAGCAACTTGAGGATTGATAGAAAATCTGATTAACAGACATCATATTTCACTAATATATATCATATATCATGTTTCTATCATATATCATGTTTTGTTCATAAATTCTATACATTTTCAGGCGTAGAAATTGCATTTGCCTGTTAAGCAAGGGTTTAAAATGACTGTTCATGTTAGCAACTAAGCAATGGAACAAATTTCATTTTAGTTTATTAGATAGATGTCCTCCATCAAGGACATGTTGTGTTGGTCCAAGTATATTTTTGTCTAATTTTTGAATTGTCAAAATCTCAAAGACTGGGCGACTAAATTGGGTGGGTGCATATAACTGCTGATCGTGCGCTGGATTCCTATATATGTTTTAAGCCTCTTGAAGAAACCAAAACAAAGTAGCTCAGTCAGATGTTACTATTATGTTCAGCATTGTAACTGGTAATTTACCCAAGACAGTTCAAGGCAGCTCAGGGCAGCTTAAGGTCTCAAATGGTCAGCTATGTCATAAATATCTGGATTTCCCTTGATATTTGTCAAAGTCAAGACTTGTATCAATTTCATTCCTTTATAATGCTTTCATCCACTCAACATCTAAATATTCTGCATGCTTAATCTGATCTTCCATTAATATTTATTTTCATATTGATCAACATCAGTGATTTTATCACATTAAGTAATGGTACAAATCATCCAGTATTAATAATAAATAAGCATTATATACAAGTATAAAAGGATAAAATCATCTTGGAAGAATTTTTAAGACATTGTAAAATAGATCATTAATAGTTTCTCAAAATTTTGGGAAGAAATTGTTAAACAGGCATATCCTTCAAAATATCTGACCAAAATGACAACAGATCAGCCAAGAAGAAATTATTATCTTATTATTCAATTAACAAGAAATCTGTTTTTTACACAGAAAATAAGACCATATAAATGCATAATTTGTGTATTTGAATTTAATCATTATAGAGATTTTAATAATCTTAATGATATAAACAAATATAATATCCTTATCAGATGATAATATTATTTATATCTTATTATCATTATTGACTTAATGTATCTTAATCTGATTATATAGGATTAACATTATCCATGACAGCTGTTACTGATACATAGTCATATTCTATCTATTAACTTTTACTTTGAAGAGAATTTAAACTCCTTGACAAGTACTTTGACAGAAATGAGCAGCCTCGACAGTGTTACTGAGTGTGTAAGAATAATAGTTTAATTATTACAGAAAGATGGTACAAGGAAGTTTGTGCTGAAATCATTGTTAAAAAAATTGTTAAAACACTCAAAACTATTTCGGTAGTTAATCTTGTTAAACCTCATAAACATTTAATATAAAATATGCCTCTAGAAAAAGATTATGTGAAAAATATAACGTATTGGATGATGAGATTCATCATTTACTGCATTGTGAATATTTTACAAATAAGAGAAAACAGTTGTTTGAAAAAATAATTACAACAAATATTGCATTTAGATCAATGTCTGATATAGAAAAACTGAAATATATGTAGATAATAACGATGGTTATATACTTAAACTGACATAATAATTAAAACTTTAGTCATTATTTAATATATTTCTGTTCCTATCAAATGTTTAAACCCTGTAAAATATTTTTGTTAAATTTTATTTGTATTGTGTTCAATTTTGATTTAGCCATATATGATATATTTGCAATACAGTTATTATTATTATTATATGCATACAAATATTACATATCAAACTAATCATAAATAAGAGGCAACCTCCATGAGAAACTGATCTATATTTCATACCACACCGTCATAATAGATATTGTTTTTAATAAGGTTATTAATCAAACTAGGTGATGATTAGCGTCAGATGAGATTGCGAGATTTTGGCAGGTAATTATTGGTAGTATTAACAGTATTTATTGATTATAGATAGATACTATCTTCTATACCTAAACACTTATTACCTTGATAATAAACAATTGAAATAGCTTTACTGACACTGAAATAACTAAAGACGAATCAATCTTTTTTCATTACCTTTACTACTGAACTGAATACAACTTTATTCATTCCTTGTAGAAAACCAATAATAGACAGGTTCCGCACCGACACAAAATACTAACTACGAACACGAAATCTCACCTTTGTTGTTCAAACTTTGTATATGGCACCAATTTGGTTGCACATCCGAAGTACGTTATTAGGTGTCTAAATAGTATAATTGTTCAATTAGCAACAATATGAAGTTACAGTCGTAATTTCACTGGTAGGTAGTATTCAGTATGGCGTACTATGTTAGTCTTACCCTGTTAGATAACCTACTGGATAGACATAATGCCTATTCCTGTAGAAATTGGACTAGATGACTAGATGAATGGATTCTGTCATGTGAATACCACAAAATACCAAATTACTTAGGTTTTCATGATCAGAAAATAAAGATTTTGTACTTCGTTTTTTTTGCCTCAAAATTCTGCAGAAATCTTCGTACATGTCAGACGAACTGTAGGCTGCTTAGAAAAATAATTACACAGAGAACGATGACGCCATACACATTTCACAATCGAAGTTCGTACTTCGTGTCAATGTGAAACCTCTCACTATTTCCTTCTGTACTATTGTGTTCTCAACTGAAACAACCTTTCTTGTTTTCTCAACTGATAAGCAACCTTCAATATTATCTGGAATGCAACCTTTATTGCCTTCTCAACTGAAAACAGCTTTAACTTTTTTCTCAAATAAAAAAAACAACCTTTATTGTTTAAAGTGAAAACAGTTTTACAATTTTCTATGCTGAAAACAACCTTAATTGTCTTGTGAAAACAACCTTTATTGTCTTCTAAAGTGGAAACAGTTTTACACTCTTTTATGCTGAAAACAACCTTTATTGCCTTCTAAACTGAATCCAGACTTTCTGCACCTACTTTATTGTCTTTTAAACTGAAAACGCATTTTTACCTCAACCTCAAGCAACTTCTATTACCTTCTAAACAAAATCAACACTTCTAAACAGAAAATAGACCTTATTGCTTACTGCACAAAAAAAAATCTTATTTAACTTTCTTAACTTAAAGAGAACCTTATACCAGTTTCAACCAATCTATTCATATCATATCATATCATTTGACTGTGTCTCAAAGTGTGCCTCATAAGATATTTAATACTCAATCTGTAAAAAATCTAGAAAATTGAAGCACTTGCTTTTTATGGTGTTTTAAATCAAAAGTGCTTGAAAATATAATGATAAAAAATGCACTTCTATTAAAATGATATCAAAGAGGATTAATCAATATAAGTCTTAAATTCTTTTTATAAAACCTCCATTGATATATTACAAACTAACGATTTTTATGACTCTAGCTTTACAATCCACAATTAAAAAATTAATTTTCTTTAAAAGCATTAAGGATAATGTGTACAGCAAGAATGATATATTAGAAATATAAAGAATATGATTTTCTGTAGCAGCTGATACCTCAGAAACATCATATTATAAGATTTATATCACAAGGGAAAAGTCTAGTTTTTATCAAATACACATTTACCATTTGATCTGTCATTGAATTGATTTCTAAATAAAAGAGGAAATGATTTCCCCTTACAACATAAATCCATTTGTTAGACAAAGTGATGTATAAAAGGGAGTATGTAGATAAGTTAGACCAATAACTTACAATATACAATTGATTGAACTGGAGACCTTATATTTATAATTTACATAATAAATTAACATCAACAAGCCACCAATGTTTTATTTCTACTGTTAATTGAAATTAGCAATCTATGATGTATTGTTTTAAGTTGTTCCAGTCCAAGAACCTTCACACCACATTTAACAATTATTCTTGTAGACATATTGTCAAACATTGTGTTGTTTTTATTGCTCACAGCCTATATTCCATATTGACTGCCTGAGTTACTGTAACCTGGAAATAAGTAGATTATAATGCAATCAATTCCAGTCTAACTACATTAATTCAATGAAATGTGCAGGTCAGACAGAAAAATCAGATATATTTTACCGAATTAGGTAGTTAAGGATTTTCAAAATAAGATCATTAATCAAGTAGGTGTCTATAAAAAACAGACCTTTTTACTGTGTTCCTTCAACAATAAGCATAAAACAAGAACTAAGCAAGATTATGACTCTAATATTGTTAAAAAAAAAAAAAAAGGGAAATAAAAGACAAAACAAACTGATAACCCAAAAAAAAGTTTGGGAATATAAATACAAATATAAATGTATTTTGATTATTCCTTGAACAATTTCATAAAATGATTATATTCAACAGTTTAATTGTCAGTCATTCGAATGTTGAATTCTTTCAACCCTATAGTAACTATGTTACTAGAAACAGATACAGTTTCCAAACAAATCATATTTATCCCTTAAAGAATTTGGAATCTGAAAGGAATAGTAGGCTTTGTAAATTGGTGTTAAGCTTGAATATAATAAACATATTGTAAAGATTTTTTTTGTTATTATTTTATTTCATCTAGTATCTCAAATTAAAATCAATGAATTCCAACACCTGGGGGCCAATATATTTGTTAGGAAAGTCATGTGACACATGACATCACGTCGTAGATAGAATATCAAGAATGTCAAGCTTGGGGATGCCTTAACAATAAGTAGATAAATAAAGACGCAAGCTACTTCTGAACACCAGATCTCACTAAGAATTTACAAAAGAAAGCATTGACAGGTTAGAGAGTGGATACATTTCACTTGTCAACAAATAAAGTTGTGTTGCAACAACATTTTCTATCAAAAGACTTGGAGGCAAACAAAACTGCTTTGGTCCTTGGATATACCCCGAGGTGTAAGTAGGTGACTCCTACTTGGCCCCCAGACCTATTACTTCCTAGATCACTGTGAAAAGATTTTCGACATAAAATACAAACTGATCTTGAACTCCTGGAATATATACACCTTTATCAGAATAAAATTCTGTTAATCGTATCATTAAAACCAAATAATTCATTTTAACTTGATGTAAAATCATACACGGGTCTATAATGATAAGAATTAACAAAGGTAATTTAGATTCTGCTTCAGGAACTCAGCAGCTTTGTCATGCAAGCTAACATGTCAACTACTGCATACACGACATATCAGAATATTACTTTCCAAGTATGTATATTGTATTTAATAAGAATTCAGTAATCAATCCTAAAGTAAAAAATGTTAAATAATTTCCGCATATTCCATTCTAATTATATTCAAACTCTAACTTTCATTATTTAACACAAACATAAAGTTTATTATCCTAAAACAATAATAATTCAAGAAAATTTCACTTTGAATGTACAAAAAAACAAATCTGTTCAAATGATTTTGATTTAAATATATAACATAAAATGATGGCACTTTCAAACCTTGCTTAAACCAACATGGTAAAATTTTAAATAATTTTGATAAATTTACCTGTAACATCAAATACAAAGATGTTAAATATTACTTCAACTATTTTAATAACAAGAAATCAACAATACAACATAGTATAAATTTCTTAGAATTACTGACTGTTTCTCATCATTTTTATGTTCATCATAAATAAAAATAGTGGCCAAATCACCAACATCCCCTAATAATACAGCTACATGATGGGGAAGAAATTACAAGTCTGACAGTACAATTTACACCCTATCTTACAAAATTCTAAAATCAATGTGTCTCTAAAAGCTGAATGTAATTATTTTGTCAGTATTTAATGACACCATTTCTAAACACACTAAATTACATGCCAATCATTATATTTACTTATTCAGTTGGGATTTCAAACTGTTTCCAATTCTCTTACATTTAACATATTATAGGATTGCACATGGCCAAAATAAACTGAGCTGATAACAATCAAGATATAAATATATAGAAATAAATACACCAATAGATAGAAGTAGACCAGTAGTAAGTCAAAAAATACAATAAAATTGAAACTCATGTTATTATTCTGATTTGTGTAAATAGGTATGGAAAAATTGAAACCACTAGAAAAGTCCGATAGGAAAATAAATACAAGAGAAATGAAGTTGTCATTTTAAACATTAGAATTTAATTGTGAATATGACTGGAAATAAATAGCTTGTGAATTGAACTCTCAATAGATATCAGATTATAGAACTTATTGTCTGACACCACTTATTCTTATTCCAACTACAGTGTCTAACAACATTATATATTCCGGACACAAACCTTTCAGGAAATTGCCTTCTACCATTATCTACAAGTTTAATTGATGCTGTCACATTCTAGGTCATTTGACAATTAAACAAAGTTAACAAATTCAGTCATAGACTTAACATTTCCAAAATGCAACCTCATGTGATGATTTGTTCTTTTAGACAACTAAAGGGTTTTTAAAGTAGTGACCGAGTTGTTTTTCTGGCATGACGGGGCTGATGTCTTTCAGTTCTTCAATAATAACCAAGTTTCCACTTTAATTTTTTGATGTAAGATGGCTTAGAGCCATTTTTTTGCCATTTTTGTTTACACTGAGATGAAAGAAGGGTTCCCTTATTTTCATATATATACATATATATACCATATAGAAATAGAAAGAAGAGGTGTTCTAATGACTGGGAAAAATACCAGATGGTCCCACAAGTCCTTAATTAACTCGTAATTAGGCTAATTATGACAGGATTTCCCTCGGTAGGGTACTGCCATAGGTATGTATGTCAAGTCTCAAAAATCGTTGATCTTTTTTTGATCATTCAGTCTGTTAATTCGGTGCATAACCGGACACTGTGATTGTTAAGTATGCACGCATGCGTACTAGCCCACATTCCTTAATATTTTCCACAATAACAATGGCATTTTGGTATTCCATTTATTATCTCTAGCAAAAGGCAATAAAACGTTTAAATATCACTTTGTAAAAACATTATGAAATAATCTAAATAAGTTTTAACTCACTAATAATAAAATACAAAATCAATTCTTATACACCTTAATTCATATAACGTCATTTGGTCATGTGAACAAACATGCAGGCTAAATTTAGGGTTTCAAAGCAGATCAGAGTCAAGCATTTCTACGTCCACATAGGTCTTTTGAACTTGAGAATACATGGATTATCATAAGAAACCCCAATTAATCCATTAGTAAGCTTACTTTGGCTCTAATTAATGAGGGAACCCATCTTTAAATGGTTCCTGCGAGAATTTATCCTCGATCACTTAGTTCCATTTTTTTGACAACTCGCAATACTGCTGTTTAAAGGGAAGTTAACTATATGACATAAGAAGTTACATGTAAATTAGGACATATTTATTTTCAAAAACAATGAAATTCACCTCCTCTGTATAACAGCAGATGTTATTCACCTCCTCCTCCTCAACAAAAGTTTGAATGTTGGTTTGTTTCCTTATGAGAATTTTCCTAAACATTTTTTCAACAATTTGCCCACTGGAAATACTCAAAAATCAGCTTAAAGCTGGCTTTTTGACTCAGTGGAAACACAGTTTTCACTTTACTATGTATGTTTACAATTTAAACAGTGACCTCAGGATAGGCACATATGCCCATCAGCTTATGTTCAGATGTTTATATAAAGACAGTTTTGAAGGAAATATGCATAGCAGTTACAGTTTAGAAGTCTGTATAATCTCCTGTACTTTGAAGACATGGGTAGCAGATGGAAGCCATTTCTAAGAAGTCGGTAGCCTCATCTGAGAGGGTGAGAACTCAACAACAATGTCTGAATAAGGACAGTAATTGACGGTTTGTGAAGGTTATCCAGTACTTCAATGATACAGACAATTTCATCAATCTAAATAGAATGGTTTTTTAAGGGAAAATCTATAGATACCAATTACTACTGTACATAGAAAATCAATCTATCACGAGGAAATTATAGATTTCTGACCAAATTAGACAATAACTGAGGAAATTATCTACTTTAAACCTATCAAATAAGTTATTTTACCCAAGCACCATGATTTTTTACAAAAGAATGATATGAGTGTTATCATAACTTATAAAATAAAGCAAATTGTTTTAATAGTTCACTATCAGATAATAAATTGGTTCCCTGCATGTAACTAGGTTAATGACAACTGTTACATTGAAATCAATGATCATAAGACATAATAGTATCATTTCATGGATGCATTTTGTACGAGCTTTAAAATTGATGTTCTTGTTATTATCTTGTTTCTTACCCAAACTATGTTCCTATTGATTTCTCTTAATTAATGTGATAACCCATGCATCACATCAAACACTATTTTCTTTCTTTTGTGTAGCTTGACTGAAAGGACCACTTTGACTTGCTTGTGATGTATTTTCTGCAGATGAAACACCTCTCTTGAGAGGATGTAATAAGGATACCAGGTAATCTATCACTATCTTAATTTACATTTTACCTTCATACCATGAAACTGAAAGTTTAAGTACCGTACTAAACTATCCATGCTTATTTTACCAAGAAGCTGATGCTCTAAAAAAGGTAAAAGGAATTACCAAGCATGATGCTATTTGGTTTGAGCTGTCTGGTCATTTTTCTAATTTACCAAAGGTATAAAAACTTGACTTGTTTGTCACAGATCTGGCAGCTTCCAAGCTGTTTAGCATTTGTTACATCTACTGGGTGACAATTCAAATTGTTAATAGACTGGCAACAATTATGGTTTCTGATGTAAAATTGACCACAAAACTACAGGTAATTAATCAAAATAAGATATCTAGGTATCATATGAAATTGTAGCCAAAGAAGATGGTTGTGTAAAAAGATGAGGGCTGCAAAAGGTCAAGGTCAAAAGTTATGGCCTCAAAACCAAAGCCTATAAGAAAAATATTTGACTGGAAATTCAAAATTTGAAACAAAGGGCTCTTAAACTAAAATGTAAACCAAGTTTTGATTAACAATGGTTTCGAGTGCAACTTCGAAAACTGTACAAATTTGAAAATTATTATGAAATAATGACAATGATCATATGTAAATAACACTTTTTCTACTAACTATAATATGGTATTTTTAAATAAAATTTTAATCAAGGTTTCTCCTGGAAAGTTATCAGTACCCGAAAGTACTCCAACTCAAACATTCTTCATTTTAATAAAAAATCAATTCAGTTTATAGAAAAGTTTAACATTCCCAGCATGTCAATACATAATCTAAGGAAACTTAAGTTATTAACTGATAGAATAAGGTAGCAGATCATACAAGTAATATCAGAAGAAAGAAATCAGTGATATTGAATATTATATGAATATCAATAACATTGTATAAAATATAACCAACTCATTGTTTTGATTGGAATGAAAATCTCTTGAGAATAAGATAATGCTATTATTGTTAGAGATATTAAACAGCAGCATGACTTCTGGGGCATTTTTTTTATCAACACTGGAACCTTATAATATCAGTCATAATGACATTATGCTTACACAGCAACACTTTCATAACTTTCTAAAACAATACATCATCATTTATATCGCTTGACACAGATGGATATGGAATTCTTGGCATTAATCTAAACAAACGAAAAAATTGGTTGCCTAGCAAGATACACCCACTTAAAGTATATTTTCTGTTTTAAAACACGATGAAACTCCAACATTATTTGTCAAAATGAACAACATTTTGGCCCTATTCCAAGGTCTCATGAATATACATGATCACACAAAATTGGATATAAATCGGATAAAAACAGAAATCATTGTAGAATTCATAGACAAATTGCGATGCATTTTTACTTAGTCAAGAGCAATAACTCAATTACCTTTCATCGAAATCGTCAATATTAAACATGTCCAAGATCTCATCAACTTACATGTTCACACCAAATTTCATTCAAATCCAAAGAAAACTGTTGTAACTATTTTGTTCACAAGCCAATTATGGGCATATAAAAATACTTAATATATGATGAGTCATTCTTTTAATTCCAATAAATCTAGACACTTATTTATTGATTTATCATAACTGTGAAACCCACCTAACATTTCCCTATTTATTGGACCAAGGTAGTATTGGTTAATTGAACATGTCCCTTTAATGCTGGAAGCTTCCTTGTTCCAAAACAGGTTGATTATATTGTCAAAGAAAATTCCATTCCAAATTTCAAAATATGTTATAATTTAAAACATTCTACTTGCCTAACATCAATATGCACAGACCCGACTTCTGTGCAAATGTTATTGAAAGGCAAACATTTGACAGAAATTTGAGACAGAAGACAAAGGAGGGAAAATACCAAAGCCATTAAATGTTGTTTAACAAGGTATTGATATAAATGTTCAGAGTGAATTTGAATAGGTGGTTGTAGATTAATGTTTTGTCAAACAAATTATCAAAATTTTTTACAGCAACAGATCAATAATTCAGACATATCTAACGCTTTGATACTTTACTATTTGAAGGTGTCAGGTTTTCTGTAAATAGCTCCCTTTAGAATTTCCTGATCTGATATTTTCCAACAAATAATTATATTCTGAAAATCTACATTCTAAAAAATTTATTTTAGTTAGTAGTGGATCTGCATCACTTTATTTTATAGATCACTTACAGATTTGACTTTCTGTATCTGCAGAGGTGAAAGTGAAGTAAGCCATTCTACTGTACATCCAGTTAATCACATCATATTTTAAATATTAATAATTATGCACTTCAAGCACTCAGGCTATGTTATCCATAACAGTCATATGATGATTGTAGTTTACTACATGCTACAAATTCAAACTAACGTCAAATTTGCCGTTTTGAATAGAAGTCATCCCCAAATATGTTTGAGTTGATGGTAAAATGTGATATACTTTGTGTATTTTTTTGTTTTTGATTTTATCCTTTGATAATGTTAACTCACATTGAAGGTGAAAAATAATTTTTTTTTAAACCTCTCAGTTTTTGGAAATATTATAATACAACTTAAAATATATCAATTTAAAAATATTGATCAGAGATAGCAAATAATCTTAGAAGATTTCTTTGGCAGTAATTCTTTTTTCTTTTTACTCTAATTCATATCATACACTTGATCAAGCATCAAGATTTATCTATTACATCATTCCCTGATTTCTACTCCTTGAAACTGAAGAATGTATCAAAGTAAAATTAAAATGTAATGATGTATAGAATTGATCCTGCAGTAAAATACTGAAACTTTAATAGCCTTATAACAAATTGCAATGGCTCATTTTCAAAGGATGTAATATAAAAATGCTATATGTCAATGTTTGATTTGAAAGTTGGCAGATAATGATACAGCTCTCCCATTCTTCACTTTTAATTATTCAACAAAAAGACAAAGCCAACGTCAATTTGCTTTCAGATTGTCAATCAACCATTAAACTAGTTTCCATGTCGACTGAGATAGTAAGAGATCAATTTAATTTTAAAAAGGCAACCTAGAAAGAGAAATGATAATAAATCACAGATTAAGTTAAGTTAAGGTCAACATGACAAACTTTTCAAAATTATCACAAATATAATTGGTCTGAAACATTCTGAATATTCTAGAAATGCTAAGTGATGTTCAGTAAAGGGAAATGTTTTTCTATAGCATGAATACTACTGTATCCACACATGTATCTCTAGAGTAATAAAAGCATAGAAATAATCCAGTCAATCTATGACATAAAACACAAAATCCCAAACAAATTGATAATGAATGTTTGTAAGCATTTTTGAATTTAAAAAATGTTATATTTCACAGGGAATAAGTTGCCATGGATATTCTAATGCTAACTTATAAAGTTTTGAACTTTATTGAGACCAAAATTGAATGAAAATTTGTAAATACGAAATAGAAATATATGGACTACGACGCCTCCTAATCTCCATAATTGAAGAATAATCATTTCATGTTAAAATAAAAGATGATCATAACAATTAGTTAAAAAAACAAGACAAAATATTCGTAAATATATTGTGATGTCATTCACAATGGTTATCTCTCTTAGCCGCATATTATAATATTTATTTGATCTGACTTTGTTGCTGCACTATCGAAATGCTTAGCTTGTTCACACATATATTTGATGGATATTTACTTCTTTAAAACAGAAACCTTTCCAATGACAAACAAGCTTGATGTTGTATTGTAGTAATAAAAACACTAATAATCCACATATTTCATGGCCCAGGAAACATTTTGTCCTATTAATGTTACCAATATTAACTGCTTGTGTTGTTTTTCTTTTTGATTTAAACAAAATATCTCGTGCATCCTAATTAGCATAGTTTTACACCAACTTTACTCGAGATGTTTGCATACAAAATACAACTAGAGCCACTTGTGGCACAGAGTGGGACTTTGCTCACGTCTCAAATTGCAACAAACAGACCGAAACATCTGATTTTCTGAGATGAACAGGCCAAAGCAATAAGGTATCTGTGTGCATGGTAATTTTTTGAAAAACATTATTTCCTACAAACGTTATACGCTGATCCATATATATGGTAAACTGAAAGTTTACCCTGATGTGCCACGCCCATCTAATTTTTTTTTTTAGGTAAATCTAATAACATTCAAAATGTATATTCACAGTACAAGTTTTAAGCTTGTACATCTAATAGATCACAAGATATACACACATACATTTAAAAAAAGCGAAAATACTGTAAAATGTACTTTTATTTTCAAAAATCAAAAATTCAATTTTCATCTTAAAAACTTTTGTTATACATTGTTGGAAAGAGGACGAAAAGCACCTTAAGAATCTGAAAAAAAATAACACTCTCAATTGATTAGTTCAATTTTTCAACTGCTATCTTGTTGGAAATTATTTCAAGTTTCCAAACCTGCAAACCTGACGAAAATCGATCCAAAAATGCGAGTTCTAGAGCCACTGACCGACTTTTTAGGCATGTTGGAATCCAGCACTTCTTTTAAATTTAATAGAAACGTCGCCACAACAGAAGATGTAGAGAAGTTGTGAAATTGCTGCAACTATTGCAGCCTAGGCTGTGTGCCTGTGTAAATTTCGAAAAATTAAAAAAAAAAGGAGACAAACCGAATTAAAGTTTGTTTATTCACACCATAAGACAAAAAAAGGACAAGGAGTATTGTCTTTAACTATAACCTTGGTATCTACTATTCCTTTCTATCTTCATAGATGTGCTACAGTTATAACAGTGGTATAACTATCCAAGACAATGACTGGTTTACCATATTTGGACTCGGACCAGTAAAACATTTTATGCTAATTTTATGCTAATGATTGTTTGTTCGTTCTATTTTTAGAAATCCTCTTTCTCCCTTCCTTTGGGGGTTTTTGCATGCCCATTTTTGACTAATTTTTGGTCTAGATTTGAAATTTGATGCCTGAAATTGCATTTTCTTTCAGAATTTCTGAGATAATGAGAAATTTAATTGGCGGAAGGTTATTTCTAAAAATAGTGGTTTTGTGTGCAGTGACAGTCAAGCAGATGTTGATAAAATGTAGTGGTTTACTTTCATTTTGTTTAGTTCAAAATTTTCATGGTCATGCTATATTGAAATTTTGTACAGAAACCAAGTATTGGCCAGGCTTTCATGTGACATACAGGAAAGCTTTCAACGAGATTTCTGGAAAAAGTTATGGAAGGTTGAATTTCGTGATTTAACATTGAAACAGATGGCAAATGAATTGGCGGATCGAGTCCTTTTTGATATTTTTGGCCTTTTTATGAATGGAAACTACAAAAAGGTTGGTATCTCTCAATTTTTGTGAAAATTTAGAATTTTAGGGTCATATATTGGAAATCAGCATTTTGGGGCCTATGGCCAATAGGCCTGTCATAGTACATTGTATTGAGTTTTCAAAAATTCCTTTTTTTCCCTTTTTTGCACTTTCTACTTTAAATATCTAGTAAAACAAGCCATTTAGAAGAGGCTATGATATGAAGTCCTAATAAAATTCCTAATGCAGATATTCCTTATTTCAATTATTAAAATTTGGTTTTTCTTATGTATTTTCAGACCTAAAGAATACAGTTTCTATAGCTGCCCTGAAAGTCCACTTCAATGTATGGTATGCCTTTTTCTTGGAAACAGGAGACTGTATAATGCTTTTTGGGCAGTAAAAACAGCCTGAATTATCTCTGGAGCAATTTCAAACTCAAATTTATGATAATTATGAAGATTTCAGCAGGAACAGTCAGAATGAGTGTGAAGACATTGAAGGCCAACTAGGTAACAAATGTTGCCATTTTTTCTGCCTTTTTAAGGTTTGTAGGCTGGAAATATGTTAGAATACTTAATAGTCTTTACAAATGTCATTTATTTAGAGAAATAAGAATGTTATGATTGATTTAGTGTAAGACGCGCCATCAATGATATCTAATAGAGAGCTAAATAGAGGTAGAGGTGCATCAGTAAAAATGCTGTCATTTGCATACTTTTAGGTTTATTTGCATAATTTTTGGACAGGTTCATCCTGAGATGTTGTAAAACAAGTTAAGACAATAAACAAAAATTGCCCCCCTATATAGGACTCGGACCAGTAAAACATTTTATGCTAATGATTGTATGAATTGGCGGACCGAGTCCATTTACCCTCAAATCTTTATGGTGACAGTGATCTCCCCTACAGGTTTGATGAAATGCTTGTCCTGGATATGCAACTAAATAAACAGTCTTAATGTCATCATGTGCATCCAAGCCTGGTTTCTGGCATAAAATGCACTGCACATTTGAAAATGTATCTGTAGATTTTTTCTTCAAATAGGAAAAGTCTTAACATAAATACAATTGTCTGTAGTAATTTTTTTAAATATTATTGAAATGTTAATGTATTTGATGTTATTTTGTTTTATTTTACAATTTTTACGTTTAGAATTTACGTCGGATGTTATTGGGATAATTTTTTGTGTGTTTGAGTTATTTAGTTGTGTGTTTAAAGTTACTATATTTTGTTAATTTTTTTTGAAAAACTCAATAATAATGGTCATAACAGCGTAAATTAACAAAATAACTAATTGGCTAATGGCTAATTTTTATAGGTGACAAAGAATATATTGATCTTCAAACTTTTGCAATTTGTTTTGGCTCATTAGATAGATTGACTGGACTAAAACAGGAAGAAAGACTAGTACAGAATATATAAAATATATATAATAAATGATAAGAATTATAAATTATATCCATGTGAATAAATCAATTGGAGTAAGCCAAGAAGTTTCGTTCCTATTAATACAAAGGTTCAATAGAATGTCAAAATGACCTTAAAACATCATCATGATATATACAGATTAATCTTCAATGACAACTTCTAATTATATCAGACAAAAAATATAGTTTCCTATTACAATAAACTACAGTTCAGATTCTAACTATTTTATCCTAAAGGTAGAAAACTGGTCCAAGGCAATAACTCCAAATTCTTCTTTACTCTTATATCAGATTTCATTCAATATACATTTTCATATTAATTCAACAGATATGAACTTTCCACATACATACCTGTGATGCATGTTTCTAATTTAAATAGAACAGATTGACAACCCTTTCTTGTTTTTTGAAAAGACCTCAAAATGTTTCTATTGCTAATCCTAATGAGATATAACATTTTCTGGATGAAGACAAATAAAGTGTGAAAAGTTTCTCTAAACCTTCACTTCAATGACAGCAAGAAACCAGCAGGGAATAAAAGTACATGTTTGCATAATAAAAAACTTTATTGCATTAAAACTATGTCAGCAAGCCTGGAGCCTTTTTCACGAAAACTTAACTTTAGGAGGATTTGTATGTTCCAATGGTCAGATTGGTCACTCACTAAAATTTAGATTTTAATAACCAATCTGGTTACTGTATTTGTTATTAGCTTGATTGTATCTTTGTTAAAATTTTGTGAAACAGGTCCCAGGCAAGCATATTCCTATAAAAAAACTTTTGCTTTCAAAATCTGTTTTTTTAGTCATAAGTTTGATTGGCAGAGTTTTACAAACAGAAGTCTCATGAAAAATAATAAAACATAATTATTTAACAAATTTCCTCAACACCAATTAATCATTTTAATCAAGCCACATCAAGATGGCATACATAATGCATCTTACTACCATTCCAATACACACCAGTAGAGATCTATTGATTTTTTTCTCTATCAATTATTCAATAAATTAAAACTTCACTGATTGCCAATTTCAATAATCAATAAATAGAAAACATCACACAGTGAGTCACATAAATTGTGTAAATATCAAGCTACAAAAATACTGACAATCGTTCAAAAATATCACTGATTTGGTATTTTGTTTAACGGTAATGAATGAGCATCATAGATTGATGTCTTCCTTTCAAGAAAATAACTTAAATACTGTATGAATTTATTAAGAAACTGCTTTAATGCCTTATTTTTTGATGAACAACATACAAAATTCAGTATATTTCTATCTAAGAACCATACAGAATTACAGCATTCTGTGTTATACCTTTGTTTTAACATTAATATGTGATTTGAAGGCTCAGTTGAAATATTATATGCTTAATTAAATTCAACTAAGTAAGACAAGAAGATAGCGAAAATAGTTGTGAGCTATTTTGTTGAATGTCATTTCCATGTAAAAACCATATTTTCATATGAATCAGCACTTCAATGATACATAAATGAATATTTAATATGTTCATTAAATAAAATAATTAACAACATTATCACCAACAATTTTACCAAGACAATGCTTTCTTTCATAGACAAAGAAAGTAGAAGGGAGGACAACACATTAATTAATTATATTGATAAAATAAAGTATTGTTTGTTATTACATGTAACTATAGCTAGAGGATGTATAAATAAACTGGTAATTAAAAATACAAGAAAGTAACAAAAGTAAACAACATGGTCAAATAATGCAACATAAACACCACAATAACTGTTGTAAGGGCGATTGATACCTCAAGAAATTTAGATTCCTTGTCTCATCCTAGTTTTCCGATTCAAACCAACAACCTTAACTGATTCACAACAATTACTTTGCGAACTTATTCAAAAATTCAACTACATCTACTTATTCAAACAACTACCATCTCAACAGATATGTGTCGCCACCATGGTCGCCACAAATCAACTGTCCTCTGATTAAAAACATCAATAATGGCAAGTGATTTATTTCAACAACCATGTCAAAAATGTTAAAATAAGAAACTAACAAAACTAACTCAACACAAAAACCTTGTCAACTGATTCAAAGAATGTGAACTGATTCAAAATAAAACTATGTCAACTGATTCAAACAATGTGAATTGATTCAAAATAAAACCATGTCAACTGATTCAAACAATGTGAACTGATTCAAAATAAAACCATGTCAAATGATTCAAACATTGTGAACTGATTCATATTAAAACCATGTCAACAGATTCAAACATTGTGAATTGATTCAACATAAAACCATGTCAACTGATTCCAACAATGTCAACTGATTCAAAATAAAACCATGTCAACTGATTTAATCAATGTAAACTGATTAAAACAATGTGAACTGATTCAAACAATGTCAACTGATTCAAAATAAAACCATGTCAACTGATTCAAACAATGTGAATTGATTCAAAATAAAACCATGTCAACTGATTCCAACAATGTCAACTGATTCAAAACTAAAACCGATGTAACTAATTCAAACAATGTTAACTGATTCAAAATAAAAACATGTCAAATGATTCAAACAATGTGAACTGATTCAAAATAAAAACCATGTGAACTGATTCAAACAATGTGAACTGATTCAAAATAAAAACCATGTCAATTTATTCAAAATTCAACAGAAATTTCAACTGATTCAAAAGAACAAACTAAACTACAAATACAAGACAAGCATTAGAATTAATCAAATACATGTACCCTGTTGTTTGGATCTGAAGCTTATTGCTATATGCTTATTTAAAATAAGTTCTTTCATTCCTGTTTAACTATAACTTCTAACATTCTATTCATAATGTTTAATAGTGTATTTTTTTAAAACTTTGATAAATAGTCAAAACAATAAATATCAATGCCTGTATACAAAAAAATATGTAAAACAAGGAAGAAGCAATAAAAAGTAATTATTGATATTTTTTCAGCTGTTGTAGTTAGATTTTGAAATGTCAACAATCTAACACAGACATATCAAGTGCTTAAGGAACATCTTTTTTCAAAAGGAAATATATCTGAAGTAATTGTATATTTTGATAGTGAAAATATAGTAAATAGTGACAGGTTTAAATCTATAAATAGACAGTATTAGGAATTCTTATCAAAGATTCGGAGGCAATGATAAGTATATTATAACTTGAAGATAAAGTCATATTTGAATAATTCTATGATTATAGGGTTAATACATAAAAGGTAATACTTACCAAAAGAAATAGCTGTTGTGAAAGATGGTTTGCTATGTTAAGGCTGCCAACGTGGGTTATTCGTCTATAATCAGACTGCAGTTATTTTATTGATTTCTGTCAACACATCTAGGGACCAGCTCAAAACACTCCATTCTGTGCCTTCTAAATTATAAAGAAAATTGATGATAATATGATTATTATTCAGCTAGACAAAAACTGATTATATACGAAATGATAACTTTTGTTTTAAATGTCTATATTTATCAGATTCATGTTTAATGTTTTCCTTCCAGACAACCTATATATTACTATTCAAATATTAGTTTGTTCAAAAACATGATTCAAAATAATGTCCACATTTATATTCAGTACCGTTGCAAATTCATCAAGTAATCTTTTCAATAAAAACAAAAAGTTACACATTAATACCACTATTTTCTACATTTCTGTAAGGATTAATTGCAGTTCTTTGAATAAACAGCATTGTTTTCCAAAGGACTATTTTTTTTTTCCGATTTTGGTCACAACCAAAACTGTAAATGCAACACATACTCTTACACAATAATCTGACATAAACAATTTTTAAGGATCAGGCTTATATCCATCTGCATTTACAATCGATTGCTAAAAATTGTGTGCGGACCGATTTTTACATTTGGATTGAGCTTTTAAGTCATGTCCGATTTTTTGTTTTTCAGTATTGGCCCCAACTTCCAAGACTCATAGCTCATGTCCTTGACCTATGGTGACCGTGTGACCAGCACCAAGATTTTGCCCCTGTCGAGTTCTATCCAATAATGTCTTCGTTTTTGTTGTGCATTGTTAACTTCTGGTTCTACAGCCATTTGAAAATCACAATTTTTACATTTGAAGAGCTCTGTCATGTGACCAAACATTTGATATTTGATAAAAATTGCGCTTTTTAAAAAAAAATTCTATAATAACTGTGCATAATTTTTGGCGGGAAAAGCATGTGTTGTTTAAATAACATATTTTGAAGAAAGTCAACAAATCAATATTATCAATATTAAAATTCATTGTACAGATTGAGCCAACATTACTGATGCAATGTACAGTAGTACCATGAATCCAAGAGTGCATTGTAGCACAGATAGGTTTACATCTGATACATGTACTTATTTCAAGCATCATTACAGAGTAAATGTTGTATATGTTGAGAAATTATTTCAGAGTTTCAGAAAACTCCCTATAGTAAAATAAGCTATATTGTCTCTAGGAAATTTATGTGGTATGAATAATTGTCTAAGACTACCTGACTGATTTAATGTCAGTAAGATATTAGTGACGTCAATGGTGTGACATATTGACTAGATTTAGATGATAGTGCCATGTACCATATCTAATCTGACCAGACAATATTTTCATCCCTGAGTAAAAATCTTTTGAACTTTGTATCACTAAACATAATTTGATCAACTTACGGTACTTTATGTTTTACTTTTTTGTATTTGTAATTCCTGAATTACAAAATTCAGAATTTATATTTTTTAAACCTGAATGGCCAACCATTTCTATGCATCTTGTGAGCTATAACATGCAGATAGCAAGATACATCCACTTTAAAGTATATATAGGTTGAAACTTGAACATTAATTGTCGGAATGAACCAAAATTTGTGCCTAGTCCAAGATCTTTTGAATAATAAAAACAAATATTGATGTGTTTATAGTCAAATCAAGGGCAATATCTAAAAAAAAACTTTTATCGAAATATTGTCAAATTCAAACCTGACCAAGTTCCAATTAATATACATGATCACATATAACAAGGAACACAAGGGATAAATTATGTGGTAACGCAATTCTTTAATAACGTTTCAACACAATTTACACTTGTGGTCATCAGATGAAATGAAGAAGGGATAAAAAGCATGGGAATATGTAAGCGTTTATATATGCTTGATTAGGTCATGTGACAGCTATTCAAAGTCAAATATTGCAATTTTCAAATGACTGTAGAACCAGAAGTTAACAATGCACAACAAAAATAAAAATCTCGACAGGGGCTACAACTTTTGTTTGGGTCACAATGTTTGCTGAAGGTTAAGGCCACAAGATATGGACTGAAGATGAAGTTTTCACCATTGCTGAAACTATCTAAATGGGAAATAAAAAAGAATCTGTAGAATGATAGGTCTGGACAAAGGTCAAGGGCACGAGCTATTGAGCCTTTTTGGAACTGACAAAACAAGCTAAATTGAAATTAAAAAATCGGTTGCCCCACGATTTTTAGCAATCGATTGCAGATGCAATAGTCATCATAATTACATAAATCGGATTATTTCCGGATCCTAAAAAAATGATTCAAAGAAAAGTCATCCATTTCAAGATTTTGATTTGATTTCGAGGAAGAGAGGGATTGATTCTCCCAAACATACAGGCCTAGGTGGAGCAAATATTTTATTGAGAAATTTCTTCTTTTCTGAGCTTAAATTAGAAAAATTAATAACTCGCCCAATGGAAGAGATGTATAGTACCTGTTATGAACAGATTGCTTTTAATTTAATATGAACAAGATTGTCATTTAAGACTCTTATAATGGTCATGAACTAACTTGCTTTCTTTATTACTAGCTGTATTGAAAAGGACACAAAAGGGTGCTCTCGCACTATGGTGAATATTAAGACCTCCGGGTTTTGGAGAATTTTTAAAATTAAAAAAAAATTAAAAAGGATAAAATGGTTTCAGAATTTGATCGGAATGGTTTTCTTAACTATCTGTGTTGAAAACAAGAAAAAAAATGGCTGCCCAAAGAAAAGGGGATGATGGACATCTGTTATGTATATTTTTGGGTTTTTGAATTTGATAAACTAGCTTTAAAGACTTTTATTGGGCGAACTATTTTGCTTTCCAATGATTTACGGGTTTCCCCCTTTATTGAAGAAAAAGGCACATTAGGTGCTCTGGCACTAGGGTACAATATTAGCGACCTCCTGGGGACTTTAGTCTTCCTATTGTTTGAAATGAAATTTCTAAACAATGGAAAAAAATTGCCGTCTTAAAGCTAGCTTTCATTTCCCCAGATAAATACCGAAATGGTTCGGAATTTAAAAATTAAAACCGGACATTATGAATTTTTGGATAAACCCCAGGTTTAAACAATAAGACAAACTTGACAATATATTTCAGAAATCCCTGATTTTGTTGTTCAACCAGTTCCCTCAAACCCTTTTATAACATATTAGTAAATTAGAATTATAAAAGGTTTTTATAAATTAATTTGTATGGAATACAAAATGTTGCTCATCATCGCACACATACTTACCGCCTCCACGACACTAGTTAATCTGTCCCTTGTGATGATTATTTTCCGGTACTGTGGACATGGTGGATGTTGTTAATTAATCTAATGAGGTTCTACTAATTAAGCTTCATTTATCATTAACACATGCTACCCAATGTAGGAAAATCAGGACATGAATTGAACTATTTCATTAATGAATTATGAATCTTGTTATTGCACATTTTAAAACTGCCCATTAACTTCAGTTCAATTCAGCTAAAATTGATTCTTTCTTAAAGAATCCTTATCCATAAGCTTCAAGGAACATACTTTCAGTCTGCTATCATTTAAAGCTGAATAAGATACCTTATTCCTGTAACCACTTTCCAAATATATAAGTGAATGGCAACTCCATATCAAAAAATCTATAATGAATGGAGTACCCTTAAAAAAGATATTGCATTTAAAAGGAAATAATATACAGTAAATCGAAATATTTATATTATTTCAATCAGTGATAATGATTTAAATTGATGAAGTAATATATATTTAACCAACCATAATACTATTAGGTGACCAGCTGTCAATGCTCAGAAATGCTAAGTGCAATATTCTTGTTTAATAGTGCTTGTATTCTGCCAATATCAGATGAGCCTTAAGCATCACATTATAGACAAAAGGTTAAACTCTAATCTCAGAAATTTTTTATGAGCAATGAAATCATTTCAGACATCATAGGGGAAACTCAATTACAGTATATTCATTTGTCTTATAGTTCATCAAGAAACTTGGCAAGGTTCACACCTATTTCTACACAGATAAATTTGCTTGAAATAACATTAGTTTACACGCTACTTTTGTGAATCTGAATGGGGTAATCAAATGAAAATTTACAAGATATTAGAAATGATCAGATGCTTTTAACATGCCAAGGGAAACCAGATCAAAATATCAACAAGCATCATCCAGCTAGATCTATGTCTCACTAAGTCACAATGGCTGCCAATTTAAATGTTTTGCCAGATAGCCTGTTAAAAACACAAAAATTTGACATTACAGAAAATAAATCACATTGATTGCCTGAGAACTTCTTATAAATAATACAGAAATCTTGCTTCTTGTCTCTCAAGTGAAATGGATTGAAAATGAATAACATAGGTGTTTAAATGTTGTTGAACTGTTGTAAAACATGTTATATAACCATTTCAATCTAAATAATTATAGTATTCTCATTTTAATACATAGCATTTTATGAAAATAATTGTCACAAATTAAAGGAATATGATGTCTTAAAATACACTCTTCCTACGTCTAATATTTGTGTTAAATAAGTATGCAACCTACACTTTATCAATTTTAAAAAAGAGACAGTAAGAGTATATTCAGAAATTAAGAAACACAAATGAGCAACTGAGGAATCTGGGTAATTAACAACAAAAAGCAAAAAAGAAAAGAACTTCCGTCAATATGTACATACAAACAAACTTTGCCAATGATTAACAAAAAGTCTTGAGGATGTAGAGCTCAAGGACATAGGGAAATCCAGTGTGAGAGTTAGTTCCCTTTATATTCAAACAAGTTTCCAAGGCACAAGATTTGAAATTCACTTACTGGCTGTTTTCAGTGTTTTATAATTAATTACTAATCTTTTTGATATTATATAGAGATTTTGATGTGTAGTTATAAAACCAGACAAGTCCACTGATGGGTTAGTACTGTTATTGGTAAATTGTGAGGAAATCAATATTTTATATTCACTCTTAGATATTCTATTTCTTTGAATAAAATGTGAATATTAATTCACTCAAACTGTAATTCTTCATTAATTTGCTGGCTTTTTGTTACCAAATAATCATGTAATTGAGTTTCCTTCACAGTTTGTAAGCACCATAGTTTTATGCTTCTGCTTAGGAGAAGGAATAAAAATTGCCTGAATGCACAAAACTGGAGATGTGCAACATTTACATTCAAACTGTTTTTAGTTGCCTACTCGAACTGAAGGCAAATAATGAAAGGTATAAGCTCAGACGTTAATTCTCTATAAATAAGTCTTATATCATTCTGTTGGTTCACTGATACGTGATTTAAACTCTTTCAGCTTGGCACCGTTCAATATAAACACTAGAAAAACACAGGAGAATTATGGCCTTTCACTGTTTTCTAGTTTGATCGGTCAGTTACCATTTATTTACACAGAAATGCCAAAAACCAATAATCAATAAGAATGTTTTGTCTGGTCTGTGATGTTTGGATCCCTAAAAACCTATCATTACATCACTTCCATTAAATCTTGATAAAACTGAAAGCTTGAACGTCTAAAAAACATAGAATAACCATTTATTTTCCTAATAAAATCAATAAAATCTGATTGTCAAATCTTTAATGATAGACCATATGTATCAACAAACTTGTTAGAAAACTGGAAAATCACAAAAAAATGTAATTGCTCTACACAATAATGGTATATAAATGGTCAATATTTTAGATACTAAGAGGTAAAGTAGAAATATCTAAAATTATTCCAGAGTTTCCTGTGATCTCATCAAATATCAACCAATCATGTACTAATAGTTTGTTTCTATTATACAAAGTTAATAATTGTTGTATTGTGCATTATCTATTCTGGAGGGACATTGTTTATACCATAATAAACTATCAAAATTAAATATGCAAGAACAAAGATAAAACCATCATCAAATAAATAAATTCCAACTTATTATATTAACTTTGTATCTTTTTCATTTTCTAATATATTTCGTCTCCAAGTTTTCTACCAAACGTGAACTCAAATAGTATTTTTAACCAACAAAGCATGTCATGTAATCTTAAGTAAGGAATTGTGGGCAAATGTAACCAAAAATAAAGAAAAATGACAGTTTCTTTGGATTTGCTTTTCTAACTTCCTTGTTTTATCAAGAAATGTTATCGAATCAATGACTTAACATAATTCTATCAAGTTCTATCATGAACTTAACTTTCACAATAAGCAAGGAATAGAAATGGTCAAGTTGTAAACAAGGTTCAGTAATAAATCTATAGAGAATCAAGATCTCCACTGACCAATCAACAAAGCTAAATAAAAGAAGATTACATTTCTTACTGATGAAGAATCATTGAAATCTAACAAGACATATTAGTCGAAGCTCAAGACTGATTTAAGCTGACTAGATATGACCATCTAAGCTAAATTAAACTCGTCTCATTTGATTCGCGGTTGGAGTTACAAAAAATAAGCTGTTTATCATCTGCCGATGATACTTAGTTTCTATATTAGAATGAAGCCCTTCTGGCTGATGAGTTCGTCCAGATAGATCCTACAGGTATATTAATATATACTCCTTCCTGAAGGCAGGAAGTTAGAAAATAACATCAACAAGGGAAAGGTCAGTGATAGAGGTCGTTTAGCCAACAGAAGAATCCCTAGGGTAATATTTCTGAGACAATCGAAATAAGAATGGTGAATGTGAAATGGTCGTTAAAAGCAGTAAGTGTGATATATATCTGACTATCCACAAAGACCTTGGTTAAGAATGATATTGAGAAGAAGTGGCTGCTTGATAAAAATCAATAGAAAGAAATTAATCATATTTTCTGCCCGTGTCAGATGTTTACTGATGAATATTGGTGATTTCCTGCAAATCAGAACAGTTTACCACTGGTTCAGTTTAGACAGCACTCTTTTTCTTCAATTTTATTGAACAATGTCTTCAACTAAAACAGATGTGGCAAACATGAGGTGCTTAAAGTACACAACATGCAGCATTTGATACGCTTTGAATGCGATATTAGAAAATAGTTATAGAAAGGATTTAGAAATTAAAGCAATTTTTTTTTAGATATTCTTGGGGGGAGGGGGGAATAATATACAGTACTTTCTTTAAGGGCTATCTCTTCAGGGCCATCTCCAAACTAGTTTGCTTCAGTTTATTTGATTAGTTCCAGAGCAGTGAATTTGGGGTCAAAACATATTAATGAAGTAATAGTACTTAAAGGTGATAGAAAGTAAACTTAATTTCAATTTACAAATTAATCAAATCAGAGTTATGTCCCATATATCTGAAGTGAAGAGGACATATTTTATTTTAAATGAAAAGGAAACTAAAAAAGTGTTTTGTGTCATACTTTTCTGATCCTGATAAAGACAGGCTAAACTTGACAAGGGATATTTGGTCTAATAGAGATATTACCCTACTGCTTCTTAGATTTCAATTGTTTAAGGATATTCAACATTCATATTCAGTAGTACACATGGTCTGTCAAATTTAGTTTTCAGCTCAAAGATTCATAGAGAAAAGAGAGTCCAAACCACAACAGCATTTAAAACAGCACTTTCTAAAATTGTTTTTATCTCTTTGATATGTGCCCACGAGGTTCCCTCCATGAGAATAGCAAAAGCTGTTAATTGCTGTCCTACTATCTCCTTTTAAAACCTATACAGATTATTACCCAGACCATTACTTCAAGAATTCAAGTTTTAATGAAATTAAGAACCCACATCCCAAAAGGTTTTCTAATATAAAGGGTTAAATATCTAAATATTATAAACCAGCAAGACCTTAAATAAAATATGTATAAAATAATATCTCAAATATCAAATCCCTCGGATTTTATATGGAGATATTTCTTAAGGGGGTTGACAACCCTAAACCTATGTACAAAAAATAGACGATTTGAACGACTTCTTTTCCACCTATCTGAAATATTTAAATATCAATGGAAAGAGGGGACTTTCAGCTATACAAAAATATAAAATTTATTTCTTTATGACATTTCAACTTTGAGAAATAGGGTATGAAAGATGAACGAAAAAAACGTCAATTATTCCCTTAAAATTAGCATATCTACTAGACTATTTAATATAGAAGGTTGAAATTTTGCACAACGCAAGTCTACATATATCTCTACAAAAATACGTTGGCTTTTTGGAAAATTTTGTTGTGTTCTGAAGATATTGATAGAAATCAAAATTTTGGGAGTGCATTTACGAAAAATTGAATTTTTAAAAAAATATTCATTTTATAAAAAAAAGCCAACGTAAATTTATTGGGGACATCGTAAGCTTTAGCTGAAGCTAAAGTTTGTAAAAATCGGATAAATTGTAAGCGAGATATGCTTTTGGAAAAATGGCAGTTTTTTTCAACATTTTGCAAACACATGTAAACCTTACGTAATTAACGATCATGTTGTTAAAAGATTGTCTTTCATGCTGTAGAAATCTTTAAGCACCTTTTAGGCATCGATATGCACCGATATCCACATAATTGGAGTGCTAAAACAATGGATTAGCACATGTCAAAACCCTTCCACCCACCAATCATAAAATCTTCTCTGTTTACATGTGACGTAATGATTTATGGGACATCACGTGACTTCTGGATTCCCCCGATACACAAACTCTTACCTCGCGTGCCGATATTAACAATAACTGACCGGCAAATGTAGAGAATGTTTATTTAGCCGATGACGTTTTAATCACAAATGTCAACTGACAACGTAATATAGAGGAATATAGAGGAATACCCCGTTTTGTTCTATAAATAGATTATCTTCACGGACGAATATCAGACGAACTACTGAAGCGATTGAGCTAAAAATTTTCATACATGAGTTTTTTTTAATGTCAAATAGAATGGATATAAACTAAATGCGTTTCTTGATTGAAATACACATCGAACGATAAGGTTGTCAACCCCCTTAAGATATAAAATCCCATCAGAACAATAGGATGGGGTCACTGGAGGTGTATCATTAAAATGCACCAGTTGAGTGACACATCTACACAAGTAATTAAAGTAACAAGTAAGCAGGAATATAATAAATTTACACTTCAAAAGAAATTTTCATTAAAACTACATTTCACGTGACAATTTTGCTTTAAATATTCTAGGTTAATTTTGGAGAGAATAGTAAACAATTCAAATCTTATTAATTCAAAGAAATAATATTTCGGATGAATCTCAGGCATTACAAAATGACACCAAAAATAGCAGACAAAAGAATTGTCTTAGATTCAGGTACCTGTACATTTACTTTTAAAATAATTTTTAAAAAACATTGTTTCTAATCATTAAGCTTAACATAATAGACAAATACTAAAATGAGATGCAAAATATTTCATGGTATGGTATCCATATTGGACAATCAGTCCATATTTTGTGAGCTCATTTCTAAAATTGAAGAGTCACTAATGTTGCGGCGTTCAAAAAAGACAGATTCCACGGATTCCGCGGATTCCACGGAAGCCGTCTTTTATAAATCTGCAGAATCCGTCTTTTATTAATGTCATGACCAGCGTTAATAAAAGACGGATTCTACGGAATCCGTCTTTTATTAATATGCGGAATCCTTCTTTTATTAATGCCATGACACATAATCCGCGGAATACGCGTATTTTAAAAAAGCAGTCCTCTACAGGTTACTAAAAGACGGATTCGGACCAGAGTGCCTCTGAACACCGGCCTTCCATGAGGTGAATTCACTTTACCCTCGTCCAGAGTCTCTAACCGCCGGCATCCGTGGAATCCGTCTTTTAGTAACCCTTAGAGGACTGCTTTTTTAAAATATGCGCATTCTGCGGATTATGTTACGGAATCCGTCTTTTATAAATCTGCAGAATCCGTCTTTTATTAATGTCATGACCAGCGTTAATAAAAGACGGATTCCACGGAATCCGTCTTTTATTAATATGCGGAATCCGTCTTTTATTAATGCCATGACACATAATCCGCGGAATACGCGTATTTTAAAAAAGCAGTCCTCTACGGGTTACTAAAAGACGGATTCGGACCAGAGTGCCTCTGAACACCGGCCTTCCATGAGGTGAATTCACTTTACCCTCGTCCATAGTCTCTAACCGCCAGCATCCGTGGAATCCGTCTTTTAGTAACTTGTAGAGGACTGCTTTTTTTAGATTTGGACAGATATGGCTGGGGGAGAGTCAGAAAAACTAGGCACCAAAAACTTGGGATTTTCCGCACCGCCCCAAGGGTGCGAGGGTTTTAAACGTATTTACATACCTCAAATCCTCTAAACCTCAATATATTTGGAAAGATGGATGTTTTTGTAGTTCAAACATACCATCATTACCCCCTTACACCAGTCATGTCACGCCTGTGGTTGCATCAAAGTTTTATTTAAGAATTTCAATCACTAAGTCGCCATCTCAAATTGCGTGCACATTAAAAAATATGGACGTTACATGGTCACATGATAGAAACCATTATCTTGTACTTTCATTTTTACGACTGCAATTTGAAACGGAGACTGAGCAATTGAAATTCTTGAAAAAAACTTAAATACAAAAAAAACCTGCACCTAAAGTGGCTAAAGACGCAGAAAATCTTGGTGTCTAGTTTCTCTGACTCTCCCCCAGGCATATCTGTCCCTTCCCCAGCCATATCTGTCCAAATAGCTATCAGACTACAGAGGCTGGGAAAGGATTTGATTTGGTAAGTTTCGGACTATAATGTAGTAATAGCTGATAGGAATCTAAAGGAAAAGCATAGCACTGTTGCACTATTGCTCTGCCCCTTTTCATCAAGGTATTTGAAGGGTTACAAAGACAATATTTTTTCATTGTAACTATAAGTTAAGAAATATGAATACTATAAATAATGATAAGTAGGCCTACATTTTGCATTTGAAATGTATGTTACAATGTTGATGATGATGCAACTCGGCGACAGCATACCTCGCAACTCGTTGTCGTTGAGAATCACTGTCATCGAAGTGATATTAAGGCATCATTAAAGACATTATCGAAGTCGGAGCATACTTACTGTAATTGAAATAAATCAAACATACAAATAAACAATCTTATCTGCGATAATCTCTTGTCTATTTATTTATTTATTATTATGAGTTTATTGATTGATTGTAGCAGTGTTTTGTAAGACGCGAGTAACTTTGAGAGTAGTGTCCCTTGCGTAATGGGTGCGTCTAAGTTTGTAAATCTTGCGACAAGTAAAAAAAACATTTTCAGAATTATTATCAGGCGTTTGAATAGTTCTTGAAAGGGTACAGACTAAAAAAAGCATTTTTTCACGAATTTGCATGAATTTACCTCGATACCAAAGTCCAAAATAACGCAAATGAGACCTAAAAGTTATAGACTTTCAAACAAAAGATGAATCAGAATGTCCCCGATTCATTTAAAAAATGTATGATGTTCTCTACTAGTTGTTATAAATGCGTGTAGTAAACCTTTTGTGGTTAGAATTTATTTAAATTGTATTATTGCTTAAATAATCATTTTATTATAGAATTTTTGTGTGCCTGTAGCCCTTAACTTTTAATGCAATTGTCTCCCTTAGTTTAGATTTTAACTTGGAGTAAAAAAAAGTCTGCTATTACTCCAAGTGTTCACTGAACAAGGCCAAATATCAAAAGTAAGCGAAATAAATGGGGTTCATGTCCCACTACTCTTAGGCACCCTATTGACACAGAAAGACGGTGAAAATGAAGTTGGTTGGGGTGGACAAAAATGTTGCAAAAATGCAACGTTCACTTCAAGCTGAAAGTTGGTAATATTAGTTGTATTACGGACCTACCATTATAGCAACTTTTAGTGAAAATGAAAATTTAAGTGGACTCAATAATTTTCTTGGTGTGAATTTTGGGTTCACTTTTATTAGATCCAGCATTTGAAATGTCAGTTCCCAAAACTCTGTAGTTTTCTACTTCCACTTCTTTGGATACTTCTATTATTACGGTGGACAGGATTCTAGGCATTAAACTTTTTTTTAATGCCATTGCTCGCACCAAGGTTTCATCAAAATTCTTTGAAAACCTGCAGCTTCTATGCACCCACAAATTTGATGCAATTTTACTGAGTCAAGGGCAATTACTCAAAAGCTGTTCATGGTCAATTGTCAAATTCGAACTTGACCGCTGTCTTATCAATTTCAATAATCACATTCACTTGGGCATAGTAGGATACAAAGAAAAAATATAATTCTTTTAGAAAAAAAACAACAACAAAAACAGGAATATTCCTTCCTCACGAATCTACCAATATCTGTGTTTTGTTCAATAGGAACCGATTTTCTCGATAGTGACAACTAGATTTAGCCATTTAGCCGACATCAATGTTAATTTGATTTACTTGTATCTCCTTAATATGATCGAGTTAAGATTTTACTGGAAGATATCCGGTGAGGATTAATCATCTCTCCAAGCTCATAGTCGATTCACTTCAAAGTAAGACCATATTCCGTTGACCTAACCAGCTTCTTAGTACAGATAGATCAAACCTCGTATACAAATATACTTCATATTATTCAGAAATTTGAACGTTTTGACGTTTTTTCGCGCTTAAAATAAGCGTGTACTCATCAAATACATTTCTTGCCGCCATAGAAATTCTAACAAATTCCAAATGGCTTAGGAAATTCACTGAGATAAAGCTTGACTTTTCATCATACTTCTATGCATTATGAGTCTAGCAACCATTACATTATGTGAATAATGCGATAATTTCCGTTTGTATAGGCCAAACAGACATTACTTCTGCCAATATAATATTTCAAATATTTTACTTAAGTAATTTGGTTAAATATATTGAAAGGTTTCTCCTCAATTCCTAATTTAGTCAATCTATGAGATGTGGTGAATCTAATTAGGCTAGTTAAAGTTAGGAAAACACAATAAACAATGAAATAGCTTTTCAGAATCCTTTCGACCAATCCATCAAAATAAGAGAATCTGACAAGATAATTTAATAACAGTTCCACTGTTCCAAAACATATTCACAATTTAAACAATTTCACGTCAAATTCTACATTGTCAATGCCAGATCAAAGTCAGACTTAGTGTTCAAATATTTGGTCAAATGTGATTCCATCTATTTCCGAAAGAAACTTTTCTTTCTCCAACATTTTCTGATTCCTAATTAATTCGATTGATGTCTGTTAAGTCACGGAAAATTCTCATTTGGAAGAGAAAACAGACCCGTATTTTTTGTTCAATACAACAGGAATTTCATTTCAGCTTTGAATCGTTATAACACATGATAGATTTCCAATATCTAGTTAACGTGCTTTTTATTACATAAAAACTGAGATAATGTCCAGATACCTAATCCAATACCTTATTATACACAATCTGATTTTTATCTTAACCTATGATGGGGTTATGTATTGTTCGATTCAGTAACTGTGTATTTGAGCTATTTTTTGATTAAACTTCTCAATTTTAGCAAAAAAAGTTTGGCACTTTTCTGACAGCAGTTACCATAACTTTGTTTTTTATTTATAAAAACTTCGCTTATTAGACATTTATTAATATATCAATGATGCATCCAAGGCTCATCCATGCTAATTTCAGGATGAAAAGAACCTGTGCTGCAGAATAATAGTTTATGATATGCAGCAACATTACTTTAAAGGGATAATAGGCCTTAGAATGAACATAAAATTTTCAAATTTAAAACTTGGCCAATAAGGGCTCTATGTATCAGTAAATATACCTGCTGCCATAAATAACATAAGAAAATAAAAATGTATCAAAAAAAATAAGTAATTATCAATAGGCCTAAAGATGTATGTAATTATTGAAAAACGCTTAATAAACTGATAAATCGTTTTTTTAAAAATTACTAAGTTTTGTGATTTTTCCAGATTTTAAAGGATTCTGAATACATGTATATCATATACTCATATTGATCATTCTTGAGAACTAAAATTTTATGTTCAAGCTAAGACTTATTATCCCTTTAACAGTTGGCCTTGACCTTAAAGCAGTCAAATATCAAATTTACATTTTGAAATATACTTCCAGACCAGTAGTTTCATCTAAAATAATGTAGAATCTGGACACATATTAGACGATGGAACTGACCATCAGGCCTATCTCTCTGATCTACCTGTTCTCATTAAGTTTTTCAGGGTCACAAGGTACACACAACACCAAACTGAACACTTGATGTAGATAGCTTGGAGGTTTTGGCTCATTGCCTACCAAGAATACCAGTCAATAGTGATTATTGTGGCAATCTGTACACCACTGATTCTTATTTCTCATATTACCTCAATAAACACACCTTTTCTACTTTTATAAAGCTACTTATAACCTTTATGCTATTTTCATTTGCTACTATTTGCCAAAAATATCTTTGTAAAAACAGGAGGTTGTTTGGTTCGATTCGAAGAATATTCTGGCAATATAAAAAGCGTCTAGTCGACCAGTTCCGTGTAGGCTGCTTTAGGCTTTGCACAATGACGATCTAGGCACAAGTTGTTGCCCTGATTGAATACTGTCGACAATCTTCAATAACCCAGTAGATCATTGATAAAATGAATCCTCATCCAGTATGTATATGATCGCAGATGATCTCGTAGAAAGATTTCTGTCAAAACTAAATAAAGATCCTGGCGGTTGCCTTGTTAAGTATATGTCTTTCAGTTCTCTTTTAAATATTTTTTTTATAGACTTCTGGTGTTATAGAGGCAAGTTCCGGTTTATTAACTTATCCTACTGGGTTGGTTACTGATGATGGAATTGATCTATACAATGTTTCAAGGTCAACTAACTGTTGTAGTCAATCTTAATTCAAAAGTCTATTAAAATCCATTAAAAAAAAAAAAAATTATAAATGTCGACTAAAATAGGACAACCTCGACGCAGGTGACAGGATGTGCAGGGTATTATCAAAGCATCCCATTACATTGACGAAAACAACACCGCGGTTGACATGAACGAAATGTAAGAAATAAAATTTTGAGATTTTAAATCTCAATGTGAAAGGGATATACATGTGTAGTTGTCTGAATGTATGCGTTCCTAATGTTAAAATTCCATTTTCTAATTGAAATCCAACTTCTTGTTTGTATAGGCGAAAGTTACTGTTTGTGGGTATGCATGCCATTATTAACAACGTCAGAACAGCAAATCGTCCTTTCAAGGATCAATGGTACCAGTTCATACAAATCTCGAATAATTCTGATATTAAGGTCCGATCGTATAGTCTTCGATCGTCAGTATCAATTTAACACGAAAATACTCTCGACTTGCAGTGATTGAGTAAGTCAGTCATCAAAATTTGGAGGTCGGAGTTCAAACAAGAAATAGAACGAGAAAGATACCCATGGTTTTCAACCGGATTCCTCATATCAGTGATGCAGTATATTTTAGTGACAATTTTTCCTTTCAGTGACTTTTTAATACTATAGATCTTTTAGCACTGTAAAATGGACAGCTTAAGAAAACTGTAGTGATACTATCTGTTAGTCTAAAGCTGTCCCAAAAATCATATCTGTAGAAGGTCATTGAGTGCCTGCTTTTATGTACATGTGTATAATAAAATGACAATTCTTGGAACTGTTAACAATAATGTGCTTTCAATATGTGAATGTTTGTTTGTTGTGTCATGCAATATGCTGTATTAATTATTTTTACAAGTGAACATGCGTTTTTAATGACATTCGAGGGTAGCTTTGCTGGCATATTAAGTTATGCAAGTGGGAGATATACCTGAAAGTTCTCAGTGAACTGAAAGTACTTCTTTACCTATCTAGATAAATATTACTATATGGGCTAACTATTATCTATATTCAAAGTGTTCTTTTAACGGGTCAGGTACCTCAGATTACGTGATTTACAGGTCGCGACCGTTCTATTATATACTGAAACACGATACGAAACGTTATAATAATCCCTCCGTGACGAGAAATAGTCAGGTCTTGTTTGAAAAAAAGATAGACCAGATAATATGCGGCAAGATAATTTCACTTTTGTGTAACAACAGATTTCACAAGTGACTAGTATTTCTCAATAACGAGTCTGATGTCTCATATTCACAAACTTGTGTTAGCCAAAGATGATTTCTAGGCTTGCCCAAAAAAAAAAGAGAGAAAAAAAAAACTCATAGAGAATACTAGCTAGTATATTTTAAGATCACTTGAATACTAAACCAAGCTGAATGCACACATAATTTCATGCCATTCTTGTTTTTGTCTTATATCCTTAACTAGAGAGCTATCATTCTTAAAAACATCGTAGGTGCAGATCACAAAGATTGAAATGAGGCTCGTTGGTCGTGATGAGGCGACGATATTGTCAAAGGTGATGCGGATGATTTAACAACTTTAAATCGAAGTGTATTTTTTTGTAAACCTGTGGATATCTCAGCGAAAGAAATTTGTTTGGTTTCCGACGTCTTTCTTCAAAATTTACCTGGTTCCTGATAATGACGGTCTTGTACAATGGACATTGAACGATTATTATTACAACATAACATTTAGCTTGGTATTTTTATGAAGGTTACACTCATGTTATAGTGGGCATTGTAGCTGATCAAGCCGACGTTATTTAATATAATAATTTAAAAAAACATCACAGAAGGAGACAGGGGACTTCCTGTATATTGTCCATATTGAACTATATCCAAACTTGACAAAGAGACGCATTTTGTTTCTTTGAATAGATTAAAATTTAAATAACTTCAAGTAAACCCACTTGAATTTCAGAAGAACTTTTAAGAAACAAAATTAAAGTAAGTTTAATACAAGTTGTGTACAATGGTAATTTGACGACATGGTGAACACTCCCATATCCGATTAAGACGTGCATGTGGACAATAGGTAGTGTGTATATAATACATATTCAGTTTTATGAAAAACTCACGAATTTGACTAGTTAAATAAATTTTGATACAAATAAAATACAGTGGGCATGTTTTATGTTGATCTACGGTAAATAAGTAACTATAAAAGATACTCGAATCTCAAGCCACGAAATTAGAAACCGTATTGAAGCCAGCTTTAGATATAAAAGAAATATATCGCTGGAGAGACTATGTGGGTAACTGATAAAACAAACAATCCGTTCGCGTTTTTCAATCAAACTACACTAGTTTTGTTAGGCAAGCTGTTCATATTGTTAAGTCTGTAAATATTTCGGAGTTTGTCGTTGTCAGACTCCAACATTTTTTTCTTATAATATACGCTTAACCACGGTTCAGCCTCGCGAGAATGTTTGAATTGGCATACTTTGGGTGTTTGCGTCTCGTCTTGGGCAAACAGATTCCTCCCGCTTAAATCCGATTTTGATCTCCTCTAACGAATCAGAAGTAGATAAAATCCCATAGATTCTAATTTAATACTCAAAAAGTTAAAGAATTTCTCACTTTTCATCGATCTGTTTCTATAATGAAATGAAAGGAATATTGTGTTGATCGGAGGGTTTTTCTGATCAAAGTTGGTTCAATCATCGAGTTGGGGTTTAAATCTGGTGTATGTATTCCACTCTGCTGATTCTGTTCTTTATTGCCTTTCCAGTTAAATAGATTAAAGAGTTGAGAAGAAAGGGATGACGTTGAAATTTAGTAGTCTGAATTAGGTTTGGTTGACAGGAGACTGCAGACTGATTCTAGTTTAATTGAAGATTGGAAGAGAACTCCCAGGAAACATGGAATATCACTTTGGCAATTTCTCTTCTCGTTTAATACTTTCTCACATCAAACAACACATTTTCACCCTCCTTACTGATATCAGTCAGATCTGATAGAATGTTTTATGGATGTGTCTGCATTTTATTCTACGACTGATGTGAATTGGTCACAGAAGAAAATGCATCACAGAATTTCTCGTTGAGATTGTCAAGAGTTTCACAATTGATCGGGTTTTCACCATCTCCATTTATTAAAGGTGGTTCTATATAAGTCACCCTTGATAATCCTAGAGAGGATGAATATTCCAGTCACTCGTTGAACTATCGAGGATATTCAATAAAAACTTATACAGGAAAGTGATTTATAAAAACATTCGGAAACCTTCAGAAGACTCTAGTTTCTCCATTTTCTTCATTCATTTATGAAATGGTTATGAGCATGGGTAGGATGTTGTATGGTAAATGGGGAAAAGTGAATTAATTGGACTTTTGCGCGTCCTACTATTGGGTGTGGGGGGGGGGGGAGTCCAAATCACACATCGGTTTGCAAGTCCCAAAACATAGTTGTAAAGAGTTCCGACTTATTTATAGATTTTATGTTTGGCGGAGAATATCTGCTGAAAAATAAAATACCGTTTTCTTTGTCATGAAATCTTAGGCTACATACACCACTGAATGGAGCGAATAAACATAACAAAATTTTCTGCTTAATTCCAAAATGCAAACTATTTAATCGTTCTGCTAGCATATAGTTTAGATTTTTTATACATAATTAGATATTGTCCATCGATAACTAGTGTCGTTCATAAGTACCTGCCTACCTTACTCAATACATAGCTTGCATTAGGCTACTGTTAGAAATTTTTTTCTTTTTTTAGACCAGCTTCAATTTCAGAAACTATGTTTTACTTAGTTTTTGTAAACAATGATGTTTTATGCAGATTATATGATGTATGTGTACATTTCAATTATTTGTGTGTTGTAAAAAGAGTAATTTAATTTTGCCAATACCCACGTGGTTGTTTTGTTGACCTTAGTAATGTAAACAAATGTGACCTTGACCTGTCATCAACCAATCAGCTCTCAATGATCAATTTAATGCGATAATGTCTTCATGATATAACATTATTTATACAGATTTAAGCATTCGCAAAGGTTTATTAAAAACAAATTTCTTAAAAATAAAATAAGAGCAACAAATATCTAGCTCAAAATAAATAATTCTCCGCAATGACCCAATTTAGGTTATAAAAAACACCCAATCAAAAAGCTCGGTTATCACGCGCACATGTCCATGGCGGAAAGCCCTCTTGTTGATCAACCCATTCATCTCGTATTGTGAATTTACCTTGTTTTGTGAATTACAAATCGTCAACGGTGAGTAACACTATTTATATAAAATTAATCGTTAAATGACATATCACCATTGTGACTGGTTTGAATTATTTTAACTAAATACATCATTTCTTAAAGAAATATTTGGTAAAACATATAAAATAAATGCTGAATCGGTTAAACAACGATGCTGGAAGATAATGTTGCGAGGTCGATGATAAATTCTATGTTGCATGTAGCCTAGATTGTGTGCTAATAACTGTTGTAGAGTAGATCTAAATATTGCCCAAAAAAAAAAAAAAAAAGAGAAAAAAATCAGAGCTCATATAACGACTAAATATGAAAGTCGATAGTTACTGCTGTTTTCTAATGTCATTCATTTAATTGACCTGGGGAAAAAATGTTCTTTAAGACATAGGCCTAGTAGTGATCTTAAAAATTCGTCTGCTACTTTACAGAATACTAGAGTAGGCTAGATGTTTATGTGGATGATATCTTATTCTTCTTAGCCAAATTCATCAGAAGGTACATGTAGGACTGAATCAAATATTAATGAATTTAAGAATAAAAATTGGAATATCTGATTTAAAAAAATGTAGTGTTACTACTGTTAGTCCCAGTAGTAGTTAGGCTACTGTAATGATAAAAATAAAAACATGAGCACAAGTAAGTTAAGCAGTCTAATATGCAATATTTAAACTATGTAACTAACAAAAATATATTTGTGCTAGGTCTAATTTCAAATTCTCAGATATGTGCAAAATGAAATTTGGTGACAAATGAAAAAAAACAGTCAGGATAAACTTAAAATTATGTACATGGAAGAAGAGAATAGCGTTATCAGCAGCCTTGGCATTTATAATGACATGTGCTAAACAGAAAGACCAAATTTCACATAACTCAATGACACACTTTATACCTCTAAAAATTTGTTTGATACTTCATTATGTAAAGAATAAATATGACTCAGTAGGGCCTACAAGTCTTTACAGAATAATGATTTACCTACAGCCTACTTTGGAAATTTCAGTTTTATTTTGTTAACAATGTAAATAGTTTAAAAAAAATAATATTCAACATATATCACATTACCGGTACTGCATCAATGAATTTTTTTATTTGATCAATAAATTTTATTAACTACTGGTGCTGAATTGTAAATATAATTTTCCTAATTAGTCATAGAATTCATTGAAGCATTATGTATCTTTGTTTGGTGCCATTAGATATGTGATCAAGATAATAGTATAAAACCAGTCGTGGCCAAAGGCAATTGATGCATGTTTTCAGCTCTTTTTTTATACATTTCTAAAACAATAAGTCTTAATTGTCACAAATTCTTGGGTAAAATTTGTTGAAAACAGGAAGTCAATATAGGGAAAATGAAAAGACATCAAGAAAATGCCTGTAGGAAGAATAAGAGAACATGACTTCAATGTCTGAAAATTAGAAAACTAAATTACAGTCTGTGGGAAAAGTAAGATGAAATCTGAGAAAGTAGAAAACATCAAGTCCGTCAAAAATATAAGTTGAAAAGTAAGTAAATGTTTGTTGAAAAAATAACAAACATCAATTCAATTTCTTTTAGTTAAAGAACAAAACGTAAATTTTAATTTCTATCCAAAAAAAAAAGCAGCAAAAAACATCAAGTAATTGTCTGTAAGAAAATAACAAAACTCCAAGTCAGTATGAACAGACACCCAATGCCTCTAAATGAAATTGTAAATGAATTATATAACCATATAATGATATATATATATATAGGTTGATCTTGGATAAGTTTCCAACTGATTAAAAACTATTTTAGTAATAGCCTGCAAGATTTCTTAGTTATCATGACTTCATCATAATTTTCTTTCTTAGAATAGCAATTTGAAACACAAATGTTTTGTCTCCCTGATCATGATCAGAAAAGAATACAATATGACTATAATTGATGTTGATGGTATGATCATGCTGAAAGAGACTTTCATTTCTTTTGATGGAATGTATGAACTGATTGAAAAGAATTGAAAATGTTCTGTTTACAGCACCTTAATGGGCTGATGAAGAAGCATACACAATCTGTGAGTCATTATGAGTAATATTGTGCCATGATGATTGTTTGTTGAACATGCCCAATAAATGAAAATTTTTGTTCAGTCTGATTGAACCTGTTTTATATCCAGAATAAAATGATACAGCAGTTCTGATACTTCTGAGTGGTATTGTGACTCCACGTCAATTTAGTATTTTAAGTGTTATGGATGATATCACCTTGAATTCTGGTTTTCAGGTACTCTTTTTATGAAAACAGTAAATTGCCTCTTTTTTTAGCAGGGTGCTTTAAACTGCTCCTTCCTGGTCTGGCCTAGGCTATGATAATATTTCCGTAAATACGAAGTCTTGGAAAGGTTGTTCAATTGTAGATGGAAAATGTTTTGCACTGAAATCTGTGGAACTCTTTTTAATTCACTAAATAACAAAAGACTTCTTGAATGAATATTGTGAAAAAGGGCATGTAAATGATATTATTGACTCTGTTTTAATTAAGGAACTGTGTTGAGATCATTTCCTTTCAGATTTCACAAAATTCCAAATATTTCTGATAAAGAACAATTATGAGAACTGTCAATTATTGCAGTGTAAAGGGGGTTATAAATATTATTCTAGCAAGTTAAGATGGCCGTTCCATCTTCATTCTAAAAGCTTTGAGTGTAATGGAACACCGAAATTTAGCTTTGTTTCCACTAATAAATCCAGTACCATGATTAGAAGAATGTGTTGTATTATTAATGACTATTTATAAAATGTCCATAAGGTAGATGTAGAGGAAATGTCTGTATACTTACTATGATAATGATCAGATAGCGATGTATAATATATGCAATTGATGTACAAATTAAAAGGATGGAGTCTGTAAGTCAAACGTCAAGGATGATTGGTACTCTTATTTATGGGTGTAGTTAATTAAACAGGTCAGATAATGGGTGTTGACTTCAGACCCTTATCATTTGATATCACCATTATATCACCCATTATTCTTTATGAGATTATTTTATTTTCCTTAACATTAATTAGTATCAATAATTCTTGATAATGGTCTGAATTAAAGAGTATGAATCCCATTCATTGTTTTCAGTGAACAATATTATGGATAGTCTACAGATTATTTAGACCTGACTGAAGGTAGATCTGACACCATGAAATATTCCTTAATTAGAGCTTGCTTGAGCTTATTGTACTTACTTTGAGAAGCTGTTGGTTTCTGGAGAGAAGATCTTTATTCTGTTTAGGAGCAGCCAAAATTGTTTTTGACTCAATTGCAGATGAGTATATGGCAAAAATGTTACATTTTGAGGAGTGGTTATCTCACATAAAGATCTTGGCCATTGAGACTTGTTTTATTTTGATCCATTTTCCACATGTCAACAAAATGTAACAGACAATAAATACAAAACACAGGCCAAAAATATACAAATAATGTTGGGGAGTTTAATAGTATTTAGCTGTTTCTGATATATATTTTATGACTAGAAACAGAATATTCATCAATCAGTATGACATATCTTACATTTTACCTTGAAATGAAACTTTTTTGCTGTGAATTATAAGATAAAAGGGCAGCAATTAAAAATATATTAAAGTTTTCCTTTGAATTACCTATTTCTAGAAAAGACTCAACTAGATGCAGGAATTTGGAATGTTTGGTGTAATATTAACTCTTGATTGGTTTAATTTCACTTTGAAGAGGATGAGGAATCATTTAACATGAAATAACTAGTTTACATTCTAAAAGTATTGATGGGATTGTGTAGTGAAAAGAGAGTAACCTGTGTAAATTTGTCCTATTCAGATTCACAATTATTTCTGAAATAAAGTCTGTTGATTTACCAATTGTTTTTATCAATCTATTTGTTTATTTCTACCTGAGATAAAATTGATTTTGATTGTAAAAGTGACCTCCAGCTGTTAACTATTGTTAGATTTGACCACTTTACTAATTATATATTGAACAAATAGTTGAACCCATTTTATCATCTTTATTTTAATCTTCTGTAACAGGCCATTGGTTTATTTTCATTGATTTATTTTACTACATTGTGGTCAGCTGAAATGGACTTAGGTGATAAAGACATACTTATTCAATTATTGTTCAGTTTGTAAACCCTAATTTCTTAATGGTCATATGCATTTCAGTAAAATGTGCCATTTCTCTTTTGTTTGAAAGATTTAGGTCATTTTCATCTACTTTTTGTATCCTCTGTGCTATAATAATAATTGTGTTCAACTTATTATTTCAGGTTATGTTTTAAACTGTAATGTTGAATTAAGTTTTGGACAATTGTACAGAAGATAGGAGGTACCAGTTCTTCATGAAAAGGTAAAGTCTAAATTATTTTTGTAACTGATTTTAAGGTGTAAGGTTAAAGAGATGATTTCTGAAAGTAGAATCATTTTCTTATGGAAATTTTAAGTAGAGATATGTCTGATATCTTTAATATTCAAAATTATGAAATAAAAATAATGCTCTAGAAATCTGTACTAATTTAAGAATGATTGCCAATACTGGGAGAATATGCTAATTTGTAATGTGATTTTGTTATCCTAATGAATAGTAATTCAATTGAGAAATTAATTAAACTGTTAGTTACCATTGAAGTGTCAAATTGTTAAAACAAATGTCACTTAACCAAGAGTGAAGTAAACAGTATGTGACAACAGACTGGATTCCCTGATCAGATTGTATTGTTAACCTTTCTCCTTGACTTGAGATTTGACCAGATCTTGATCACATTAAATATTTGATGTTAATGACCAGTATTAAAGCTGTTGATTAAATTAATGATCTTATTCTATTGATCAGCTGGAAACTAATCTTAGGTTAATATTATAACCAGGTAATAATGCGGATTATAATGAACCTCATCATTAATATTACAGAGAAAGATGTTTAGTATCAGTACCATCTTGTATTATTCTTTGTATCAGTCACCAGTACTGTTTTGGTCATAAAATATAAGCATCAGTCAAATTAAGATATTTTGGTCAGTAGAGAATTTATTTATGGCTTCACAGTGGTTCTTTACTTTGCTTTGTTAAAGCAATATCCAACTGGTAGCAATATGATAAACTGTTTTCAATAAAATGATGCACTCTACATTTATCAAAAGATTTAACAATAATTTAAAGTTAGAAAATTGGAAGTTTTTGATTGCACACTACCTAGTTATTATGTCAGTTCAACTGCTAGATTTTAATATAATTTATCAAATTTTGTACTGCATATGAATATACTAAGTGTTAATAAACGAGGTAAGTTTCCAAACCAGTGCCATTAATTGTTTTGTAAGCATGACATAATGTAGGGAGAAGGTATGACAGTGTTTTGGAGGAATCCCCTGAGCACCATAAACAGAAGTAATATATCACTATTGATTTGCTTTATTAGCCAAAGAATTATGCTAAGTTAGAGATAAAAATGTTTGGAATGAATCCCCAAGATACAATAAATAAGGGATGGAATGGTCGACCAGATTTTGTAGATTGAGTTCAAAGCTTAACTTCAAATTATTGATACATTTGAATGCTTTACATGTACTTTATATCTAAAATTTCATTATTAACATTTGCTGTTAATTTATGTTTTTGGTACCATTGAATACTTTCAAATACCCAGTTCAAATGGTCTACAGTTCAATTGGTATGGATTTGTTGGGAGTACATTTGAACTTATAAAAGCTCTCTTCTTATTAAATGGCAGTGAGCAAATGAACTGATCAATTCATTTCTTTGAAATGTCTCCATGTCGGAAATCCTAGCATTGATACAGTGATATATTGGAACATGTTTCTACACTTTGATGATGTTAATGGTTATTGGCTAGAGAATTACTGAACCTCTATTGTTAGACAATATCCAATATTAATAGAGTAACATAGTGTTTAGTGTGGAATATGATTTACAAGAACATATAATACTCCCTCTAATATAATTGAAACTTTGACATTTTCACTCTGATCCTATCTTTCTATTTTGGTTATTTAATAACACTGTCATTATACTTAGTTACAATCAATTACAAGAAAAACGGAAAATTGTGTTAACTCCCACATATATTGTACGCAAAAAATATTTAACACACTTCTTGTCTCATTTTCCATTAATTTTGTAGACAAGATTCCATTTAATTAGGATAACAATAAATAATGATTTCCAGGCTCTGAAGAAATTCTTATAATTGAAACATGTTTGAGTCAGTTTTACCCAATTATATTAAAATTGTTCGTTATTCATGCTGATTAATCCAAACATGTATATTTCTATTACAAATATTTCAAAAATAATGTAAGTTGGCTGTTTTGACACATTAACAGGACATGACTGTTAAATAAAAAAATAAGTATGGCTTACTACCAGATGAGGTTTGATATAAATGACCATATTAAAAGATTAACTGGCTATCCTGATATCAGCAGTTATAATATAATTATCTTTCAAACAAACCAAAACTGTATATTATAATATAGATGAGGGGATTAACTATAGTGGGAGATAGTTAAGGACACATTGTGTTTAATGTGTTATGTCCGACAGCAGTAATCTCAATCATTAATCCTGGCCTTAAACTACCCTCAAGAAATATTAAATATAAGCCTTAAGGTTTATATACTTATTTATTAAAGTGGAGTAAATACCTATCAAATATATACCCTGACATTAATAGGTTAGCCCTCAATATTTCTCAATTTTGATTGCACATTTCCTTCGAAATTAAACACTATTTGAAAATTTGTTGTCAATTATAAGCATGTCAACATATGAAGTCAAGATTAAAGTTATTTAGCTGAATAATGATTGGAATTGAAATGTACTAAGTTAGGGCAACCATGCTCACAATCCTTTCAATGCAACTTGATGACAACATAATTTGCATAGTTAATTATCTAGTATTTGGCTATTAGTGATGGAACCTTCTGAAGATAATGCCTTTGCATTTGAATTTTTGTAAGAATCCAAATCCTGATTCTGTCATTGGGACACAGTTGAGGTTTTTTGGCACTGTCTGGATTCAAAATTCCATTATTCCTGTCCTGTCTATCATGATATTAATAAGAAGAGATAAAATATGGCATCCTGTATTATTGTTGGTTTTTGAATAATTTATAAAATTCCAGATATAATGGTGACATTTATTTATTGTTATAAAGAAATAAAGATATAGGTTATGTTTATTTGTGAAGAGATATGGTTCTATTTTAGTGATAATGATGCTGCTAATATATTATTCTACCATTCCTTATATTAACCTGAATATTTTATGTACAGTATTATGATATATGATCATCTTCATTTATTTAGAATCAAAACACATTAACATCTTCAAAATCCTGAAGATTAGATTTTACCATTATAATCACAATATTCCTTCTTTTACAGGGAGATGTTTAAAAATGAAATTTTTAATTTTTGCACGGATGCCAGTTTGCATTGTAATCCCTATTTTGTGTAATTCTGGTGTAATTTCCATCCAAAACAGTTAGCGTCGCACTTTATATTACTGGTCAAATCTACAAGTATAAGTGATCAGGCCAATCTGGTGTAATTTGACTAAATACAATTTGAATACAGATTTTCCACTCCATTAATGTTTGAAAATGACATCCATTCAATATTCTTTAAACCAGACTTTTGCACTAATGAGTGTGTAATTTGGTAGTAATTTTAGAATGTAAGATATTTTTGAGGGAGCACCAATGAAGTAATTAAATAGGAATGGAGAATGTTTAGAAATAAAGTTAGGCTTTCGTTGGACCAATCATATCTTAGTCTTAGACACACAAATTTGTTAGTTATAGCTTAAGGCGTCTTTTGAGTCTTCGAATCCATGTATCTAGAAATATCTGCACTTGAATGTTACATGACATCTTGTCTTTGTTTGATGCATCGCCATATATAGAAAGACAAATATGTAGAGAAAAAAAAATTCTAGTTTCTAAGTTTTTTACCATGATAGAAGATCTGAAGACTAATTGCTTATAATAAAGACCTGAATCAACTACCAAAAAATGGCGCATCTTGGCCTTTAAATTCACGATTAATGGAATATATAAAAGTCAATATTTGACTGTCATTTCAAGTGTTTGTATTTATATTAGAAAAGATAATATTTTCTGATTGTTAATGAAATTTTTTTGTAAAAGAACACAATGTAAATAATAATTGGAAGTCTTTGTTGAGAAATTGAATGTTCACATGTGAACTAAAATTGCATCATATTCAAGAAAAGCTTATCTTTTATTTGACCAGAGCCAAAGATTATTGATGTTGTACCACCAGCTGGTCTATTGTTCACATGAATGAAAATTCTCATATTTGATACAGTTTTGTGCTCTCTGGGAGATATGTTAGGCATTTGCTTAATTGCAAAATGAAATATAACAGGTATCTATTCTGATAAATTGGACTAGTAAGTAACCTGTGGAAACATAATATTTGAAATAAGAATAAATTTAAACATTTGATGAAAAAATATTCTTATTTCTTTGATCATTACTTGTGTATTTATGTGAATTTTATGTCAAAAAAAAAAAGAAAATTAAAACTTGAAGCCAAAGATGAGTCATGACACTCAATTGACCAGATTTGAAATGTCATTGCGTATTATTTTCCTCAAAATATCAAAGTAAACATATTTTCTTCATTTTGTCAACATGAGAAATAAGATAGATCCTTGTAGATAAAGTAAAAAGTATAACCTACTTTAAGATATGATTCATTATCTTCATCTTATATATTTCATTTATTTGACCAACATCAAATAACTTTCTTCAACTTCATTCAATCACTTTACAGAAGTAAAATAATTTGATCATCATTTTGAAATTTAAAAGGACATTGTGTTACTATACTTCAATCCTGCACCTTAGTGATGTAGTAGATTGTTAAATCTGCAGGCAGGTAGCAGAGCTGATTCTAAATAGTATTTCAGTTCAAATGAATCTTGGCAACTGTTGAAAATAAGCCTTTAACATTCCTAGGACATGACATATAGATTAGATATTGGTACATTGAGACCATCTTTGAATGACTAGTTTTTGAGATGTTTTACCAATTCATTAATGAAAATGGAAAATTGTACCACACAGTACAAATGTGGTATCATGAGGGGTTGACTTAACTTGTATGAAAAGAGAAAGCCTAACCCTCAACTGTGGCATGTTATGTCATTTCATGTCTGACAGAAATGAGCAACTATGGTCTGGTTGTGAGAAGAAGTTGATAACTAGAAATATTGAGGGATACTCCAGTTAAACCTTGCTGTTTACTCTAGATTATTACCTCTAGAATTACATTATAACTGGTAAATATACCCCCACCAAAATTGACAAAGATTTAAATTTCTTGAAATTTTATCTCTTTAGAACTTAAATAAACACAATGAAATGAGTTTCTTTAAGACTTCCTCTGTACCTAACACGACCACACAACTTTATTAGAACTAGTGAAAGATATGTTTCATTTTACACTGTTATGTGATCAAATTCAACTTATTTCTAGATATTTTTTTCAGTATATAATTACTAGAATGACTACAACGTAGTAGAATTGATCATTGTAGCTTAATTGAAATTTTTCTGGACAACATACTGATTTATAGACTTATTCATTTTGTCTTAACTTGCCTGCTTCAAGTTGTTTCATCAATTTGTCATTATTTTCCAAAATAAGAAAGAATTTGAGTTAATGGTCAGATAAAGTATGATGATTTGAATTAAAAAAAGAAAAAACATCAAAGAAAATCATGGTATTGTGAGCAGATTGAAATTAGTGGATATAACATTAAATTATATCAATGCTCTGAACACTTCATACTGCAGCTTGATTGATTAAGACTTTTTTTAAAGCAGTGTTTTTATCAAGTCAAGTGAAAGCATATTTATTTGAATGATATTTGAATAGAAAATCTGGTTGATAGTGATAACTGTTTGATGTTGAAAATAAATTCTAAAAAAAAATAACCCAGAGATTAGTTTTCATCCCAATTCTCAATTTAGTAAAAAGTTGTTTAAAGCTTTTATGTAGAAATTGTATTGATTTAGGAGAAACATGTATTAAAGAAGGATGTTATCTGAAGTAATTTTATAATTTTCATAGCATCAAAAGAAATAAGTGAGCCTATAAAATACAGTAAATTGACCAATTATGCTGCCTGAAGGTAATTTCCCTGGGCTGACTAATGTATCAAAATAAAAAAATATTTCAACTAGACCTTAACAACAAATAAACAAACCATCAAACAAATTTAATAGTCCAATATATTGAGAATTCTACTATATGGAATGATGGATAGGGATATTAGTTGTAATGAATGTATTAGGACATGATATTAAAATCTAGATTAAATCATCTTATTTCCATTGTTATTAAGGATTAAAGCATACATGTATTTTAATCCTGAATTACAATCATTAGAGTTATTAAATTTCTTTCTCTTTCTGTATTTTTTCTATCACATCATTTTCTCTTGACCTATTAATATTTTTTTTTATTCAAAGATATTTTCTGCTATAGAATTTAACGATAATTTAACCAGATTGAAATGGTAAAATATTGAATTGAATATAAAAGACCGGAATTATTGTTTTGAATAAGAAAAGCGAGACTCACATTGATTTTACAGCACTACATATCATTTATAATTGGATCATTTTGCAGTTAATTTTGTTTTATATGTTTGCTTGCATGATGTTGCATGAGAGTGAATAATGCAGTATGATAAAAGGCAATTGAAGATATGCATTCATGTGAAATTATCAGGAAATATTATGATTGGAATCTGAAAGATCATTTTGATTTTATTGTTTGATTTCATTATTTGATTTCACATGATTCTCACTCTCCAATCAATATAAATTCTGTAGAAATAGCTATCTAAAATAATGACTAAATGAACAAAAGCTTGCTCAGTTTGTCATGTTCTCTGAGTTACTATTAAATTGACATGCCATATGGTTTTACAAACAAAAGTAGTTGATGATATTTGATATTGAAAACATGTATATTGGATTTTCTTTTTGTATGAAATGTTTTGAAATTGTATTTTTGGCTTATTTGACTGTAACTTCAAGCAATCTACCTTGACTGAATATCTGATGAAACCCAGCAAATCTGATCCTACCCAGTCCTCTATTTTTAGTAACAACAGAACATACACATATTCTGTTACTTTGATTCTGAAATTTTATGATAAAACAATGGGTTTGAATTGAATCTATTACTGGTATATTGCAATAATTTAAAGAAACTGGTATATCCAGGTGTAAACGATATTTGGTCATATCAGTATATCATCCAGCCCTATACATTAAGTGAAAAAAGCTCATTATATGATGATTTAAGCTTAATACAAATAAAATTGATGCATAGTTTATGCATTATGGTACTTAAACATCAAAAGAATATCAGAGCTTTTATAATATTGTAAGGTCATTAAGAGTTTTAAGTTTGTCTTTGTGTGTCATTAGCAGGATATTGACAGGTTATTGTTTGACCTTTCAAACTCAAAGATAAAAGTCTCTTTTAAAGTTTGTTATGTGTAAATGCCACTTACCAATATTTAGGTGCAGATTATTCTTTATAATGATGATGCCCAGACCATTTGAGTTACTGAGCGCATGTTTTTACAATCTGAATTTCGTTGTATTTTTATTATAAGTCTAATGAAAATTTTAAAAAAGCAATCAATAACATGCCTCATGCATTTGCCCTACTATGTCTTAATCAAGAATTACCAATATACTTTCTCTATAAGATATTGATTTATCCTGTTTTGAATCACAAAATGGTGAGTATCAATTTTTAATTTTCAAATTTGACCATTGTGATTTTAATGGAACAGATTCACTTTTCTCTATTGCCCATGAATTCAAAAATTAATATTTATAAACTTGGCACTATGAAATAAACGTTAAAACAGTAGATATAAATATAAGTGTTATTTCTGTATGATATAAGTGTGATATTTAACTATAAACACACTCAGTATGTGTTGATTATATTTTTTTATGTACATTATGCATGATACAGGCAGTTATATTTGAATATACTGTATAATTTATTCCTATTATGTTACTTTAGCATAATGTAGTTAAAATAATGGCTTACAAATATATATTCAGTTTAAAGAAGTAGTCTGTGCTAAAAAGTCAGTAGGTCACATAAGTCCCATTTACATTAGGCCGCTGCAAAGTGTTCTGTATTTGGTCTAGACCAGGACGTGTTATAAAACCCAAATTTAGCCCGTTCACAATACTAAAACTATGAGCATTCCCAGAACAGTTCCTAAATATAAACTGTCAAGACGCTTATTTATGAATGTTGAAGATCCAATGTATTTATCTGTTCTGTTTTGAGTACAGATCAGTTTTATAATGTTTATGGGGATTTCAGGAATCAGGTAACCAATTGTTCATTGTTCCAAAGATAGTTACACAATTTTTTATGACAAATTTACACAAAAAAATTAATAAAGCTATTCTTAACTGTCACAAAATTTTGTTCAGTCATCTTCTTCTCTTCTCTCCCAAATCAAAATTCCAATGATCTTGCTATCTATATAAGTTGCTCTTGCTATCTATATTAGTGGCTCTTGCAATCTATATTAGTTGCTCTTGCTATCTATATTAGTTGCTCTTGCTATCTATATTAGTTGGAAATGACAGACCAATAAGTCTTAAAATGGTTTTCTTCAAATGTGAAAAGAAATTGAATTGAATATTATTAGGACTGTTATGTAAAGTTGATATGTTGAGTGATTTATATTGAATGTAAGAAATGAAGTGTGTTTTTGAGTGAATGATGTGGTAAATGGTATATGTCACGCTTGACTATTATTAACTGATTGAGGGTTTTGATGTAATTATAAACTCTTATCATACTACACGATTACCCCAATCTATCTATTCAAGTATATAAGGAGATTTATCTATATGTATTGAAGAAGGTATTCGATAGATTTGTTCAAGTGTAAAAAGTAATATGTATAGGTGTATATCAATATATGTTTATATGATGTTTTTCTATGTTAAGCATATTGTATGTAGATATAATAAATACAAACCCAGTTCATTATTGCTTGATATATGATTTTTACTTCCCTTGATGGATAAGATGTAAAGATATTTATTTGTAGTTGAAGGGGAGGAGTTTAAGACTTTAAGAATCTACAAACTTGACTACTGAATGATTTGTTTAATAAATAATTACAGCTGGATTAGATATTATAGAGATTTTAAACCTTATTATCATCTGGCAAGAACATTAGGTATTTTTTAAAGTATATGACACTCATTTAGAAATAGAAATATTTAAACTTTCTCTATACTGTGTCATTAGTAAGTCCCATATGGATTTCATTTCATTTTTTTGCTGTTACAGATTCTCAGATCAACAAAGAATGACTCAAAAGAATGACTTGATGATAGTCTTATTTCCTTCTCAGTATAGATTGGCTTGATATAGTGACTTGGTTAAATAGTAATTTCAAGTGTTTGCCGTGGCCCAGACAGCCTTTTTTGATATGGATTTTGGTGAAACTTGGTGTGAGCCTTTGTAATCACCCAAGGATGAAGCCTATTGAAAATCAGACCAATCCAAAAATATTTTTATTTGAGTTATTGCCCTTTTTCTTGAAAACACATTAAATTTATTGTGGACACGGTAGAGAGCTGGTTTTTTGATTGGTGTAACTTATCCAAAGGATAAACCTTATTGGAAGTCAGACAAATCGAAAAATATTAATGAGTTATTCCCCTTGTTCTTCACAACACTTTCAATTTATTATAGAAATGATAGAGTTAGTATCTTAATAGATTTTAACGAAACTTGAAAATCAAACAAAACTTAAAATATGTAAGTTCTTTAAAATGCGTTGAATTTATTGTGAATATTATAGAGAGGTGGTTTCTTTATGGATTATAACAAAAATTTGTGTGAGTGTTCGTAATCACCTGAGGATGAACCTATTGAATAAAAATCTTTCATTTACTGGTAACTCTTGGAGACGACCTGGGCGAATTGGCTGCGATGGCTATTGCTATTTTAATGGTTTTAAGGAGGCCACGTCATCTAAGAGTGACTGAATAGTTAGTTGATGGTAGTCTCAGGGGTTTCAAGAAGGCTATCTGAGCAAGAGTGACTAAATAGAGTGACTTGTTACAGCTGCTCATATTAATTTCAATGGTTTTCAAGAAGACCATCTCAATTTAGAGTTACTTTATAGAGTGACTTGATGGAAGTCTCAAAGGTTTCCATAAAAAGCGAATCAATAGAGTAACCTGATAAGAGTGATTTGCTTCATAGATCTGGGCTTTTGAAAGTCAAACTAGTAATTACTCTGAGACTTATCTGCACCAGTCCTGTTATACCTGTGTCACAATTTGATTGATAATGTTATTATGAAAAGAAATGAGAAAGCTTATTCCCACAAACCTGCTAATAAAAAACAATGAGAAATGTGTGTCTTTGTTTATGATAAATTATTATTTAAGAAGAATGTTTAACTGTAAATAAAACACCTGCATAATATCAGTATAGGTTGAGGTATAATGTTATTTATCATTCATATTATATATCTGTTTAAACTGGAATATAGGATAGTTATAACCTTTTTATCTTATGCCTTGTTTAGGTTTCATTTTTCTCAGTTATGATTGATAAGGCAGGATCCGGGTAATATTATTTTCATGCTTGTGCTTCCACTGGAATTGTTGTTTATTCCAAAATTAATAAAGAACTAGAAGTGGTCGTAGATTAGGGTTCTTACTTGAAAAAAATTTTGTGGGACATGGAAATTTAATATTGAACTGTCATTGGAATATCTTGCATATTCTGAACTTTAGTTTAAAATAAGTGTGTTAAAAAGAATATATGTAATTTGTTTTTTTAATCAGTGAATAATTGAATTGCAGACAGTGATTTTAACACAATATAATCTGATAAAAACAGCTGTTAAATATTATATATAGTGTCTAGTTGTAGGTGAATATTCTTGCATGACTTACTCGCCATTCAAAATATCCTTTCTATACATGACAGCCTGTTCTATTGAAAACCAATTGCGTTGTTCAAGTTGAACAATGAAATCTACGGGCTGTGTAAAAGCCTGTATCACCTCAGAATAGAATAATTTGAACCTGTTGAATAGAGGTAGAAAAGCGATCTCGCGCACAATAATAACCAACTAAGCTATTGCTAAGAATCTTTTGTGCAGTATTTTGAATGTGAAAAAGTGTTGAAAGAAGAGGGTACAAGTATCAAATGACCCGCTTTTCATAAATCTTTTGGAATTTAATAGATACTTGACAAAACAAAACATAGGTATAACAATACCTGGTACATAGTTTCAACTTGTATACAGATAGAAACAGGTCACTACGTACAGTCTTAATAATATGTATTGCATGTGATTGATAAAACATATTCCTTTCATTCTATACACAACCATTTTGTTATTTTCTGCTTTACTGGATTACCATTCATAGTTGGTAAGTTATAGCTGTCTTTTAATATTATACATCTTCTTTTCTATTGAACTAATTGATTCTTTTGAAGATCAAAACAATTTTTAATTGTCAGCTTAATGCTTGTGTTTTCTTAATGTTTAATGAGATGGACAGCATTTGGAGGCTTTATGACCTTCATACCAAATTGGTTTTCATTTGGACAAATAAGATATATGTTGTTAGTTGAAAGAGAATTTACTTCTGAGAATTTTAACAGTGTCATATTAACCTTCAACTATTAGAATTATATGAAATTTATTGAGAATTAGCATCCAAGCACCACATCCATGGCAGTTGCATAATTATGGTAAATATGATAGTGAGGCTTATTATTTTTTAAACTGTGCACGTTTTGTTGAGTGATAACAAATCTTAGTTGAGCTTGTCATAAAAAGAATGTCTGCAGAGCTTACAATCTGATAAATTGATGAAATACACCTTTAAAATAAAATTTACTGATATTCTCAAAACCTGCTGTGGTATATGATCATGATTAGAGACATTTTTTGTGTGTTTGTGAAACCACTGATAAAGTTAGGAATTTATCAAGAATATTCCAAAACATTTTATTTCCCTCCTAAAATGATAATGCTCTATTTATCGCATAGAAAATGTTATTTTTATAGACATGTGTTGTTGAAAAACAAAGATAAAGTGAAAGGTTAAATTTGTTTTCTATAAGAGTTTGAAAGATAAGACCAGAAGAGGGTTAAATGGTTGATAAAATGGCCGAATGACAGAGAAATGAGGTGTATAAACATGTAAGATAGCTACAGATAGTACAAATTTGTTCTGATTTAACATGGGAAATGAACAACAATAACAAGACATATTGGAACCAAAAATAAAATAACAGGAAGAATTTGAGTGAAAATCCATATTAATAAATAGCAGATCTGAATGTAAAATGTGGAATAGTTAAAATAATTTGACTAGGAGGAGATTACCAATAGTCTGTTAATACAAGGTATTTTCTTAAAGAGCTGTTATTATTTGAAGTTTAATAGATCTTAAAGAGTTCTTCTGCCCTCTAGACCTTTGACCAGGTCAGAATGCTTGAGTCCCAGGCCAGTGTTGTAAGATCTAACAGTAGGGGGTAACATAGGTTGTTTGTTCTGTAACTGGTCTTGAAGAGAGTCAGCTATTGAAAGTTTCTTTCAACAAGTTGCTTCTATTAACTTCTGTGAACTCCCTAATAAATCATGGATAAAGAGCTTCCTGATGTTTGACAACCACCTACCTACAATACAACATATTTCTTTTAACTCCCTTATACATTGTCATTTCTAATATCTGCTTCTCTAATAATCCTTTTAGGACCTCTGTAGGAGTCTCTTAATGGATGGCAAATAAGGAACTCTAAATAATTTTAACATCGATGTCATTTGGATCAGTGTTAATGAAATGTATCTGTTTTGGGTAAACATAATCATAAAATCTTCAAAGGTGGATTTCCAGGAACTAAGAGTCTTTTGAAAGGAAGTTAAGGTTGATCATTGCTTTGCTTCTTAATGTCGAGAGCATTTCATAAGCTTATATGTTTTACTTAAAAGCCAGAAACAATTTAAAATTTACCAGATAAATCACCACATTTATATTATTTTAAAGTTGCATGTGTTATCATATCTATTTGATGGAAGCATGTTTTATCATTAAGTACCAATTCCATCATTTAATGACCTCCCCTTATATATCAATTATCACATTAAGTACCTTAAATAGAGCTAGTGCCAGATAATAGACTGGGTGTTTCTATCATTAATTACATAATAAGAGTGTAGAAGACTGTGGCACTATTCATCATGTACAGTGATTGATGACTACCTTGTATAATAATGACAATAAGATTGAAAACTTATTGGCATTTCTCAGATTTATGTGAACTTTATTGATAATGCCTGTTTTCTACAGACTTTAATGTAATGTTTCTGGTTGGGCTGTTATCAAATCTGTAATGTTATTTGGGTTAAGCTGGTGTAATCGCAGGCCTCATTTAAAAACTGAACTATGATAGTGAAGGTTAGGTTTTGGTATGTAAGGTGTATATGGGTATATATATATATATAGCTATTTCATGCATTCAACATTTCTGCTTTATCAATTATATTTCAAATGTTTACAACATTCATTCTATCTTTTCTTTCTTTGAACTTTTTTTTTTTATAGAAAGCTATGTGAAGTATGTGTATTAAATAGCATCAGTTTCTAAAGGTTTCTTGTGCACTACTGAAAGTATGCTAAGATTTAGGTACATTTTTGAAGATTCTTATTCTACTAGAAACTGTCCTTATGAAACACCATAAATGTCTTAATACTACAAGCTATACATTTTAATTACATTCTAGTTATCTAATTCTAATGCATTTTAAGAGATTCTTTGACACACTGAGAAATAGAAAGTTTTTTTTATTCCTTATTCTGACAGAAGTGTTCAACCTTTTACAAAATACACTCTATTACCCATTTTATTTGATGACTTTACCAAAAATGCAGACATCAAATGAAAAATTGATGTTTGGTTTTTGTCGGTAAAATTTCTTTGTGTGGCCATGGTTAGAAGAAAGGAATTGTTTGTTGAATCAGGTACAAGGGGCTGGGTTTGTTTAAAGTGACATACTATTGTTTTATTATTTAGAAATATTTGACCGATGTCAGAATGGTACTGCTAGTGCAAGTGTCTGGTCAACAATTAACATAGTTTACCTGTTGATTTTTAACTGTTTGTCTTTTCTAAATAAATATGGCGGTTTGAATAGAGAAAGCCAGGTGTTAATCATCACTGCACAAGTTTGCTTGACCCTTTTACTTTCTGTAGATGAGGTGTCAAAAAGAAGATAATCCACTTCAACCAATGATATTTAACATTCAAGATGGTGCTGATCAATGTCATAGCCAAGATGGTTAAACTTTATCTTGAATAGTTCATGTTGATATAATGTGTTTAATATTAATAGACATGATATAAATATTATGTATTGAAACAGTAATGTTCTTCTGACATTTACTGTCTATCTTCTTTCCTTATCAAATATCATGATTGTTTATTATTCTATAATACCTATCTCAACTTGCCTATATTCATTTATCTAACAATAAATCTCTATTCTAGGATAGCTTGACTAAGTTCAATCCTTTAAAGGTATGTTACTGACTGGACATTTCATTCAAGATACATGATCCAACAAGAAAGATGAAACTTTAAGACTAATTTCGTTATCATTCTTTTGGATATAAAATTGTTTTTAAAATTGACCAATAGTACTTTTCCCAATAGTTGAGCTATTTATTTTAAAAAATGGACAGGTTTTATTTCATTATAGTCTGTTATGTAGCCATTACCTGTAATGTTGGACATTTACATCAGAATTGAAAAGAATGTTCATTAATACAAGATACATATACACCAATCATCCAAGAGAGACTGGTATTTCTAATGTTATAAAAGATTTTTCTTTCTAAAGAAAAGTGTGCGCCATATGTGCTCTAAAGTTAGAGAAAGTAAATAATTTGAACCTGTGCAGGCCCAGCATCATGCAGGTATACATAATAGGTAGTCATATTCCCATTTAATAGTCAAGCAAAGTTCCATTTTGAAAAATAAAAATGTGAAAAACTTAGAATGTTGTACCAAATGACACTGTAACGCCTTCCAAATCAAGGCAGTGTATAATCTTGTTAGAAAAAAACACCATTTCATTTCATTGAATCAAGTTTGAAAGGAAGATAGATTTAAAATTTTGAAAGGTTGATGAGTTTTTGATATGATCATTGTTATGTTAATTTGCTGGTTTATTCTTCTCCTATTTTATCTAAGAGTTGGTAATGGGCCATTACATTATAAAAACCACAGTGATTCATTGAAATAATATAAGTGTTATACGATACCATGTCAAAATACACACCACCACCTCTTCAATACAATGTTTCAACTTTTTTCTTCTTATTTTACATCTAGGTGTAGTAGTTACATTGAATAGAACTTTGTCACAGTATTTCATCAGTTTGTTTGTTATGCAGAGTTGTTGCCCTTGTCTTGATTTCATATATCTGTTAACCAAATCGCCTTTAGCCTTCAAAAATATTACAATCTCTGTTTAATTTTATTTCTTAATTTATGTATTTAAAACTTATAGTTTAGAATATATTCTATTTTTCTTTAAGGATCAGTACTGATAATCTCTATTTATCAAAATTAATATCTATACCAACTATATATAAATTAAAGAGCACTGTTTTGTAAGAAAAGTTTACAAATTTTTAAAAATAAATGTTATCTCTAAGCTTTTGAGCTATGATTGACCTTGGTTTGTAAATAATATCTAGTGAATTGCTGTTTATGCAGAATTATAAGTGTCAACTGTTAAAATATCAAGTTTAGATCAATTAAAACTTGTTTAATATGACATGTGTATATTTTATTACAGTATTATTCTTCTTGTTGATATCAATACAAACCAGATAATACTTATAGAAATAATTCTGAGAAATAACATTTTCCGTGGAATTTTCAAATCCACTACCTTTAAGTTGGTGAAGAAACTTTTTAGCCTTGTAAATATACATGGGTATCTATGCTTATTACTTTCACCCCATTTAGTTATTATTTCCTGTGTAATTTACCTAATATATGGTCCTCTTCTCATAAATATACTCCATCATTCCCATGTTTTCTATGTATACTCAACTGTATACTCACCAATAGTATTTGTCCAGTAAAGGTTTTTTTTCTGATAAGTAGAACATTTAAGAACTTCACTGCTTTGTTTTTTTATTTCTTTTACAAAAAATTGACATCAGACATTGAAAAATAAGCTCCACAATTCCATTATAAAATTGTTTGAATGCCAAAAGTTAAAATTTGGTGCCAAGAACATTTAACTGTTATTAGAAAATTGGGTAGTAGCCTCATCAGTCTAAACAAAAACCGACATTTATTTGGTGAAACATATTGGCAAGACAGATAGAAAACAGTTCCAGTTAACTCTGGAATTTGAGCCAAAGTATTTTCAACCAATTGTAGATATTTTTTCACCCACAATCTTGCTTCACTTGCTTACCGTGTCTAAGTATATATGTGGAAGCATAATAAAAGGCGGGATGTCTGCAAATGACGACTGTTGATAAGAGAAACATGATTTTGCCATATTGTACAGATGTGGTGTGGAAATCACGTGTAGCATTTGGTAAGTATTGGGAGGAGAAGAATATAAGAATTTCTGTTATTTTGACAAGAGTTATTTAGAAAAGAGAATTGGTAAGAAGAGAAACACATATGGTTGTTTAAAAACTATGCCATTTTGAAAGATTTATGTTATGAAAGAGCAAGGAATTAGATAGAATTTCTACTGTATTGTTTCCTCAAGGTATGATTGAAGGTCCTTATTTTGAGTTCTAAATCATGATGTACTTGAGAAACATTAGGTCCTCTTTAACATTTCTTTATTATTGAATTCCTTCCACTATTTGTCTTCGTGACATGATGGATTTGTTGACAAAAATTTCATAGAATAGATGGAAGAGTTCCATGTCCACTTAAAAGAATAGATGAGCAAGGTCGACCTCATACATTAGATGGCATAGTTCCACAGGTCCATGTCCACTTTGTAGAATAGATGAGCAAGGTTGACCTTATGGAATAGATGGCAGAGGTCCATATCCACTTCATAGAATAGATGGCAGAGGTCCATAATCCACTTCATGGAATAGATGGCAGAGATCCATATCCACTTCATAGAATAGATGACAGAGGTTGATGCCCACTTTATAGAAAAGATGACCAAGGGCGACCTTCAGATATTTAAAAAAATTGGCATGACTAGTGTGTCAGTGATTGTTTGTTGTATTTTATCAAAAAGTAAATCATTTTAATATTATCAGATACTTTACTGTTGACAGTTTCATCATCATAGCTTGATCTTTATCTCTTATTTTAACATAGCTTTGTGTGTGAATACATACAAATGCATCAAATATAGCACTTCCAGTGACATCTTTTACAAGCTAGCATCATACATCCGATAATTCTAATGTAAAATACATGTAATTGTAATGAAATGTTAACAAAATCCAATACCATAAGCCAATAGCAAGAATGTATAAATTTGATATTTCTTTATGACAGATACCAACTTTGCACCAAAGATGCCTACAAACCATATTATCTGGATCATCTACAATACTTCAGTTATATTTCAGTGGGAGTAATTCTTTCATTAATTCCGTTTATCAGCTTAACAGTAATCACAATATATTCCTTGATTATCCTGCAGGTATATTCTCAACTCTTTCATAAAAACTGATGATATTCACGAATGGTGACCTCTGATTTAACTGGAGGCATTTCTTACTGATCTTACTCCTAAATATACAAACACTTGCCAGCTTTTTACCTTCCAGAATAGAACAAATCCACTGATTTGATGAGTTTCCTCTTTCCTATTTCTTCAAGTCCTCATCATGCACCTGGTATAGTGATAGTAAATTGATACTGACCTATCAATACACCTTTCTTTACTTATCGACTTTTTGTTATAAACTACCTTCTTTATCAGTAGTATAAGCTGGAAGTTTATCATGACGGCCAGAGTTCTGGTTTGTTTATAATTTAAATATATATCTCCCACTCTAGATCTTAGATTCATATTTTATGTGTATAATTCAGAGGGCGTTGTTTTATGTGAATCTCAGTTCATTATATCAATTTCATTTCTTTGAAACTTGGAATTATTTTGGTAGCGATTGGGCATGTATAAAAACATTTATCTTATAACAGATGTACTTTGACACGAAAATAAGATGAAGACTGTTTGAAGTAAAGCTAAAGCTTATCATGTTTATTTTAAAAGTTAAAAAATAAACTTGTCATTTTTTAACTTGTTTAAATGTTGTTATTTGATATAAAGAGAAGTTTACAGTAGAGAATTCGATCTGTATGTAAAGGCGTCTGACAGCCTATTATCATGTAAAAAACCTGCTCATTAAAATTGTTTGGTTTTAACTGAGACAGTTCACATGAGAGAGACAGTCTAATGAAATATTATGGTGTATGTTGGAGAAGTAATGACTTGTGACATAATTCTTCAAACTGATATGCACTTATAGTTCAATGTTCGATATAATTCCTTTCTGGAGCAAATTCAATCCAGTAAAGTATTTAGTATCTTTCCATATGTTTAACGCCATTAAATTTTAAAGGTCTTGCAGGAGACCAGTCAAAAAAAAAAGAAGGAAAAGAAATTGGTAAAGTTGTTTTGTATCCTGAATAATGCAAAATCAATGTCTTTATAGAAGGAAAAGTGCATCATATCGGCAAGTATTTCTGTGGAATGTTACAATATGAAATTATATAACAATTTTATATTGTTAATGTATGGTACTATTGGCAAGTACTAGTAATATAATGCTGATAGTAGCAAGCAAGTTTTTCTATATCAATGTTACCAGTTGTTTATTCTATCATTGTGTAGAAAAGAAACAGTGTAGCGGCCATCAATCTCCCTTCATTTGAAGACCTTTAGAAATTACTTTTTATTGTTTGATAGACTTACAGTGAAAAGGAATCATTTTGCTTTATCCGTGAAAGAAGAGACGATTTTCTTACCCCTCCTTAGTGACAAGGTCAAAGTTCATTTGGTAAAATGCCGCTCTCCAATGTAATGGCATGAAACTGTGTATACAGATGTAGATAGGATAAGGTTAAGTTTAGTTGTGTTGTGTTTAGCGTGGCAAGCTACTCAAGTGTTTCTCTATACTTAACCAACCAAACTCTACTTGATTATTTGGACTAGGATTTTATTATTCATACCATTTTACTTGTTAAAACTGTTACTTTGCTATATTTGTCAAGTAAGTATTATGTTAATATTTTCTATGTGGTTGACTAAATGCTATTGTTTAGTAAGTAAATAGTTGTAAAGAAGGTAGGGGGAGGAAAGTTTCAATGTGATAACTACCTAAACTTATTTAACTGACTGACTAGTTGTAATAAATATATGTATTCACTCTACATAATACAACTATTATATACGGTTTACTTTCACTTTAGTTTTTATATCTTTACTTATATCTTCTATTGATTCAAAGGGTGTTTTCAAAATTATTTTGTAAAATTTCAATGACTTGCATGTGACAAGGTTTGGGTCCATTCAGCTTTGCTCTTGATCTTTTGAAGATGCTGTTGTCAACCTTGATAACCTGTCATTTAAATTATATCAAAGTTGTTGAAACTATGGCATTAGTACCGATATTGTAATATAAGATATATAAATTGTATATTTATACGGGGTAGTTAAGATTGTATGTGATGTTATTCCTTTTGAAAACATGCTGCTTGTAACTTTTAATTGTCATATTCCTACAGGTGTAAGAAATTCACATTATGGTGAACAGTGTTAATTTTTGTCCATGTGAATGATTATAGATATTTCAGAATGTTTGGTCAACTGGTATCTGAATGGAGTCTAAGAGAACATTAGTTTCTTTGATTCCTAGACTGGTGGACTCTGTTAGTCAGAAAGATTTATTGTTGAATAATAGTATATATGTGAAGGAAAATGTAATTTGTATATGGGTTGATCAATGTTGCAGTATTATTATAATGCATAATGAGAATGATTTTCTTTACATATGCAATTTTAATTCACATTTTCACTTTTAATTTATTCTATAATTTTATTCTAATTAGCAATTATACACATTACAGTATTTAAATTAAACATCTAATTTTTTAATGATTATATATATATAGATTATGTGACATAAATTTGAAACAATCTGACTGATTTCAATAACATTGATGATAATGGTAATAGTAATTGAGTTATATTTTGATATATTTTATGATTTTCATTAATTTCGACGGGATACGAGATATAGAACACATTAAGTGTTATCTCTACAACTTTACTAACTTTCTTTAATTCACTTAATGATAATGTTTGATTCTCATGCAATTCCTCAAAAATGTCAAAAATTGTGTAAACATTCACACAGTGCATAGTTTCAATATCAAATATTGGTTATCATTGCCTGCATTATCAAAAATGACAAAACACACACAACAATGTTTGCAGTATGTTTTTGTTGAATAACAGAAAAATAATTAGTTTGATATTAATTCTGAAAAGTGTTAAAGACAGCTGTCATTTTAGTTTAGATGTTGGTGTAACTAATATTTACAGGGGCTATTATAGTTTTATATCAATGGACAGAAATTAAATAAAACATCAGCAAGGCTGAAGAACCCTTTGACTTCCATTTTACTGAATAAAGATAAATATATATATCTTGTCATATATTGTTGTATAAATTTTATGAAATAGATTAAACATTTCTATAATGACAAGTGGAAAACAATTAAATTTACCTTATTTCTTCCAACCTGACAAATTTATGTTGACAAATATATTACAAGTTTTTTAATAAAACTTAATGAGGAGATTGACCTGATTTCTCATCCTTTTGACAAGAAATTTATCATTGTCTTCTTTATTGCATGACAATTGGATGTGGGAAGATTTGATGGGAGGTTTATGTACTGTATCATAGAATCCTTCCTACGTGTCTTCTGTGTCATTAAAACATGGTTAATGCCAAAACTGATTCTATTTTTACAATGGCAGTTTGTTATATGTAATATGGAGCTACCCTGTCTTTGAAAAGAGAATAATCAATATTTTTTAGTCATAGTATTTTTATCAAATTATATGTATTTTTTAGAAATATTAAAGAATATAAAAAATAATAACTTTTAAAATTAAAAATGAATATTTATATTTGATTATTGATTTTTTTTAAAAAATTTTTATAAATTAAATATAGAAATTCTGCAAAACAAAATCGACTGTAAAAGATGTAAGAGAGATATATGCTGTTCTAGAACTGAGTGTGTTTTTGGAGTGAAAACAAACTTTCAACCATCTCAAATATCAATGCCAGGTGTTTCTATGTTCACAATGTCAATAAAATTGTGTCATAATTTATTGATATAGATAATAATAGAAGAGGTAGGAGGTTGGGAAGGTGTTCACTGTTTATATTAAATCATTGATAGTGTTTAAATACCAGCTGACCTGATATTGAGACTGTAATAATACTATTCACTAACACATTTCATCATTGTATTATTGGACCCAAATTTCATTAATGTATTATTGGAAGTCAAGGGGGATAATTAATACTTTTAGAAATGTTGAAAGTTTAAAGACATCAATGAATCGGACAATCTTATTTTTAATAGTTAAGCTTGTAAAAGATGTGCATGGAACTTATTTATTTTTGAACAATTTTTTGGTTTTTCAAAATTATTATATTTTAAGAATAAAATCATGTACTTTCTAGAATCACCTCTGTAAATCTGTATCGCATGCACATTAGAGTTACCTCTGTGTTTAGAAAGCTGTCTGATGTAAATTTCCTCTGATTATAGAGTTGGTTGATAAAGATAAAGACATACTGATTATTCTCTAATTTTGCTCATTGTTTGATGTCTGAATTTGCCATTCCAGTCAGGAATTTATGTGTTCATATCTTGTTTATTAAGAAATATTTAGAATAATTTATTGCAATTGATACTTTTACTTTATTTTTGAATGTGAAAAACAAAAGGTGATAAGGTTTAAATATGTAAACTGTTTGTGTTCAAATTCAAGTTTGAAGAATTAAAATATTATTGTGTCTTCCTGTTTGAAAATTCTCCACCATATTTATGTTATTCATAATAAGTCAGAAATTTGAAATATGGTTTGAATTTAGGATATTTTTATCTGTCTTTATCTAAATTCTGTATTTTTTTTATCTTTACAGAAGAAACCTGATGGAATTTGACAATTAGAGATGGGTGAATACTGCCAAGTTTTATCTTCAGTATGTTTTTAGGATTTACCTCCATAGTGTAAACTGGTTTTTGTGTTTTTATTTGATTAAAGCAGTAGAAACTGATAGAAACTGTACATACACAGTTCATTATTCAAATTATAAAAAACCTCTACAGTATTATCAGATAGTGATTATTGTACCTTGTACCGGTACTTCTAGTGACTTGAATAGTGATTCAAGTGATTATTTATCTGAATGAGTGAATAGTTTTACCTAAGTGAATGAATTGTTTTCAATTGGAATTATCTAAAATGGATTCTAATACATCAAGTAAGTAATTTGATTTTTATTCATATTCAGGGCTAAGGGCTTCATCTGTACTTGAATAAGAACAGTTGCAATGTGTAAATTTTGCAAAACTTTAAATGGAGTAGAGGCCAAGAAGTAATTTTGAAATGCTTTTGTAGCTTGCAACAATAAACAGAACACTGCTAAATATACGGGTAGAACTACTGAAATTCTGCCAGAGCAGAACAACTGGCCATTATGAAAGAAATGTAGATTATAGTGCGGTAATCAAGATTTGTGATAATGTTCGACTCGTCTAGTCATTATAACACAAGGCCTCATGTGTTGTATATTCTAATAAATTATAACTCTGAACTTTAGAAGAGAAAACAGACCTCTACGCTGTATTATGTAAAATGGAATGAATTATGACAGCCTGTAAAATATCAAAGATAAAACTTAACATGAGGAAATTAAAGTTCAACTTTATAAAGCAAAATACTTGTTTTAAATATCAGGTTCACACAGATTTTCCTGGATTAACAATCACATGGAGAAAACTGACAATATTGTCATAAGAAATTTGCCAACAGCATAAAATCTAGATAATGCTAGTATAATAAGTTTCTTATAAATTCTTCAAATAAGTAAGGCTGTTGATTTTTAATATTATAAGGATCCAAGACTTTGTGACAAAAACAACACTAGGAAGACAACTGACTACAGACACTAGGAAAGCCTTGTTTACACCAGGGGCAGGCCACTATAAAGTGTTCCGTTCTCGGCCCAGACCAGGCCACGATAAAATCACACATTTACCCAACAATACAACGAGCATGCCGAGAATGGTTCCAAAATAATAATCTAAACGATTGACTGTTCTCGGATGCGGGTTTTAACTCTTCATGACAGATGTAAATATAGACATCCATTAACCCGGATAAAACAAATATGACGTCTAATGATGAAATTCTGTAGAAAAGGGTGAAATATGGTCAATGCTCTTGCACAATAATCCGTTCTAGGTAGACTTCACATTTACACTATTTTGGAGAGGGGGGGGGGGGTATCGGGATGAAGACAGACCTGATGTGATAATTTGAAATGGTCTGGATGAATCCTTATAATTTGTGTATTCTAGTATATATCTTGCTAACTGACTTCCACATCACCAATTGTAACAAATTGATCTCAATAGTTCTTCTTTATTGTTAGAACTGATTATAAAACCATTTAAAGACATGTCTGGACATACATTTTACAGCTTTCTCTCATTATAAATGTCTACTAGGTAGTTTCTCTAGTTTCTATTCTAGGAATGTTCTTTCAAATGTTCACCAGTTTATTTAAATTGATAACTTTTCTTTTGGTCTTGATTGTAACTGTAATTCTTGCAAATAACAAACTCAAAATTTACTTCTAAATCCGAATTCTTAAGAAGTTGCATTCTTATATGTGAACATTTATTACATCACTTGAAAACATAACATCAAGACATTGTAGTTGTGCCCAAAATTGATACCAGTTGTTATGAGACTGGTCAGTGCAACATTTAATTGCATCTTGAAAATCAATATTCAAAACAATTGCCCATATTTATATGCTCATGTGTTTTAAAGTACTTCAAATCAAACAACACAAATGGTAATCTTTCAGGATGTTGCTGTGTATTTCTATCGACTCAAGATCTTTGCTATTGGCATTATTTTTTACATGTAATAATTTGTAGAATTGAAAAACATAAGCTTTTACATCTTCATATTTAAAATCAACAGGTGACTTAAAACATAAATATTTATTTTGTTATAATTATGGAATAAATTGATCATTTGTGTGTAAGATGATAAGTTGATAAAGAAATAAGATATATCCTATAAAATATTGTGAAATGTATTATGCCAATCATGGATAGTATATGTGAATGTTTGATATAGGTAAAACTAGGTGTGGACTCAATTAGAATCATATTACATCTATTGTTGATTATATAGTGAAATTCATGTTAGCCCATCTACTTAAAACATGAAACTTGACTCCTTACAGATTATGTACCCTGTACCTGATTAAAGGGATTCTTTCACCTTAAATTGTCCTGGGGAAAAAATAGCAATCTATTGTACCAATCTTAACAGTAGTCAAATTTCTTAAATTTAAATTTGTAAATTAAACAATATATGATACAGGTCCAACCTAATAACTGCTTGTATTCTTGAGCATATAGGGGCCTTATTCTCAAAAACTTTAAAGGCTAATATGAAATGCAGAGTTTTATTTAATATAGTTGTTTGATTGAAATACAATTAACAATTTGGATCTTAACAAATATATAGGTTTATATAGAGGTGATTATACTACCCTTACAAATATATATAGAGGTGATTATACTACCGTAACAAATATATAGTTTTATATAGAGGTGATAATACTACCCTAACAAATATATATTTTTATATAGAGGTGATTATACTACCCTAACATATATATAGGTTTATATAGAGGTGATTATACTACCCTAACAAATATATAGGTTTATATAGAGGTGATTTGATATAGAGGTGATTATACTACCCTAATAGGTTTATATAGAGGTGATTATACTACCCTAACAAATATATGGGTTTATATAGAGGAAGGGATAAATTTCATATTTAAACAAAATATTTAATTTTGTCTTCACAAATCAATAAGGTTAATACTGGTACCGGTATATAAAATTATCATAGGATAATTAAAATAAAAAAGTTGTTTAAATTGACCATCTGACTGTTCTTAGAGATATTGATGATATGTTAAATAACCTTAAATTATGTGTCACTATGACATGGATGTTTAGCAACATAGTTATTCTGGTTAGGCTTGTACTAGAGTCTTTAATTTCAATGAATATACCAAATATAAATATATACAAATCTAATATAGGCCTACATTGTGTCCTGCTTTGAATTCTGCTTATAGAGATTTGTGTGTCTTGATGATAGCAAAGAAAGTTTGCAAGATGTCATGCAATAGGTTGAAAAGTAAATTTCTCATCTACTACCATCCTAACTTGAGGGCTGTATGATTTGATCGTGTGATGTTTATAGTATTATAATGAGGAGTGATGAGTGTCCACTTGATCTGTTTAGTACTATTAGTTGATTAGATTAGGATTCAATGAGATATAATGGTCAAATAATGGTGTGGAGTGGTCAGTTAGATGTTGACATATCCCTACTTAATAAATGTCAATATACAAGTTTGAATTAATAGTCAAGTATTGTACACAGTGATGTTATCATAGTTTGATTGCTGACACCAGAAAATGAAGAACAGCAACATTGCCTTCTATAAACCTTAGGTTGTAGGTGTTATTATGCTAGCTCAGTTTAATACAGACTGAAGGTTAAGAAAGAGAATCCTGGGGTTTAGTTTGCTGTTGTGATTTACATGGATGATTTGTATTTTTTCTGCATTTCTCCAAATCAAATATCCATGAAAATTAAAAAAGCATTGACTTAAATGAATAGCTTGGATAAAATTATCAAGAAATATTTCTGTTAAGTTAGTTAGTTTAGGATAGTATGTCAATTGCAGATTGTTACACAATTTGGTTTGTTGTTCAATCCATTATCTATATGCCACCCCATCACTGAAAATGATAGTAAATATAGCTCAGTAGTATTGAATAATTCCAATGAAATAATAAGATATTATTGTAATTGACTAGAGACTAATAATTGTCAGTAAGATATGATAAGAGTCTATATATATGGATAAGAAACTGGTCCAGTGTGATTTAGACTACAACAGGTGGAATATTCTACATCATTTCATTAATGTAAGAGGTCAATGCTAGGCTATATTTTACCTTTCTTAATTGACATCAATAGCCAATTAAATATTCCGTGACACCAGTTATAGTGACATATCAAATTAACCATTTTACAAACAGCACCTGTTGACCACAAAATATTTGGATTAATTTTTCTAGGCGTTAAATAATGACAAAATTTTTGTGTAAATGTTAATTTGATAATTTTTATCTCAAGTTCAAAATGACTGTAATAAATATAATGTGAATTCACAAGAATTTAATTGTGAAAAAAATATATTTATTATTTCATAATAATTTAAATGGACAATTGAAAGAAACATTATTTGCAAATACAATTTCCAAAAGTGAAATAGTTTTCTGAAAGATTTCCATTGTATTCTAACCCCATGGAACTGACCTGACCTACTACAGTATGATTCTCTATAAATTTAAGCAACTTTGTTAGAATCAATGGAAAATTACTCTGTTTTGATGTAACTATGACCTGCTGTTATTGAGTATAAACCTAGTTGTGAACTTTTTAAACCATATCATTTCAGAGTATACAATATCAAAACCAGAGTTTCAATAGTCAAATGTCCACATATTCTTTAATGAGTGGAAAGGAAATGTCAAATCACTTTATAATTATAGACAAAGTTAACAAATTATGATATTTTTCTGGAGGTTATATATTTAGAAGAAAATTGATGTTAATCTACAGCCTTAAAGCTAGGTTCATCCATGGCTGTAAATTATATATACTCTGATCCATGTGATAATAAACTCTATTCATACAGGTATCAGTTTATTTTTAATATTATATGCACGTCTCTATTGTTGTCATTATTATCATAATACTTTATTTAGAAATCTGATCTGCAAAATAGTTATCTTGAGGATTTTCATGGCGTCATTTTGTCTTTTAGTGTGTGTTCATTTACTTAGATACAGACATTTGTAAGAAAGCATTTAAAAAGTTTTTTTTTTGTTCTGGACTGCAGTTCTGAACCTTGCATCAAAATCTGATCTTCAGAATCATGTAATAGATAATGAACCCATTTAGACTTAACTAAAGTTACTTGAATAAATGAAGAGTAATAGATATAAAACCTATGAACTATAGTTATATGTAAACTATGTTTTGGTAGTATTGTATGCTTCAAGTGGTAAATTAGATAGGATTTAAGATAATGTAACATTGATAGAGCGTTTTATATAGTATGTTTTGTATTATAGACTTTGATCTTTACAAATAAGTTAAGAGCTGTTTACAGGATCTTCTTGTGTTCAGCTACCATAGAAATTTCCCAACAAACAATAATGATGCCACCCCTTTCACTAAAAACTTCAAAATATGGAATACAATATCTATTTTTGTTAAAATATGGGTGTAACTGACACATATATTCTTACGAAGCACAAGAGACACAGAGCAACCCTGTAAAAGGTTGTAGACAGGTCCCACTTTATCTAAGCTTGTAAAGCAAAGTATGATATTATTGATAAAGAGAAAAAATATAATGTATAGAGAAATACTACCAATATTCACTATATATTGTTTACTGATATAATTAGGTCATAGGTTATAAATACTGTTTACTTTACAAAAAAACACCATCTCTCTTTCATTCTAATTACTTCATAATTAACACTTTATATAGAAAGATAATTGTTCTGACCTATCTTTCTTCTTCTCACATACTTCTTTAATCAGTCATTTTAATGGGTCGATCATGTCTTTACAGAGAATTTATACTTGATGAGGACCAATTTGTTGGACTAATACTGTAAAATATTGGAGAGTCTGAAGCTGAGAATATCCTGATATCCAGTCAATGTTTTAATTAATATCTAGATTGCCAGCCTCATCAGCCTCACATAGCCACATTCTAATACTTAAATTGAACACATTTTGTCTTGTCAATTTTTGGTTATAAATGAAATTTACATTTTGCTGTTAAGATCTTTTCCCGTTGGGCTGATAATTTGGTATGTCATTCAAAGGGAAAACATTTCAGACCAGTAACATTTATTTGCTTCCAACTGCTTAGGTATATTCTTTTATACAGTTATGGATGCACAATTGACTGTAGGTTATTGAAAAATTTGTGTTTTATAGTTTGAAATTTGTTCAAATGTTCGATCTTATCACAACTTTAAGTTGTGTTTGAAATCATGTTGTTAAAGATTAAAAAGAATGAACCTGAGATAAGTATGAAAACCATGTGATTAGGAACGTAATATAGTTTAATAGTTGACTATTTTATCTTATCAGTAAGTTGTGTGATAGTTTTAAACCGTGGTGACAAGGTTTTTAACATAAGGATTACTGGATACAGGTTACAGCAATACCAGGACCGACGTGAACTAGGTCACAAGGAAGCCACATTTTAAAAGTGAATAGATATAGAGGATGACAAACATGACAGGTTTTGTAAAATTTTAATAATTATCTATGTCCTTGTAGGTTTATATGACAGTGATAAGACTCGAGTAGCAGTTAAGATATATAGGTTTTTGACCAAAGGTTCGTGCTGAACTAGGTTTTCATTAAGTATTTGTAAAAACAAATCGCAATAGCAAGCAATTTAAACACCAGTGAAAGGCTTCATTTGAAGGCAATAGTGCATCTTGTTGAAGGTCTTCAGAGCTGATCAGCTTCTGTGTCATTACTAGATATTTTTTGTAATGTAAAATGTGTTTATGTAATGACCCCAAGGTGTTAAGTGAGCAAATTGTACTTGGAGTAAACAGGTGCACAATGTATCAATACCCTTAAAACTTGATAATATCTATTATGCTGATGAGATCCTTCACTTGTTTCAATTGTGGTCAACCCTATCTTAATTATCTGGTTTTATTGGCTTTCATACATAATATACAAGAACATTTTCAACAAATTTACTAAAAGAATATTTCTTTAAATGTTCTGCAATTGTAAAGATGTTGCTGTAAATTATACAATTCTTTTTACTTCAATCTGATTCCTCCATGTGTGGTATTTCACACAACATTAAAAAAGACCAAACATTTGTAAAAATACTGATCATATTTCAACATGTCTTTTCTTTGAAGGCTTCTTACTTACATGACATTTACCAAAAGGTCACTGTCTTTTTGTGAGAAGTCTTGTTTAAAGAATACATTTTTAACTATTTTATTTTCTGACATTGTTGAAGTCTGAAATCTTATGAATGTAAGAGTAAACTGTTTGTGTTTGTCTATCTCATCAATATATTCTGTGTCATAGAAACAATGTAAAAGTTATCAAATTGTCTTCTTCATCATGTCACATTAACCCGGTTTATTCTACAAAATTTATAAGTTCTCTGTTCTGGACCACCTTGAGGCAGTTTCAAGGAATTGAAAATTGTAAACAGAATGATTGGGCTTTCATCATAATTAAATATTATTGATATGATATATAATATAATATGTGATGTATGTCAATAATATAGTATATAATGATAATTTACTAATATTATAGCATGAACTTTTGTAGCACTTATTACATATATATATACACATGTATTTATTGCATATAGTTAGACATGTAATTAATCTCATCATGAAACATCCATTGACTTTAATAAATACTCATTAAACTCTGCCTTTTAATAAATACTCAATGTCACTTGCTGTGACTATGTACAAACAATATCAGAGCACATGGAATACAGTATGGTTTTTTATGCATAATGTCCTGTTCTTTTATTTAAACATTAGGTAGTTCTAATTTGTTCAGGTTATACTTTTAATTTAGTCAAACTAATTCTGAAGTAATTTTAAGCTGGTATAAATGTTTTTTAATAATTCGAATGTGATATAAGTCACATAAACATAATAAAGATATTTCTGTTCACAATTTATTTCTGGAAAGTAAAACAGAAAAACTTCAGGAAAATGTCATAAATATGTTTCAGTTTTTTAGTTCTGTGGTGAATCATATGATGTTCATATATTGTCTTTGAAGCTTAGTTTGTTTTTCCATTGATTATCTATAAATAGACAATGACAGTCATAATTAGCTGACATTACCTATCAAACAAGTGCCACACATTTCTTAAATGTCATCAGAATGTAAAGGACTATTTTTATTTTCTTCATACAGATGACTTCTCTAACTCAAAGTTAAACATGTGCTTTTTCCAAGTGGTATTTGGACTAGAAAAGAAACAAAAGTGACTGTTTAGTTTAAAGTAAAGGTTAATAGACTAAGCTATTGTGTTGTTAAGATTTAGGTGGCACAAACCACTCGCTATGACTTTTGTATGGTTTAAGACTAATGACACAGGAATGGCTCAATCAGAAAGTAAGTGGATTTTTTCCTCAGAATAAACTTTTTCCATGTGTAATTGCTACCACATGTTGGGAATGTTTTCAAGATGAAACAGGAGTTGAGTTATGTTGGAATTTAGCTTTTCTTTAGTGGAAATACACAGTTTTTCTAGCTAGTTTCTCAAATTGAAGACATGTTTAAAAGATTAGTGTTGATTATTTGATATTTAATTGAGTTAATTATAGACAAATATTTTGGTTTCAAAAGACATTTAAATGATACACGATGGCAGGAGGATGAAGAAGTTTAAATCATGTTTTTTTTTTCACTTCTTACTGCCAACTTATATTAGTCTGGGAACCATTGGTGATTTATTGGTTTTACTAATCTTTAGTTTAAATATAAACTTGATTATTTAACTTTCTATGTCTGATTGGCATAATTGAATTAATTGTCACCAAGGGAATAAGTTGTGAATCACATTTCCCTTTTATTAAAATTCTTTCAAATTGTCTTAATAGGAGCTTATATTCAATCAGGTATTTCTCCTTATTATTGCCTACTAGTAAATGAGTGATGCCATGCTTATTCCATTGAGGCACCTGATGTCACTTGATTGATTTCTATTTCAACCATGGTTTACATGAAATGTATTAACTAATTAATTCTACTGCTTTAGTAAATTGCTGCTTTAGAGCTTATTCTTCATGTCAGTCAAATTTTGTTTATGTTAAAACAATTTATCCACTCCAATAACTTCTTCTTCTAACTTTTCACTTTACTTTGAACTATAAGTCCTCCTGTAAGGTGAAAATGTTTTAAAAACATGATGTTTTTCCAGGAACCAATTCCACTGTCTAAAAAATATCCATATTTCTAAAAATAGAAAATGTAATGTAAGTATTACAGAATAGAATAGGCGTTTTAGTGGATAAAAAAGTTTTAGTTTATAAAACATAGAAACATTATGTTTCTATTTAAACATAAGGCATTCAGTAGAAACTAAATTAAAAACATATTTGTCTGTTTATTCAATATATTCTAGTAAACCACTGGGGTATTTTTAGTATTGGTTTGGTAGAATACAACACATGGAATATAAGAGTAAGAAACTTAATCTCTATAAATGTATTGTAACTAATTTGCATTTGAAATTTTTTATGCGTAACTTTATTTTTTACTTTTTATGTTTGTCTTTTTTTTGTTTTTAAGTATGTTTTGGCTATCTTGCCCTCTAATCAATGCAAATTCAATATTTAAGAAGGAAATTTAAATCGTTTCCTTGAAAATCCACCATAAATTAGTAAAGAGTAATCTAAGTTTTTGTTACTATGAATAGTTCCTGAACTTTCTATTTAATATAAATTATCATTTTAATGAACCAATAAAAGTAATATGTATATATTATATATAGTAGATAAAAGGCTGTAATAAATACCTAGACTATCTAGACATGTATTAAATGCACAATTGAACATTTTAATCAACATGGCTTGTAAATCAGTTTCATGTAGAGAAATATAAATAAACCATACAAAATGCAGCTGTAAACTGGCCCATATATTTGTATTAATCAGAATACTCTCCTTATAATTCTATATTCACTAATTTAATATCATGTTCCTACTGTAGGAAAATAAACAATATAAACATTTTAGCTTCTTTGATGTCAGGTTTTGAACCATAACTCTTATCTTTACCAGATAGGGCAAGTCCTTTTACCATATTTACTAGTGTGTACGACTGCAGTTAAAATAACATCAATAGTGATCAAAATTCTGCTGTCTTTTGGCTGTTTGTTTGCTGTGTTGGTTGTCTGTAAGTGCTGGATATTAGTAATCATGTATCATCATGATACCTATCTGATACAAGGGCATAACGGCATAACTAAATGATAAGATATGAGTTTATCTTGATGCAATGATTTACCAATATTTATAATACTATTGTTCGTATTAAGCATGTTAGACAATTATTGTGTTACTTACTTCTGACAAATTCTTTGGTATTTTACACCAGATTTTGAAAATGATATGTAATAATTTCATTGTTGGTAAGATGTACAGGAAGTCTTTGTTTGGGAACAAATCTTCTTTCCAAATAATAATCAACTAAAATTGTTAGTTTAGAAATTTGTGACAACATGTGTGATATGCGATAGTTACTAAGTTTTAAGTGTTGTTATTAATGTTACTGACAAACAGACAAATAGACCTACTTACAGGTATGACACATTTTAGTGTAAAGATGTGTTAGTTTTATTAGTAAAGGTGTTCTATATATCAGTAACAGCATAACTTGTTAACATAGTGCTAAATAACATTGTAAAGGGTGTTGTTATTAGTGTTAAATTTAATAGATATATTTTGCTGACCATATTAAGATATAACACCAATAGTTTAGTAAACTTGACATGATCTTATGACACAGAGAGGTTCTGTGAAAATGTGTGTTTGTTGTGTTGCAGTGTTAGCTATTCTTATGACAGTTTTGGTTGTTAAGTGAAGATATTGTAACTGTTATTGTTATGTACAGATAAAACTTGTAGATCAAGTTAAATATATTAATGATATTTATATTAGTCTCTTGTCGAATTGACATGAAGATGTTTTCAGAAAGTTATGTACAATTTTATCAGAACATAAAGATAAAGGAGCTTCAAACTTATCATTAAATTTAAATAAGCATAATGAAACTAGTGTAAGGCTGAGATAGTTTATCTGCTTGTTTTTTGATAGACTTTCCTACATTATCTTCTAGTACCAGTTCAGATTATAGCTACATTGTAGTTGAACGAATACTGATATCTGCCAGTCTGCTATAATAGGATGTCTGTAACAACATCGATAATGAATTTAAATGTGAGTGGTGTACTTGAGATAATTAACAATGTGTATTTCAAACAAAAACTATTAAAATTGTGAATTTGAATACCGTGTATTATTTTTGAGGGCAGTTTATGTAGCCAAAAACTTTAAAGATTGATTCACCAGAGTTGACAAACCTAGTTACAGAGTGGCAGCCAGTGATCTAATAGTGTGAACATGTACTATTAGTATTATGATACTTACTCGTCATCCTAATTGACAAGAGCTCATCTTATGCTGATGACATGTTTTGAATTGAAAATTGTCACCAGGATGTACAGCTTGTTTAGAAATTAATTAATTGTAACATGAATATTGTATTTGAAGTTGACATATATTATCTTCCTCCCTCAATAATTCAGGAGAAAATGTTCTGCTACTACAGTGAAGATTCATTGTGAGAAGAAAAGAATGATAATAAAATATCTGCCTGACATCTTGCTCTGCAGGGGTGACACAAGTGAACAATAGAAATTTGTTTTTGTAGCAAGGACCAACCATGGTTTCACCTGTAATATGTCAGTAAAGTAAGACTACTATAATGTCCTTAATGTCCCCCAGTCGAACAATAACACTTGTTCACAATTCTAAATCACATTTCATTTCTTTTCACCTTTCAATAAACCAGTGAAGGTAATCATTCAACTGTATAAATACCTCAAGGATTTTCAAATACTTATACAAACTCCTATTTTGTAAACACAATTTATTCATATTGTCAACCGTCAATTACTCCTTCACGGTGTAAGGGGCTCTGTATAGGTGAAATTTGGTCTAGTATAACAGCAGTGGTGAAAATAACTGAAAGATACCTTGATATGTCCTCACAATGGTATGGATTTAGATGAAATCTTGACATTATTAGAATATGAAAGAGAATTTATCTTGTAACAATAGACCAATAATAGAAAGATTATATTAATATTAAAGATTGTACATGTTATAAATATTTATAAGTTGAGGGTTATAGAAGGGAAGTGACCATGTTAATTTAGATACAATTTAAATTACAGAGATTGAGACTATTCTAAAGGCTATTAGGCACAATTATTTGGAGTTAAATGGCGTAACAATTCCTGTTTATCATTAAGAATTATCAGCTGTAACTGGACTAATAGGTGTGATTCAAATGATTAAATAGTTTTGTTGGACCATAAACATTTACTTCCATGTCATTACAACTTCTTGTAATCTTTTTCTTATCTGTTGTCTAGTTTTTACGGACATCAGCAACTGTGTTTGCAGTTAGGACTTATGTATCTGTATATTTGATTTAAGAAATGAGTATCTGTTATTATGACATACTGTTGGACAGAACACACTAAGGTACTTCATCTATACTTGACTTTCTTTTGATATTGTCATGTTATTTGAAGTTATGGATTGCAATTTTGATAGGCATAAATCTACTCAGAATTGCAAGCCCTCTAACAATCAGTTACATGTTAGTGTCTTATTTTCCCAACATCTGTTAAGTGTGACCATCAACAAAAGTGTAATAGGATATATAGTTTCTATACCTTTCTTTATCATACCTTGTGCTTAATGTGAGTAAAAATATTTTTGACCATGAATATGAATGCATTATCATTAGACATTTCTTTGATTCAGATGACAACAGATGGATTTTATGATAATCATTTTACAATATTTTTACAAAAGTATTTCTACTGGTTTTATTCATTTGTAGAAAAACAATAATGTGATAAAACAACCACATAATTCATGAAAGGCAGAAAATTGTTTGATCTTTGGCTGCAGGCAAAAGTTATCAACATACATATTCTAGATATCATAATTTTTTAATAACTTTTTTAGTTTATTGACACAGTTAGATCTGATTATTTCTTACTTTTTAAATATTTTTATTTCTTGAATATTCAGTTTTGAAAAGTTTGATTTTCCTTATAATCTAGATTGGTACTTAAAACTGCTTCAAGTAATTTTCTGTAACAATTCTGCTTTTTACCCAGATGTAGGGAAATGAGGAACATATTGTGTCTCTGGAAATTTTTTCATAACTGTTTCAGATGGCTTGCACTAAAAAAAGCATCGATATGCTTTGTAGGTAGTTTAGTAGTTTACAAGTTTAATTGAAAAATAAAATTAAGAAAAGCCAGTCTGTCTTAGAATAATTGAACACAAAAAGAGCCCATTCAAAAGATGAAAAATAATATTTGTAGCACATTGTCATTGCCTTGGGGAGTTGTTTGGCTCGCAAAATATTGAAGGTAGCCCTTTGACATTCTTGCATCATGAAGTGCTTCGTTCTAAAGAAATTGCAAGATCCACAGATCTCATCTAAAATTGTTATAGGTCGAATCGTTGCTAAGAAATCCTGTTACATGTAAAATTTTAATGATTCTTTATTGCAAAACAGAATTGATAAATATTTCTCTTGATATTGATAAAGATCATGTTGATAGAATATTTATAGATAATAGATAAGTATCTAAGTGTATATAGAGCATGATATATCACATTGTCTATTTTAATATATAGATTATAGAAAAAATAGAATTATCATTTATTACCAAGATTGACATGTTCAGCATAAAAAGTCTATGATAGAATTAGAAAATAAAGAATTATTTTAGATCGTTTTATGTTGCAATTAATACTAGGTTGTCCCAATTTAAGACATTAGTTGTGTACTTGAAAATTGTCAAGAATATTGTTTCATTAGTTCTTAAATCTAAACCTTAAACTCTATTATAACCAGATGAAACCTTTTATTTTAAAGATAATCCATGCTTTTTTAAACTCAATTTCTGGTATGATTCATACTAAATGCTTGACACAAAGATAAAAAGCAGTAAAATCGATCTTATATTAAAGTTATTAAGTGCTTAACTTGTTTACAAAGACTGCATCATCCTTTTACGACTGACAACAAAATATATCCCTTTCTGTCTGTTGGTAGTTGAAAAGTTAATGTTCGCTTCCAACGGATGCTGATATGGCAAAATAGGTAGTTGTTGAAACTTGTTGTAGTTAGGAGTTGGAATGCTTGAAATGGGGTGATTCTTTGTTTTGGTGTGGTAGTGTTAGAACTTCCCTTTGCTTCTTGCTACCTATTACCTGTACTTCTATACCACAAGCTATAGTGATGTCTTGTTTAAATTTGAACACATTGTTAAAACATTTTAAAGCAGTTTGTGTGGTTTTCATCATGGCCAAACATGACATTTCTTGTGGTGAAAAGAAAAACTTGTTAACAAGGAGTATAATCACTTCTTTCAAACATTACCTTTCTTTAAACAAAAAAACTTGAATTGAAATTGAAAGAGTTTGAATGACATTTAAAGTTAAAGATTGTAAGCTATGTATTTGAAGTACAGTTATGTTTTAAATGATAGATGCTGTACAATGAAAAGGGTAAATCTACTTGAAATACTCAATTGATATTAAATGTAGTTTGTTGAATGAATAACATGACAAATTACAAGGTTGTAAATCTAAGTGATGTTTATGATTGAACCTGTGTTATTTATTCTGAACAACTTTGATTTGGTTGACATTGAACTATTATTAGTTTTGAGTGTCTGAGTCTTATATTTTCTTTACAAAACAATTTTTTTTGCTATTTGATATTTTTTTTTACCAAGTTTCAAATCACCAAGACTGTTATTCCTATTGTTAAAGTCCTCATTTTAACAGATTTGTTGATTGGGTGTTTTTGTTAGAAATGCTATAATACAGGGTAATAAAAATGATAGTTTTTTGATGGTTCTAAAAACACTTGAATAAGATTCATAGTAGATTTAATTCAGAACAAAAAAAGGAAATAGTTTTCAACACTTAAATAATAATTAGGTTTCAAAAAAACTGTTGAAAATGTATGGCATTTTATGTTAAGAAACATTTTTTGAAACACAAAATTTCATTTTCAGCAGTAATGGATTTTTAGAACCATTAGTGTTGATAATTTATGCATACCACATGGAGAATAATGGAGGCTGGCGTCTGACTGTAAAGTTAATGATATAGAATTAATTAGAAGAAAGCTGTAGAAGCCATGTATCACTTCAGCATGTTGTAGGGTATATATAGCCAATATAACCATAACAACATATGCATTACAATCATATTACAATTGAAAGCTTTCTAATTTATTAACGTCGACAAGTCTGGTGTAATCAAGATTGATTAGACAGTCTCGTAATGATACAAACACGTAAAAAAACCTGGGTTTCTATTCATATCAATACTAGCCATATAGACTACCTCACAGTTAAATAGATTTGGTAAAATCATTGAATATTCAATCAATCACCCAGCTATACTTGATATTGACACTGCCAAGGGCCCTGTCTCTTAATACTTGTGTTTTTTATCATTTGTCTATTACTTGGCCTTATGGTTTTATTTTTGATATTTTTATTTAGTAGAATCTTGTGACAGAGGAATTTTTTTTAAAGATTTTAAGTTAAATTTTCTACATGATAAAGATTATATAGCTGAGACGAATTGACGAAATGAAACATATAGTCAAATTAAGATATAGGTACTAAATGGTGCCAAATAAACATGGGAGACATGGGAGTTAGCATTTGTACTACCTATTTTCAGAATTTCAAGAAAAACTGCTTGTAAATGTTAACTGAACCTTAGAAAATTCTTCTAGCATTCATAGGTTCCAATATTGTCTGAGGCTCTACTGATGCCATTTATCAGACTATGATTTTCAAGTAAAATTAATAATGACAAAATTGCCACCAAAGATGTTCTTTTCTTTGCATTCACCATATAAAATATCACAAATGTTTTAACATCTTAGGAGGTTTCTACATTTATTAGCTACTATCTTTTTATCTGTGTATAAAAAGTTAGATTACTAGTCGAGGAAGGAAATAGGTTGTAAGAATTGAAAATCTGTAAAATATAATGATAAGATCAGAAGTGTAGAAGTTTTAATGGAAGAAAAAGAGAATTTGAAGTTTTTTTCATTATATTATCTCAGTTTACCATAAATCAAGATAAAAATCACATTGGAGTTCATTTAAAACTTTAAACAGTTTACCTATTGCTTAGTAATTGAATTATGCTAATATAAGATGCGTAAAATTAGATTTGAAATATTGTAATGAGGTTTGGAGTCTGTAATTGTATATTTACAGAAGGTTTGTCAGCGTTTTTTCCAAAATGAATTACAATGGCTTAAATCTATGTGTAACAAACCTTCAATAATACTTTTGTTATTTTCAGATTTTGATCTCAATATGTTAGATGAAGAATTGGATATATGTTCTACGGAACAGGTAAGGCCATTTTTTTTAATCTTCTTCTAAAAACCAGTACCTGTCTGTTCCTCAAATAGTCATATTACATACATTATAATTTTATGGTGAACTGTAGGTCCTACTTTTACTTGTAATTCTTAAAAAAAAGTGTAATTACTAAGTATTTTTTGCTGTCATTGCAACATTACTCTCAATTTACATCTCATTGTGGATAATTTATTAAACCATGGAATAAAAATAAACTCATATAATAAAAGTAATGAAGTGGACTAACAGACATGAATTGTATGTGGACAAGGTATAAATAATCTGTAATAACCTGACAATGATGACAGTATTTAGTGTTGGAATGTTTTATTATTAAACTATATTAATTGTTTCTGCTTCATTAGCCGTGATAAGTTGGTAATTATTTTATCTATATTAATCAATAGGAATCTATTCTTCTAACTACCTAGGTGGTACATTGTATTTACTTTTATTTATTATTCCATCAATTATCTATTAACCAAACTTATTCCACTACATTTCATTCCTGGAATCTCTTTCCTTTCTGGTCAACTACATTCCATCAACATTTTTGTCATGCCAACAATTATTACTGATTAATACTGACAAGGACAAAGAAATAAGAATGTAGGTCATTCTTTGATTTTTTTGTTGTTACAAATTCAATAGAACTTATTTATTGTGCCATCAGGAAAGTTTACTTAATGTCTCTTAAGGACATGTTACTTAAGGCCATAGTTTTGCAAAAGTGATGTTTTGTGTAGAACATCTGTCCAAGAGTTTTTATACCAGTAGTGCTCTTATAATCATACAACAAAGCATGCTGACAAAGATGAGCTTTAGTCAAATAGTGAAAACTATGCCTCTTTCTGCACATGACTGAACAGAGGAATGTCATGAATAAAAGTTTGATATGTATTAACACTTGCAGGCTGTCACCAGTTATATAATTAGAATACATGTGACATACTGTACATAGCTTTTATATGAAATAAGAGAAGTATAATTTGAAGAACATAGAGAGAGACTAATAACTGAAGCAGAAATATAATAGATACATCATATTGTTCAGATATATTAAGCATGCTGGTTTTAAACTCTCAAATATAACTCCTTTAAAAATATAACAGTTGGAGATTATATGGTACAAATTACAGTGCTGGCTGGCTGACATTTCTAAGTTTTCAAATTGAGAATTAGATGTAAGCTGGTGTCACATACCATACAGATTGGATTACCGGATAATATGTATATCCTGTCTCTTCAATTATAGTTCAATTAGGGTTAGATATTGTTCTATATATATATATCATAGAACTGTTTCTTGGCTTATTGCTGTGGTTTGTGGGATTAATTGCATTTCAGTAGAAGTGACTTATTGTCACACTTTCAGTTTATCTGGTGGCAAATCATTTGACGTAACCATATAAACTTCTCCTGATGTGCAGTATATGTTTTTGTATAATATGAATAAGTATAAATAAAAGAATTTGAAGTTTATTGAATTTCAGCACCAGTTCAATTAGTTCTGCAGCCAGTGAGGTATGCAATGTCACTCAATTAAAACATCTAATATGACTGAGTTTGTCCAATCATGTCCATTTCAGAGAGTTCTCTTAGATAATATTGTTCAGTTGATAGTTGATACATTGTTTTTCACAAGTAAAATAACAACAAGATAATTGTTTCTTTAGTCAAGGGCATTGTGCATTTGGCTTCAAGTTTTGTGGATTCATACAAAGAATCGATTGTTTTCCACAGACCACCCACTTTCTGTAGTCACAGATCTTATCAATGAATTGTATCATTTATCCTAGTTAAAATAGGATTATGACAGTAATAACATCCGAACTAATTGAACAATATTTCCTGAATTAACATTTGTGTTACGAAACAACAGTTAATCAAAAATTGCTTTCCACTATTGATTGGGTTCTACGACCTAACTTCTATACTAGTTTGGACTTTAGAAGACAGGCAACACCATTAGGCTAGTATGCAATGAACAAAGTATTCTTAGAATTGAACATGAACATATTCTTTTTGGATTTAAAAACGGTCACAAACACCACACCATGTAGAACCTGGAACTTTTTAGGAATTGTTTCTAATTCTTTGTCTGTGTAAGTCAAAGTTCTATGATTGTTACAAAATTTGACCAAAATAAATGAATGAAAAGAAACAAATTATATTATCATCCTACACCTACTTGTAGACCACTCATCCTGATTTCCTACTGGCAGAACGGAAATAATATGTCTCACTTGTTATGTAAGTAATGTCAAAATCAAGGACAATTATTTAATCACTTATATATAAACATTGTCATCTGATTCATAGCTTAAAATTACAGTCGCAATTCATTACACACTTCATTGTTTTATAATCTCAATTTGAGATTCTCTTTTCAGGTCATTGCTTGTATATGTCATCAGTTTTATGATTCAGGAACAAACTTGATTTTTTTGTTTTAGTTGGCCCCAAATATGAGATCCTTGCAAATTGTATTTAGTGTTTTTTTTTATTTTTTTTTGTCCTTGCCAGAATTTTTATCATCATTTTAATTCTGTTTTATATTTTGACTATGTTATATCATGTTGATCATTTAGAAACCTAAAAGCATTAATTATTTACTGGAAAATGACACGAGAAGATGTGTTTACCCCCTGTGTTGGTGATTATTGATGATTATAAATAGCCATCTAACACAGCTATAATTATACTTAAATCTTTTCAATCTTTAGATTAACCAGACATTGATTTTCAGTCAATTTCTCAAATATTACCATGAATTATAATCATGAAATATTCCATGCAAACACACACATTCATTGTGTAGAAAAGTTAGATTGGCTGAAAGCACTGACTTGTAATGTGACATGTTGGCTGGAAACGGTTGATAGAATTGAAAAGAGATCTTGTGAAGCTTACAATATTTTTAACGGTAGATTATGAAGTTACGTTTGTTAGAGACCAATTACACAGATTGATCCTTTTACTTGTGATTAATTTGCCTCTATTCACAAATCTTATTTATTGCAGTATTTATGAAGCGCGAAACTTGAGGCTATTATAAAATAAAGACTCTTCAGTAATTATAATATTTTATCATGATTCATTTCATCCTTTTTAAACATGGCTAGTTTTATAATCTTTCATTCACAATTGTCAGCCATTTTTATACGCCCACATGAAATGGGGGGCGTATATTGTCGTCAACCACATCCGTCCGTCCGTCCATCCGTCCGTCCGTCCGTCCGTCCGTCCGTCCGTCCGTCCGTCCGTCCGTCCGTCCGTCCGTCCGTCCGTCCGTCCGTCCGTCCGTCCGTCCACAATTGCTTGTAAACACTCTACACGGTGTAATTCTTGACGGATTTAGATGAAACTTAATATGAGTGTTTATGATCACGCAAGGATGAACCCTATTGAAAATCAGCGAAATCGGAAAAAAATTAGTATGAGTTTGTGCCCTTGTTCTTGAATGGCTCGTAAACACTCTACAACGTGCAATTCTTGACCGATTTTGATGAAACTTGGTGTGAGAGTATGTTATAACTCAAGGATAAACCCTATCGAAAATCAGCGAAATCGAAAAACATTTAGTATGAGTTATTGCCCTTGTTCTTGAAAACGCATTCAATTTTAGCTTGTAAACACTCTTGAGAGAACAATTTTTAATGGATTTTAATGAAAATTGGCCTGAGTAATTGTTATCACCCAAGGATGAAGCCTATTGGAAACCAGTCTAATCGAAAAAAAATTAATATCAGTTATTGCCCTTGTTTTTGAAAACGCGTTCAATTTTTAGCTTGTAAACACTCTACAAAGCACAGTTATTGACCGATTTTGACGAAACTTGCTGAAATTGTTTAATATCACCCAAGAATGAACCCTTTTGAAAATAGCACATATCGAAATATATTTAATAGGAATTATTGCCCTTGTTCTATAAAATGTGTTGGATTTTTGCCTTGTAAACGCTCTACAAGTCACAATTCTTGAGCGATTTTGACATAACTTGGCATGAGTATTTGTAATCACCTAAGGATGAACCCTATTGAAATTCAATTAAATCGAAAAATAATTAGTATCAGTTATTGCCCTTGTGTTTGAAAACGCGTTCAATTTTAGCTTGTAAACACTCTAGAAAGAACAATTCTTAATGGATTTTGATAAAACTTGGCTTGAGTATTTGTTTTTACCCAAGGATGAACCTTTTTGAAAATCAAATAAATCGAAATATATTTAGTGTCAGTTATTGCCCTTGTGTTTGAAAACGGGTTTAACTTTTTGGCTAATAAACACTCTAGAAGGTACAATTCATGACCAATGTTGACAAAACTCACTGAAATTTTTGGATATCGCAAGGAATGAGCCTAATTGAAAATTAAAAATATCAAAATATATCTAATATGAATTAGTGCCCTTGTTCTTTTAAACGCGTTCGATTTTTGTCTCGTAAACACTCTACATGGCACAATTCTTGATGGATTTCGATGAAACTTGGTGTGAGAGTGTGTTATAACTCAAGGATGAACCCTATTGAAAATCAGTGAAATCGAAAAAAATTTTAGTATGAGTTACTGCCCTTGTTCTTAAAAACGCATTCAATTTTAGCTTGTAAACATTCTAGAAAGAACTATTCTTAATGGATTTTGATTAACTTTGGCTTGAGTATTTGTTTTTACACAAGGATGAACCCTTTTATAAATCAAATAAATAGAAATATTTAGTGTCAGTTATAGCCCTTGTTCTTGAAAACACGTTCAATTTTAGCTTGTAAACACTCTAGAAAGAAAAATTTTTAATGGATTTTGATGTCACTTGGCTGTGTTATTTGTTGTCTCCCAAGGATGAACCCTATTGAAAATCGAAAAATATTTATTACAAGTTATTGACCTTGTTTTTGAAAACGCGTAAACACTCTAGAAAGAACAATTTTGAATGGATTTTGATGAAACTTGGCTTTAGTATTTGTTTTCTCACAAGGATAAACCCAACTTTTGGCTTGTGAACACTCTAAAAATTCCTTTTTGACAAAACTCGCTGAAATTGTTTAATATCAACCAAGGATGAGCCTTATTAAGAATTAAAAATATCAAAATATTATTAAGGGTGAACCCTATTGCAAATCATAAAAATACCGAAAAATATTTAATGAGTTGTTATTAGGTACAATTCTTGACGGTTTTTAATGAAACTAGAGACCCTAGAAAAAAATAGGTTGGAAGGTTGAATATTTCATTCCACTTATTGTAACCTTACTGAAAAGTTTTTATTTGAAATAAATGCTGCCAGTGGGCATATATAACCTTGCCTGGCAAGCTATCTTAGAAATATAATTCAATTTTGTTCAGCACAAATTTGTGAAGCGTTCATTTTTTTCATCACCAAATATACAATTCTCAAAGGGGTTCGAAAAATACTGTGGCACTATTTTCTCATGTTGCAATGTGCATTTAAAGACTTTAGAAATACATGGTTAAGGAAAAGTGTATGAGAAAAAACCCCAAGTAATTGTATTTAAAGTGATCAGAGCATTTTAACTCCTCAGTTTATATTTTCCGCAAAAGTGATGTGATTGTGGTTGAAAGATTTTGTCGACAATTCTCTGGATCAATTTACATCCACCAATCATATAAGAAGATCATCTTTATGATGAAGATAAAGTATCAAGTCTAGTTGGCATCAGGTGTTCTGTTACCTTTAGTTAACCTGGTTAATCTAAAGAAAGTGATTAGGAAATGAAGCATGAAGATGGTATTAAATTAATGTGGTGTTATGAAAAAGAAGATTATTTTTACTGACCTGTTTTATAACCTTCATATATTTCTGATAAGAAGATTAAAGCAGTAAGGTGAAAGTTGATCAAAGATAAGGACTAATTACTGGATAATTTGAAGATGTAATTAGTATGTAAATTACAGGTATTTATCTCTTAAAGATAATAATATAATTAGGTGTTAAAATAATTAATATACACCCTCTGCTAAAAGTTAACAGCTTTGACTTCCTTTGAAGAAGTTGCTTACAATAGTTGTAGATCAGAATTTGTGGTAACATAGCAGTTTAAAGTACTGTTCAAATAACTTCCATTGTTTAAAGACTGACAGTCGGGTTATTTCAATATGTTCAATATTTCGAGGTTTCATTCTGTTGAAATTGTAACCTTAGCTTGAATGAGGCTTGCTATACATGTTTAGTACTAGGTTGGTCAGTAAAATAAAACCAGATCCTTAATCACCACCCAGATTTGAGAGAAATAAAAAAGCATTAGTGTAAACTTATACAAAAGTAATCAAATATCTGATGATGCTCATAGTCATATATTGGGGGTCATTTACTACTAAGTCATTTTATATGCCCACATGAATGCAATTTGTATATTGTCAAAACTCATGTCTGTCCTTCAAACTTGCTGAAGTTGTTTATTATCACTCTAGGATAAAACCTATTGAAAATAATAAATACCGAAAAATATTTAACATGAATTATTTGAGTCTGCTGAAATTGTTTATTATTACCAAAGGAGGAACTTGAAAATCAAAAATACTGAAAATATTTAATGAGTTATTGCCTTGAAACGAGCTACAATTCTTGACAGATTTTAAAGGAACTTTAATATTAACTGTAATATTGGACATTTTTTGCCCCAGAAAAGAAGTGTATAACTGAAGGTTGAATATTTCATTTCGGTGATGGTTTCTGTACTGTCATGTTTGTTTTTAAATTCAATGTTGCCAGTGGGTGCATATTACCTTACCTGTCAAGCTATCTTGATCATTGCTGTTGTGTTTCTTTTAGTCCTTCCTTAAAATGTTTATGCTTCATATATAGTAAATGTACATGTACACAGATTACCAACACAGATATTTAAATTGGTTAACATGTTGGTAATGACTTTTCTCAAATGATAAACAGATTCAAATATGCAGGAAGAAAAAAAGTAATGAACTTTTATATTAGGTAAGGAAAACATATCCTATCTAAGTGATAATGTTCTGTTGATATAGTTGAGAGTTGTTCCAGCTGTAATATTTATAATTACTATGTTACTCATGGATTAAAGAAAGATACAACTTATTGTAGATACTGTTTTTAGTTGTAAGTACATAAATCAGGGCTGTTGATTTATTTTTTCCCAGTCGGTCCTTGTTTAAGATGATATCTTGTGGATGACAAGCTAGCCTATGCTACACTAAGTACTTTTCAACTTGTATCCAACTGTATACTGTACTTCAATGCCATGAATGATTGGTAATAATTAATACATCACATCAGAATAACATAATCCAATCCTCAAACATCTACAGTTATTCCATAGTTTTGTTCTAAATTACAAATGCTTTATATAACTTACTGAAAAAAACAATGATATTTGATTGTATATGGCTAAGGAATTGGATTTGATGTAGATTAAGTACTGGGTAATCCTGTGAAATAGAATGAAAGAATCTCCATAAGTTTTGGGTTTAATCTGGATAAGTTCAGGATAAGGTAGAGAGTTAGGAAGAGCTAGTAATAAGCAGTGTATTATATAGTGTATATTGAACAGGTAATAAGTGTCAGTATTATATCATGACTGAGAATGATTTATATATATACTCATAACTTAACCTTATCTTCAAACAAACATTTTCTTTCTACTTCTTTATAAACATACTATAGTTTTTTCTCTGTATCTCGGTCAATAAGTATACATTACTTCTTGCGCCATTGAAGAAAATGGCTACATCTACTATGAGTTCTACAGTATTTAATTTTGGGTTATTACCATTTCATTATGTAAGTATACTTTTATTAATATAAAATTGAGGGGGGGGGGGATTTTTCTGAGGTACAAAGACTAATGAACAGTAAATGCTTATTTAAAAAGAATTTCTGTTTGAAGTCTAGTATTGTACCGTACCGTACTCAAATTAATAATTTCTCCATTTTAAAATGCCTTACCGTCTGGTGCAATGATAGTGTTTCCAGTGAGAATTGTAAAGTAAAGCTAGCTTTAAAGGTATAATAGGTGTTAGAATACACTCGTCCTACGGCTTATATTTGTGTTTAACATTGATTATTGGTGAAATAATTATGCAACCCACACTTTATCAATTTTTAAAAAGTGACAATTAAACTAGATTCGGAATTGAAAAAATAAAGTGAGTAAGTGATGAATTTGTTCTGTTTGAGAAACTAGCGCGTCTGGGTAATCAACACAACAACAAGATAAGGCAACATCCCTTTCATGTTCAAGCAGGCTCTAGCAATCATTTTCCGGTGTATACAAACAAATATTCCAAGTGATTCATATTTGTTGAATATTGTGTCCGTCCAGTGTCAGAGTATACATTCTTAATCATATGAATTGCTTTTTCTAGGTCTTCTGAGAATTTTAATATCATATCCAGTTTGTATCTTCATCTTAACTTACTTAATAAAAAATACCTTATTCTATACTTAGAAATGTACTTAGAAAATCCTCTTGTTCAAATTGAGCATTGATGAAATAAATCGCTCACATTTTCTTTTCATGTATTATTTGTTCTTGTCTGTTCTACCTTTCTTTAACAATTTACATTGAATTTCTTGTTTTTTAATACAAGCTTGGAATTTATTTGTTTTTCTTTTCTGACAGCATTTGAAAGTAAAGAACACTTGTAATGTGTATTTTCTTGGATTAATAACAATTCTATGGAATGAAAGTTAAGCTTGAATTATGATTGGTTTCTATTATAAACAATTCACTTTCTTGTCTAATTAACAGAGAAAGAATTTGGGATATTTGAATGTATTCCATATTTCTCATACTTTCTACATAGTGAGAATTACTGAATAGACAAAGTTTTCAAGAGAAAATATATTTTTCATACAGTAGATAATGCAGTGATGGTCTGGAAACTGATTGGCTAATGAATCACATAAAATTTTATTTCAGGAATATATTCAAAAGACATATGTTTCTGTTTTGTTCTAGATTACATATAACTATTTGGGGAAAGTTTTTTTTTTTTATGTCATGAGAAATTTGATGTGACGACAATATTATGAATGGTAATAGTACTAATTTTGTAAGTTGTTTTAATAATTAACATTAGAAGCAAAGAAACACTTCATTCAAATCTTATTTCAAGAACAAATTATGAAGAATTTATTATGAGTTTATTTTTGTGTTTTTAATAATTTGTTTTTGATTAGATTGTGACCATCCTGTTTGAATCTTATGCTACCTCTATATCTATACTAAATAAAGTTAATTAAAATCCATGTTTAAAAGAAGTAGAAATTGAAGTGAAATAGATTATAATGATAAGTTATAAGAGTAGGTGAAGAGTCAGTGTTTATCCTGAGTCAATATTTAGAAAGGTAAGATAATAAAAGTAAATGGTTTAGTGAGGTAGTTTATTCAGCCTATGTTTAAAGGTATTGTATATTGTGAACCTTGTAGAAAGGAATCTAGGTAGATATTTGTAGGTTGAGGTCATCAGGTACATATTATAAACAGGTGTAAAAAACCTGACTGAGACTGATACTATATCATATTAAAACAATACTTTATCCCATAATAATATGTTTAGATCATTAATGTTTTTATTAATTAACTTTTGGTTTCGAAATGGAATATGTTTTAGATGGTTGATTGTGTGCATTGGTTGTGATAATAGCATTACTGTGCCACAGTCACAAATTCACTTTCGTGTTCTAAAAAAAAGCTTTTGAATTCTACAACAGTAATAGAAAAGCTTTCAGTTATTTTTTGTTTATTAAACATGAAATTCTTTTTTTTGATAAAATGAATATTTATGTCTACCTACTAGAAATTGAAACTTATATCACAAGTTGGACTCTAATATTTCTAGAGCAGAGGACAAAGTTCTTTGAGGTGAAATGTTTGTGGTTATATATGTAGTGCAAACCATCATACTACCTTACATCTTCAATGAATTCATTGTTTTCTTCTATTAATTTATGTTCCAGCAAAATACAAGTGATATTTATTACAATGTCATAAAATAGTTAAAAGAGAAAATATCTTTATTTCTTATGAAACATTTGAAAAACATTATTTTGTGCAATAAGTCATTCATCTTTTGTCATTTTAAGTCCAGATAGACATGACTAAACATCATAAAGTAGCAAATTCACTTAGATAAGTAACATTGTTCAAATATAAACTACATGTGAAAATACAATTATAGGAACCTACATGTCTCTCCATTATGAGAAAGACATGTAACTGTGTGTCCACGGATTGAAATTCGTGTATTTCCAGTGGGTGAAACGTTTCAGTTCGAAAACCTCTTCTTTTGCAATTTGTCAAGGGCTAACTGAAAGCCAGCTTAAACAAAGCTGCTAACTTTTTGTTAACTTCTGATAAAATAGCAAAAGTTGTTCTGGAACCATTTATACTCAGTTTAAACACAGCATGCAACACAGCACCATTGGCAATAAAGCTGGCTTTTAGCTATCTTTATTTCACGACTCTCAGTGACATGGTTTATAGCAAATTATCAATACCTAAAAATTTGACTCTATTATCACAACTACAAAAGTTGTATAATGCTGGATCAAGCCTATCCCCAGTCAGTAAGGTATATATACAGTTGATGTTAAGTTTATTTTCTTTGTCAAAATGCCATGGAACAACTCATATGTCTTAATTATTTTATCATATGTGAGTTAATCTGGGATTAGTCTTATGTAGTTTTCAGTGATAAACCAAATTATTTTGTATCACAAGGTTTTTTTTTATGTAAGCACTTGTGTGGTTGAAATAAAATTTTAAAGACTAAAGAATGGTCACATTTTCCAGTCATCTGGCAATTTATATAAGTATCACAATTCATGGTCACAGTCATAGCCTAAACCTCACTGAAACAACTAATAAAAAATCTGTAAACTTCTTGGAATTGGAATGGTTTAAAAAAATAAAAAAACTTTCAGCAGAAATCAAATAGAAGATTGTAGTAGTAAAGCACTAGGATATTAATGGTCAAAATTGTTATATCCCAATAATGTGTTATTAAAGGCATCTCAAAAGGTTGAAAAGCATAATACACTTTGGACTATGGTAACAGTGTGGATATTTTGGCCGACAGTGATGAAGGACTGATCAAAGGGGATGTGAAGATAAATTTAAAGTTTTAATTGGATTGCCCTGGATTAAGTTCTCTGAATAAAGTATGAGTGTATTTAATGTGAGTAGTTAGTTGTCAGTCTAATCTCCACTTTGGAAAATAATGTTATTGACAACAAGCAAAAGTCCAGTATATGGAGTCCATTATGGATCTAAGTATTGGACTCATGGTCGTTTGCCCGTACCAATATGTTGGAAATTGATCGGCAAAGATTAAAGGGTATTTTAAATAATATTAATAAAAAATATTTTTCAGAAATACAAAATTAGAATATTGCATGAATAAACTAATGGTTTATTAGAGCAGTAAAGGAATAAATTATTGTAGGACAGAAGTAATCGATTTAAATGGGAGTAGTAAAGAAATAGATTATTGCAGTAGTAATGTAATAGATTATTGTTAGTAAAGTAATGGATTTTAAGATGAGTCAAGGAATGGATTATTGCAAGAGTAAAGTAATGGATTATTGCAAGAGTAAAGTAATGGATTATTGCAAGAGTAAAGTAATGGTTTTTTTGCACGAGTCAATTAATGGATTATTGCAGGAGTCAAGTAATGAATAACAGGGGAAATCAAGTAATTGATTATTAAGGTTATTGCAGTAGTAAAGTAATAGTTTATTGCAGGAGAAAACTGATGTATTATTGCAGGAGTCAAGTAATGTATTATTGCGGGAGTCAAGTAATGTATTATTGCGGGAGTCAAGTTTTTTGGGTATTTTTTTGCGGAATTTTTTTCAAGTAATGTATTATTGCGGGAGTCAAGTAATGTATTATTGCGGGAGTCAAGTAATGTATTATTGCGGGAGTCAAGTAATGTATTATTGCGGGAGTCAAGTAATGTATTATTGCGGGAGTCAAGTAATGTATTATTGCGGGAGTCAAGTAATGTATTATTGCAGGAGTAAAGTAATGTATTATTGCAGGAGTCAAGTACTAGATTATTGCAGGAGTATAGTAATGTATTATTGCAGGAGTAAAGTAATGGATTATTGCAGGAGTCAAGTAATGTATTATTGCAAGAGTAAAGTAATGGATTATAGGAGGAATAAAGTAATGGATTATTGCTGGAGTCAAGTAAAAGATTATTATAGGAGTCAAGTAATAGATTATTAAAGAAATCAAGTAATAGGTTATTTCAGAAATCAAGTAATAATTTTATGGGTAAAGTAATAGATTATTTTATGGGTAAAGTAATAGATTACTGCAGTCCAGTAAAGTAATGGATTATTGCAGGAGTCGACTATTAGAATATTTGAGAAGTAAAGTCATAGAGAAATGATAATTGTAGACGAAATGAAATAAAATATTTAGAAAGAAATAGAATATTGACTAATTATTACGTTGAAATTGAGTCAGTGTTGAGTTCACACCAATAATGAAGCTCTACAGTTGATTATATCCATCTGTTGCTAGACATAAATATGTGAACTATTTACTTAAGGTTTTTTGGTGTTAGATTTCGCCTGTTGAATGTTTATTTGCATTTTTTTTCCCAGTTACTCCTGCTGTTAGAAATACTAGAAATATATAGCGTAAAGTATGTATCTAAATGGTTGCAGTAATACATGACCTACCAAAATCTGTTTCTAGCTCAGCACAGATTCTCTCTTTAACTGAGAATGATACATGTTCCTTATGTAAGGCAAGATAAGAATAAGAAATTTAAAAGTTACTGAACTGGGTCATTGAACAAGTCACTATTGTCTGTATAAGACATGGTCTTTAAGAAAAAATCCAGGACTGGTGTCACAGATTTACTTTAAATCTAAACTACAAACCCTTCAAAGTAATACCTGTAGAGTCTTAACACACCTTTCAATCCCTTTCTGTCACACCAGCATAAACTCTATTAGAAATTTCCTGCAGCTTCACAGTCTTCTTAATGACCCACTTGAACTTGGGAAAATTACACATGTCAGATTAGTAGGGAGGATGCACCTCATATATTATGGATAGAGAATATGTACTGTTGAAGAACTGTTTTAAGGAAATAAATAATCAGATACTGACTTATTATATGAAAGTGTTGATAGAAATAAATAAAGTCAATATGGCTAATCTGAACTTAAATATTCAACACCACAATTATTGACTTGTTTACTTTTGATGTTTTTATCCACAAGTTTCATTCTTAATCTGATCAATTTACAATAGATTTATTCCTGTCAGCCATCTCTTTCTTCTTTAATTTACATCTGAATACATATTCTACATTTTATTGCATTAGCCTTGTAGGTGTAGTTATATGTAGTTAAATTCAACAGGCAGCAGGTTTCTGTTAGCTCATGTCAATATTAACTCACTATTTCAACAAATTTTACTCATTTTCTTCCTCAGCAACTGTTTACTCACAGCTAATCTCTTTATGTACTGTCTCAATAATCTAAATAACACACGAATCTACGGCGTGAATAACACTAGCATGTTGTGGACAGAACAACTCTCTCCGCAATTCACACTTCTTTCATCCGTGGATTTCTCAGATTTTTTTCTTACCCGGTTTTTTTCCATACGACATGATACAAGCCATTTCTGCGTACTGTAAAACTGTTTGTAACATTAGCTAGGAAATTTAAGTCAGTTTGTTAAAGTAACAACATGTTTTCAGGGTTCAAATCCGCTGGTTATTTTATTCTCTATGTCAGGTTTGTTCGTTTCTTCCTTAAAAGAACATAAAGATTTTAGATTTTATTGACATTATTTCATTTTAGTATTAATCTGGCTATATTTCTTTGAAATGTACAGGATATTTACTATGTTGATTGCCTGACTTGAAGAACATGATCAGCTGAAAAATGTCCAAGATGTCTGATTCAAGCAATCCACAGATTCTGATATTGCTGAGGATTGTGAACCAAATATTTATGATCTAATCAAGTTCAAACCAATTTTATATGTAAATATTTTCAAGGACAAGTTTAAATCACAAAACAAACAGGCAGTTTAGTTAGTGAGTTATTTGAAATTAAAAGAAAGACCACAATTTTTTTTATGTTTAACGAAACTTACAGTTTTAAGTTATATTGAGGACGTTACTTTGTTTTCCTGAACAAAAGATGACATTTAAAGGTTGTTTATTCAATCTTCTTGTAGAGATATCTCTTAAACTGTATTCATTTAAATATATTCTCTTGGCTTTTGGAGAGCATCTAATTCACAACTGTTTCTACAATAAAGGGCTAAAATCAGGATTATTTTTTGCTGTATGTGAATAGTTAAAAATTGTTACTACCTTTATTATCAGACACAATTTGTGTTATATTTTGATTTTGAGTAAACTCATTCTGACATTAGTGAAATTATGATTGATGAGTTTTTATTTAAGGGATTAAGGCCCTTGGTATAGAAAACAGTTCTAAATGCTAATCTTTCAATGGTTCTAAATGTTCCAAAACCAATCCCTTTATTTTGTTATACAGAAAATGTATATATGACAATAGTCCTATTTGTATGTTTGACAAACAGGATGTGTTATATATTCTAGATGCGTTTTAAAATTTGTTTTGTGTGGAGAGAAAATATTATTTGATGTTTATGTTATTAAAATGACAAGTTGGTTGATAAATGTATATTGCGGTAGCTGGAAGGTATAAATTTTACTATAATAAACTGAATAACCTTTTAGACATGATATGTTATAGATATTATAGGTCAATAACCTTGGTTTAATATTTATATGGCAGATATCTTTTATTTACTCGTTAATTGATCAGTAATATTTTAAATCCGCATTACATTTTATAACAGGTTAGTTACAAATAATTCAGCAGAAGGTTCTGGCACAGGGTGAAGTACTTATGATATTGTTAAAATGGTAATAATTTATTTGACATAAATGCAAAATATCAAAAAGATTATCATGATATTGATGTTTTGTCTCATATATACCATACCAGTATTACAAACTAAGAATCAATGAATAATGTGAGGTAAATCTTTTTCTTACTCAGGGTGTTGTCAAAGGTCATCTTTAGCATCATGCTTTGAATTCTTTCTGGTAAATACATACAATGTCCCATGATATCCTTTAAATATTTAATACTAAGTTGCTTTCTTCAGAATGATCATAATTTTAGAATTATCAGATTGTACTTGAAGCACTACATACAATATCAGTGGTGGAAGAAATTTTTCTATGTTTTCAAATCTTTTAATATTTTCAAAAGGCGTATGAAGTAACGTCACATTTGATCTATTTTAAACCATGCCTGTGGAAATTTGTCTAAACTTGGAATTTAATATTGGAAACATTGTTAATTTGGATACTGTAGATGGCGTAATAAAACGCTCCAGGCCTTGTCCTATATTTTATTCATCTAAGCATTACTATAGTTTTAACTTATTTTAAGAAAAGTAACATAAATAGTGATGACAAATTGTTGTGGTATTTCTTTTCATTAGAAAAATTTTGAGGAAACTTTCGTCGTTTAATCAGTTGAAAAAAGATATTTTTATATTTATTTAGTATGGTATGAATACTATATACTTGAAAGTGGCATATTTGACGTGAATTCAGATCACTCAATAATATAATATGAATTATTTCATACTCATTATTGCCCTCTTATCACTATCATTATCAACTTGGTAGTGGATATTTTAAGTTTCTTATTAACAATTTTAAAAAATCGCTTAATAACTTCTGAGTAACTCTTGGAATTATTTGCATACATCAATGAGCAATGTAGAATTATTTCCAGATTTATTTCCATCAACTATATTATATTGGTAATTCTAATTCTCAAGTAATTTAATTAATAAAAAAAAATATTTTCTCTATATTGGGGTGTTAGATATCAGCAAAAATTAGGAAGAGAAATTACAACCACAAGTTTAGAAATGACATTACCAAATCGAGTTATTTAATCTAGTTATCTACTTAGGCTGACATGTCAAACATGATGATTGACAATATAACAGCTGCTAACCTTCCATTATTCAATATGCTGGCATTTTTTCCACTCCTATCAATTTGCAGTCAATTTATCTAGTTTTATTTTTCATGAAACATAATCAATCTATCTTGCCACAAGTTAAACCTTTTAGCTAGGACAGGCATTAACTGTCATGAAGTTGTAGCTATAACACAAGGTTAACTATGATGCAAGTTTAGCATGAAATAAAATTTGCAAAAACACAAGTTTAGTTTGTAGAACTAATTTCGTTTAGCTTTGCCAAAAGTTTCGCTATGACCCATGTTTAGCTTTAATTGAATGAAAATAAAATAAATAGCAATAGTATTCATTCACATTGGTGGTAATATCACAAATTGCATGATAAAAGAGAATAGATTAAAGTAGAAAGGGAATGACAATATTGATAATCATCAATTTCTATTCATTTCAGTCTGGCTTCTTTGTCAATCTAGTTATATCATACAAAAAATATCTGATGTTGCAGTTCTGATGATGTCTAATGCATTGAATATAAACACATAATACTGATATTAGAGAAGTTCCGCAGCGGGCCGGTTATTCCAACATAGCAGGTCATCACTTTATGTGTAGCTGTGACGTATTCGTAATCCGCATACTCGTAGATATCCTGCTTGCCTGGATATGAGCTTCCATAACCGTAACTACCGGTACACATATGATTTCGGCTAATTTAGGCCAAAAATCATTCACTCACACGTTAGAAAAGTCATCGTGTATAATCTGTATATATCTGTGGGGAAAATTCCGTGCATGCTTGTTCGTACAGTGTAGTATGATTGATAGAAATCAGATCTGAAGCGAGCGCTGTATCCGGCCTCAATCCGCCAGTCACGCAGATATACAAGTGCAAGGGCCCCATTCTGTGATTGATGTTTACAGGCGATATATGTAGAATTGTGTTCGACTTCGTACCAATTTGCAGTCCCCGGGATGTCTTTTCAGACGTCTGCTACACCACATTTGAAACTGGGGTAGGCCTACTCATGTTATGAAAAGATACAGGTTTACTGAAATCCAACCGGGATAGCGAAATGCACACTGTACTGGCCACATACGCTTACACTTACGGATACGTATCCATCCAGCCAGCATATCCCACCTGTTGCTGAACCTGTCTAATGGAGTGAATTTCTGGAAAAATATATTCATGTTAATGACACTTGTGAAATGTTGCATATAATCTGAGTTATTTCATAGAATAGATATTTCAGATACCAAAACGTCTGCTGCTACGCTTGGCTAATAATTGTGAAGTATGAATACTTCTGGAATTGAAAAAACGAACATTGTATTTCAAAATTGTATGCTGGGTTGACAAGACACCTTTCCTCTTGATTGTCAAACAATTGAACAATTTACTTTGTTCAAATATAACATATTATCTGAGTCTAGGTAATGTAACACAGTATTATGAAATGAAAGCTTTCTGTTTCAGTTGAACTCTATGAATATATTGGTAAATTTAATTCAATTATTTATTTGTAACCTAATTATCTTATTCCATTCCTTCCTTACTGAATTGTTTTATCAGCATTCTTTTGATTGTAGACATGATATGGTTTATGTCTTTTGTGCATTGTGTCAACAATTGATTTTCATGCCATACAAAACTATTATAACTAGGCTTCTACCCATACAGACTAGGTTCATATGTATTTACCATATGTTTCTAAATGGTTCATTTACCTTTTTACTGAGAAAACAAGGCTCATTTATTTTAAATGTTCTTTTATAGATTTGCTTGTTTTGTTTTTAAAATAGGTTAAACTTTTGTCTGATCAGTTAAAGATTTTGCAATAGATCTAATAGTTTTTTACCATTTTAAATTTGCTTCAAGTAATTGAAGGTCTCATTGGGGATCTTAAGTACCTCGAGATATCTAGTAGTTGCTACTTGCTGACGAGTAATATTCAATCAGAAACATGATATTGTATCCTCTTATGATGCTATCTCTAAATGTCGTAGCAGAATAAAGAATTGAATAATAGATAAAGAAAAAAAACTGCAGTATCTAAATCAGTCTATATTTAATTGTATTAAAATACCAATAATTGACCTATATAATGATGGCTACGTCACCACTATATTATATTAGAATCAATGTGGAATGTAGTAGAGTATTGTATAAGGTTAAAAAGAACTGTTACTGGAATGTATTGATTTTAACTAGCAGATATAAACAAATATATCATGACTCATATACTTTCATTTATATTCACTCATTAGTGATTGTTCACTCTGCAGTTTCTCTCTAGATCTTCTTACTAAATAAGATATATATATTGAGATTTTCAAATCTAGATTTACATATGCACAGATTTTAAAAGCTGCATTCTCAAAATAATCTTAATGCTATGATGTCTTTACTTCTAACACTTTTCTCTTTGATACCCTTGTGCTTAAAGAATACTTGGCCTGACTTGAATATGTATCCAGTCATTTTGGATAAGACAATGATCATGTAATACATTTGATTGACATAATTTGCTCATTACATGAACATTCAGTTTATCTGGAATTTTTTTTTTTTGCATGTCACTTGATTTTTAAGAACAGATTCTAGCAGTATGATATTTAAATACTTTAAAGTAAAAAGTTGCTCTGAATCAGATGAATTTTTACCTTATAATTCTTTGATTTTTCTTTAATTGATTTTGTTTTGTAATTAACAGACATTTTGTGTGACCATTAGTTACTTACATTACTGATATCTGTACAAATTCCTGGACAAAATAATCCACATTAGATAATGGAAAGTAAAGAGGATATTGGCTGCAGGCTAAGTTTATAATATTTACCTATAATGATATTCTGACGTCTAGACTTTTATGTACATTTAGGCTATTAATATCACTTTATAATAAGATAATATTCTTTTGTTTTACTTTTTTATTCAATTTTAACATCAAAGAAATTCAAGCTTTTGGTCCTAATCCCATTCTTTTGAAATTTGACATTGTGTAAAAGGGTTGATAACTTGCCCCAGGCTTCACAAATACCTCTGAAAGTTTATAGTCCAACAGTAATTTAACTGTTACATGAAGAATTTTACTTATATTATTAAGATAATGGGGAAAAAAACGTGTGCAGAAGAAGTAAGTTGGAATCGTCCTTTCATGAAATTTGGCATTGCAGAGTTATTTCCCTCTATTTGGCTCTTTCATTTCAGAGAATCTTCAGTCAAATGTTGCCCCATATGAAATCTGTATTAAAGAGATGGTGATTTATAATTCTGTAATCAATTAGTGATTGGACATATTTGCTGAACGGGGAAAAATCAATTTATAAGCGGCACTCTTAATTTTATTAGTTTTAGGGATTATTTTATTCTGTGAAAGCAGGGTCGTGTAAGTTGCTAAATGTTTTCATCCCTCTTTGTTATTTTGGGGTTTTGATCCAAAACTGAATCGCCTGATAATAAGAATCATGTATAAAATAAAATCCGATCAGAAGTCAGTTTTCTTATTGATATAAATTGAAGTTAGATATGTAGGATGATAGAACAATATTGACAAGAAAGTTTCTAGCCTTTTATCTTTTATACTGTTTAAAGATAATCTATATTATAATGTGAGGTCTAGCTATTAGATTATTTGTATAGTAAATATTACTAAGTTTTGTATCATTGCTGTTGATATTATGGACTTCAATATTATTTTATTATATATTTATTTATATGTATACATATATATATGTATGTTTTATGATTGCAGAAAAAGTTTCATTATTACAAATGTTTCACTTTTTCTATGAAAATTAACATATGTATAAATAATAAAAAATCCTTCATTTAGTCTGAGATAAATATAATGAAACAATCTTGTGTACCTTAATGTATGATAATGATCAGAATTAACTGGTTTTGCATAAAATTTTTCCAAACTTACTGTTTTACAACAGAAAAGCAATTCTATGCAATATATTACAAAATTTTCCTAAACAAAATAAAACATGATAGTAAAATACAAGAACCCTAGTTTGCTTAGTCATTTTAAAGATCAGCAATGAGTAATCACAGTCCCCTAAAAGGGAAGAAGATTATCTATCTGTGACTTTTCTATTGACATTTTGCCTGAAAAACTTTTGAAATCAGAGTTTGTTATTTATTATTCATTGTTCTGTTTTGATTTACAATGACAGTACCTAGTATATAAACCTTGAGTTTGTTATTAGGTTATATTAAATAGGTTAGGTCAGATAATAATATGAATTATATTATAAGGTCACCTTATTTATATAACAAATTTACCACAAATAATAAATCATGATTTAATTAATTGATAAACTTGTAATTATATCCAAATTTGTTCATAATTTGGTAATTAAAAAAGGAAAGGGTGCAACCTGACAATTGCCTTCTAATTTCTAACTAATTCCATTATATATTATAGGGCTGTCCTTATATAATAGAAAAAAGTAAATTTTATTTATTACGAATATTAGAAGGGGTTCCTTGATTCTTTTTGTATGTAAAATAGTTAAAAACAGTTCAGAAGTATGGGCATGTATCAGTTGTTCAGTATACAGATTTGTATATGAAGGGAAATAACTCTATTTTCTTCACAGAAATACATTAGAGATTGAATTATTTTTATTGGTTGCAATGCAACATGTTATGAAATACAGTATGTTCTGATAAACAAATTGGTTATTAGAGGTTTGCCTTGAAATTTAATTTGTTCAGCAATCCCTAGACTATCGAAAACAACTATATATATTCTCTAAAACAATTCAATTAGCTAGACACAGTGTATAAATAGCTGATAGTTTATACCTTTCATTCATCAATACCTTCTAACAGATGGTATATAACTAAATATCATTTGGTAAACAGATTACATCTTATTAGTGCCAACATCATTTCACTTGTTTTCTTCTCTAGAAAATGACAGCTATACAGTATGATGTATATAATAGTATCTGGTAAAAGAGTCTACAATGATTTATGATTTATGCAATGAAACCATGAAACTAGAAATATTATAAAGTGTGAAGCAATTGAAAGAATTCCTACGTGTACTTGTTCTTGACTTACATAACACATCAATCTAAGTTTTTTGTAATTTATATAATATTTAACATGTTGTGTCTCAGAGTTTCTAGAAAAATCATACGGTTTGGTCTCTTGAATCTATTCCACATGCAGGTTTGAATAATTCATGTTTATATGACAAGGCTTTTATCTTGATATGGAAGAAAAATAATTTGTGAAATATATATTATGTAACATCTGTTATATGATTGCGGATGTTACATAAAGATTTACACATCTGGACAGTTTAATATGTAAAGAAAATTTTGAATGGAAAATAAACTTATTCGTCTTTATATTCAATACTCTTAAGACTTTTATCAATTGTTTTATTTCATAAGATTATATTTGTTACAACAAATGAAATGTTAGGACCCTGCAGTTGAGTACAAATGACAGTATGGTATATATTTTTGCCACAAGATGTCCTGATTAATAATAAAATAAATCCTCTAATTATAAAGATTATTGTAACATTAGAGTAAAATACAACACAAAACAGGAAATCAAACATCATTATTTAACCTCCACTTTTGCGACCTGCTATTTTTTTTCTTGATCCCAACATCAACCAGCCCTTCCTGTCAGCCATTTGTAGAAATATGGCTTTAATTTAGGAGCAGTTAGAAAGTTAGGTTATAAGTTATTCTAGCCTCACCCTTGATCTTTTCATGGCTACCCCATCTGGTTTACTTTTATTTCAATGTAACGAGACAAAAACTCCTCTCTTTTCAAAGGTTATGACTACTCAATGTGAGAACTTTCCCTTTACTTTAACTGAATATCAAGTATTCATCATAATCATCATTATACAAATTATTATTTTGACAATTTTCCCTTTGAAACTGGAATGTGTTAGATAAAAAACATTTGGAAAGCCTGTTTTAACACTAACAGTATAATTTTCACAGAAACATAATGAACTGGTCGGGCTAAGACACTGTATTATATTCTTTTTTTGATTCCTAATACATTCTTTGTTGCTTAAATGAATTGCATCCAAGGTGGTATAAGGATAAACCCTGTTGAAAATCAGACCAATCGAAAATTGTTTGTTATGAGTTTTTGCCCTTGTTCTTGAAAAAGCAGAGGGCTGGTTTCTTGATAGATTCACAAAATATTTACTATGAGTTATTGCCCTTGTTCTTAATTTTTTTATGGACTCAATAGAGAGCTGTTTTTTGATGGATTTTGATGAAACTTGGTGTGAGTGATTATAATCACCCTAGGAAAACCTATTGAAAATCCTCCCTGATGAATTGCCTGCCATTATAAATTTGGGCATGTAAAGATGACCATCGCCTTATTACATGCTTTGATTGCTTGTGAATTGTGCAATATTTTGTATATAAGAATAACAGAATTTTTTGTGGAATGTAAATACAAACAAATTAAATGCATTCAAACGCTGAATCATATTTTCATGGATAAGGATGGGAAATTGATATTTTACCATCACATTTGATATTATATTTTTGAGTGGGCCTTTTAAAGTGAAATCTGGCTTAAATATCTTCTTATTTTTTTTTCAGAGTCTATCAGATGATAATGTGAAGATGGATATAAGGTAGGTGATTATTTAAATAGTTTACTCATCCAAGATGTATTATAAACATTAATATAGCTTTAACATCCAAGATATTATAGGAACCATAAACATTAGTTAACATTAATATCCAGGATATATAATATATATTATCATAATTCAACATCCAGGATGAACCATAAACATTAGCTAACATTAATATCCAGGATATATAATATATAATAATCATACTCAACATCCAGGATGAACCATAAACATTAGTAATCATTAATATCCAGGATATATAATATATAATAGTCATACTCAACATCCAGGATGAACCATAAACATTAGTTTTCATTAATATCCAGGATATATAATAATCATACTCAACATCCAGGATGAACCATAAACATTAGTGTACATTAATATCCAGGATAAAATAATAATAATCAACATCCAGGATAACCATAAACATTAGTGACCAATAAAATTCAATAATTTAAAAGTAACCATGCCAATTAAGAATCCAGGGTTGATTTGGGTCATAAATATAAAGATTAGTCTTAATATCCAATATAATAACAAATACATTGAACATAAATCAAAGATAAAGAACATAGTTTAATCATCAAATATACAAGAACATAGTTTAATATCCAATATACAATGAACAATATACATTGAACATAGTTTAATCATATAGACAAAGAACATAGTTTAATCATCAAATATACAATGAACATAGTTTAATCATCAAATATACAATGAACATAGTTTAATCATCAAATATACAATTAACATAGTTTAATCATCAAATTTACAATGAACATAGTTTAATCATCAAATATACAATGAACATAGTTTAATCATCAAATAAACATTGAACATAGTTTAATCATCAAATTTACAATGAACATAGTTTAATCATCAAATATACAATGAACATAGTTTAATCATCAAATAAACATTGAACATAGTTTAATCATCAAATTTACAATGAACATAGTTTAATCATCAAATATACAATGAACATAGTTTAATCATCAAATAAACAATGAACATAGTTTAATCATCAAATATACATTGAACATAGTTTAATCATCAAATTTACAATGAACATAGTTTAATCATCAAATAAACATTGAACATAGTTTAATCATCAAATATACAATGAACATAGTTTAATCATCAAATATACAATTAACATAGTTTAATCATCAAATAAACATTGAACATAGTTTAATCATCAGATATACAATGAACATAGTGTAATCATCAAATATACAATTAACATAGTTTAATCATCAAATATACAATTAACATACTTTTAACATCATATAGACAAGTATGTTATGACAACAAGGTAAAGATATTTAACTAGATAGATTTAGGACAGTAAGTGTCTTAATCTTATATATAACAAAGGATTGTTTTAAAGTACAAAACAACTTGTCATTGCCAATTTTTTTTATGATATGCACACGTTCTTTATTCATACAATAAATCACAAAATTTCTATTCATGCAACATAATCATTTACATTTTTAGCTCATAAAAAAGATGCATGAGATTATAAATGTCATCAACCATCAACTTACATTCTCAAAATAATATCTGCCTTTTTGTGTCATTAAATTCTAAATAATACTTTGATACAAGAAGACATGTCACATTTATTTTGTCTCAATTACCTACATGCACATTAGTCAGCAATTCAATGGATATAATGTTATCTATGTATTGCTTTAACAACCACTAACGTTTATTTGGTTTTCTAAATTACTCTCCAGTATGAAAATCAACTTCCTGTTCAGGAAAATTTGAATACAATATTCAGTTCTATTATATGAATGATATTTATTGTGTAGAGACAAAATTGATAAAACTTTTATCAGTCATTATTAAGATCATCACATCAGGTTATTGCTCAATAAGAACTACTACATTGTAGTCAATGAGTCCCAGAGTGTCAATAACTAAACTGATATCTTAACTTTGTTTTCCAACATAATCAGAATGGCAATACTGTTATTAGCCAATATGTTGACATCATTGACCTTTCTAAATTTGTAATTGATTGAAACTGGATTTAGTTATTAGCCTGTGTTTTTATTTACCATGACTTATGAAATGGGTAGGATAGTAATTTACTTCAAACAAGATCTGTAAAGCTTTGATGTAACAGTATATACTGTATATCCAATGGGACAACCTTGGATGTTCTGCATCTGAAGGTTCAAATACCTTTAGACTTTAATGATTAACAGTTAAATTATATAATGGTATTCGATGCCATGAACTGGGATAAAAAATAGAAAGAGTAAAAACATGCAACCTGAATATAGGTTCCTTTTAGTCTGGAAATCATTATGTAGTTAGATATGGGAATGGCGGAAAATGGTACTTACAATGATAAAGACAAGTTCTTTACTTAACCATTTGTTAATAATCGAATTTTATTCAAATTTAAATTTAGTTGACTGCGTGATTAGCCTGCATACTTAAACTTTACACTTTCAATTTAGACTATATGGTACAGATTAAGCATGCAGTTTTTTAATAACTAACTACAATCATGTGTTAATTTTTCTATTTTATTTATAATGACAGTCAGTCAATCTGTTCTTCATGTGTTACACACAATAAAAAGGAGAAATTTTTATCATTTGACATTTACCAACAACTGTTACTAACTCACCAGTTAGAGAGTTCTTAGATTGGCTGTAAAGATATGAAATGAAATGATGTACACCCTAGCAAATAGAACAAACAACACATTGTAATGATTGACACTACCACTCATGAACTTCAGATAAAATTTTCAATTTGAAATTTAAGTGTTGACAGATTTTGAACTGCTGGTGTCAGAGGAGTAATTCAGTTTTTGACAGAAAAGTCCATATGCTGCATCATAATTTCTGTTACTTCCCTGGGGTAGATTCAGGTCCTTTAGCTTTGATATCTAATACTTTTGAAGTAGTTCATTACTTGAGTTACCTCCCTTTCCCATTGCCTGTTGAGCCTTGGCTAATCGTTTCATCCTAATCTGTAAATTTCAAGTTCCAAAACAAATATTATCATGTTTTGTGGAACGTACTAAAATACTTATTATATCATAGCAAGGGAAATGACTTTGGATTTGACATGAATTTTTTGTAATTAATTGCTCGATCAATGTTAGGCTAGAGGTATTAATGGTAACATACCAGCATGGATTTCAATTATAGCAATGGAATAAAACATATATTCTGATAGCTAGACTGAAATTTAATTACCATAAAATATACTTTACTCTGATTAGTCTTCTAACAATCATCAATTTCTTTTATAAATTACACATGAAATTCACATGTATGCTAACAACAATAGCAAGGGAAATATTATCGAAGAACACTGGCTGGTTTTTAGAGGACGGTAGAACTAGACACTAACTCATCCTGCTGAGTTTTTAAATAGAAGAACGAGATGTATGTTGTGATAATTTCTATTAAAACATGTTTTTCCTTTTTTCATTATCCTTAACTAGATGACATGGAGTTTTTATATTCAGTCAGTCGATGAATTTGAAGATGATTGACTATGTGTCTGATAGTCATGCTTTCTGATTCCCTATTGTTTATTTTATAGTTATCACCTTGGGTTTATAAATATAATCAAATATTGAATATTATTGAAAATTTTGGTCACAGCACAATTTTTGTATAAAACAATTCATGCTCATGGGTTTAATTTTTTATTTTTATTGGAGAAGTTATTTATGAAAAGCATTCTATTGATTTAGGATATTATGGATGCATAGTTCAAAGAAAGATTAAAAATAACAATCTTCTTTAATGGTGCCTCACTCATTGCTGATCTCAAATCAAAGTCTGAGAAGTTGAGGCAGATTTGAAGAAAAGTAAATTTTTATGAACAGACCTTTTCCTCAGGTTATATATTTATGTAACACACGTTTATCAAAATAAGAAATTATTTCTGAAGTTTGACTTTAAAATAAGGTATTTTTGGAAGAAATTTAAAACATTTGAAAACATCAGGGAATAAGCTAGGATTTGATCTCTGTATGAGAACTGCTGCTTGTTATCTTATGTGATATTTTGACCTTTTCTTCCCAAATAATGAATTCAAAATATTTTCTTTTGAAAAAAGATTTGAATTTGAGCTGATATTTAGAATAAAGTATAAAATCTTTAAAATCTACATCTGTTTATCAGGAGATTGTTTTTAATCTGTGTCCGGATTCTGATTTTCAACTCCAGTATTACATCGAATAGATGATAGGAATATAGACCAGTTTATTTATAATTTATAATTTCTCTAGAAATAGTCTATAAAAAATACACTGTTTTTAATATAATTGTAATCAAATCTTTACAGCAGATGGTTTCTGACTTAACACACTATATTTCTTTTGTCGGGTATATTTTTTATCAATTTTCTTCCTTCCAATTTCAACTTGTAATTTTCTACTGTATTTTCCTCTACCAATTTTAAAACTGTGTATATTGATAAGTGAAATAGTACTTGCCACATGGTTAATACTGCTGTTTTGATCTATGATATAAGAAGGAAAATTAAATTGAAAATTTCTTGAAGCATTAAGAGTCTGTGTATATATTCAGGCTATTTTCTTTTAAAATTAAACATGAATTTCCTGAATTTGAGTTGAATCATATGCTAAAGATATTTTCATATAAATATTTATACTGATATTTCACATATCTCTTTCAAGTGGCAAAAAAGCCAATGCCAATTTGAATTCTTTCTGCATTTGCCTCTCAGTAATTTTATATTGATAAAGGGTGTTGGTCCTTTAGGCTATTTACTTCTGTTGTTCAATACACAATTCTCCAGCATTAAAGACTCAAGTGTATTCTTACATTCTATTTGTTCTCAGCTTATCTTTGTACAAATATTGATGATGAAAAAAGAAATTAGCAAAGTTAAGTTTTGAAAATAAACCTATTGATTGTGCAATACTATGTATTAATTTCAGCTATTTTTTGATATTTTCTTTTCCTAGCTTTATTATCTGGAGAGTAGCTTTAATTTGACGAAAATCTGTGACAATGTATGAATATTATTATATTGTGTAACAGGCTGTCCTACTTCAAACGTCTTAAAACATAAGTTTTTAACACATTTGAAAAATAAAATATCCAAAACAGTATACTGATTGATTTTCAAAAAAACTATATAACAGTTTATGGAAACAGAAATAACAGTATTTTGATTGAAGTGATTGATACGAGTAATAGAATATTTGGTATGTGGTATTAATTTCTTGTATATGTGAAATTAAATTAGATAAACTCCAATATTTAAAGAAAAGTGAAATATTTTATATGAGATGACCATGTCCTTTAATCATAATAGCCAGTCTCAATTATTCTGTCACTCACAACTATAAACACTTTAGATATTTGATTGGCACTTTATTATTAAATAGATGATATTTTCCAGTAAAATAATTTAAAAGTTAGTGTTGAACTATGGTATCAGGAGGGTTAATCTAATGAACCAGGGAGGGTTAGTGGACAGTTTGTTATCTCTATTGACTTGATGACCTGTCAATTGTTAAATTAACCCTCTATTTTCATTTGATATTGTTGATGATATTTATTTTCCTACCCTGGTCAATTTGTTGTTGATAGATTGTCTGTTTGATTACCAGCAATACATATAAATAGATAAAACCTTTTGGTTGACTAATAATTTATTGCTTATGATTTATGTAAAAGAAAAAACTTGATAATAAATGGCTTGCCATCAAAGATTGCTGTAACTTACTAGTTTTTTGTTTTACTTCATGATCTGTACATGAAGACACCTATATCTACAACTGAGATAATTTCAAATAAGTTCATTCAAGATTTGAACATCTAATTTTTTATTTGTTTGTTTTGTTGCAACAATTATATACAAAAACCAATAAAAGTTTCTAACTGTATTACTCTTGTTATTTTTTGTACATATATAGACATGATGGTAGGGGTTTGTTTGTAGGTAGTTAAAGACATAGATTTAAACAATATAATTAATTTGAAAGGTATTCTATAAACTGTTTCTTGTAAGGGAATAATTGCCATATTTTAACATTTGTTTATTTTACCATTTAAATTCTAAGAATGTCTTCAACACTAAAACAAGGAGTAAGAAGAAATATTAGGTATATTTTAAGTACAAAATATTTTAGTACACATTAGAATTTTCTTCCAGATTTCATGCCATACTCCTTGATATCAACAAGTCATACTGGGCAACTATTTTTTTTATCTTCATATTTGTATGGATGTAATTAAGTTTGCGTACATTTCTCTACCCAACGCATATGGGTTTGGTTTGGTGGCAGTCATGTTTCTAGGTCCATATGGTGGTAAAAACCAGGCATAAACCTCGGAATGTGAATGGGAATTTGTTGGTCTTTGTAAAGAAAGACCAAAATGTTGGTTTGAGTTCACCTAACTGAATCCAGATTGTATTGTTCTATTCACAGACTGAGGTGAACATTTGAAAATTAGTTTCACATTATTTGTAATGAGTAATACTAACAATGTTTAGTTAAGTAATTGCTGTCATTGTTATTGTAAACTTAACTTCATCATTGGGGCGTAGATTTATTCTTGTTTATAATTTCCAAATTATCGTAATAAATACAAGTTCATATTGAAATGTTTTCATATCAAATTCTATCAATATGCGTGACGTTAGTTACTCACACCTTTATTCAATGACAAAGATTTTGTCAAAGTATAGTTCTTTGTGGCATCCATAAGATGTGTTGCATTGATTTTGGAAGTTTCCTTCTGTGATTATTTCAGAGATCATTATGCTATTTTGTATTGATTAAAATTACTTTTGAGTAACTTGAAATTCTTAAATTATTACTATTAATTTTCTTAATAAAGAGTGTTGCTAAAAGAAATGTATGTATGTGGATAACGATATTAACAATGTACCTTCAAAGGAGTTCTTAATTAACAACAATATCTACTGCACATTATTCTACATATTTTATGCTACATTAAAATCAGTAGAAATAATAATTAATTGATAAATATTCATCATTCTTATCTGTGTGACCATCTAGATAACATCAGATGAATCGCCACTTTTCCATCCTCAATTTGACTAAACCTCAGATGTTCAGATACACTGTTCTACAAATGTTTCAGGATTTGATAGAGAAAATTCCTGTCAAATTAAAAATATCTAAAAGATTTGTATCAATTGATATTAAAGAGCAGTGAAATCAGAAAGGAATCCCAGATGAAGGTAGAATAAAGATTGCAGAAGATAACAGGAATTGATTGAAGAATGTTCTAACAGGGGAGATAATAAACTTATCCTGTCTTGATCAACAATATTTTATGATAAACCTGCTAGGTTATTAATCTGAACTGAGTAAATCACTATGTTGACCTCTCTTTCATTGAAAATAAACAAATAAAATATTGTATTTTAATAAATCCTATTTTGTAGCATTGGTCTAATTTGTTTCACAGTAATCTTACAATTACTAAACATTTATATCAAGACATTGTTTTGTGCTTAATATTAAATTAAGTATTATTCAATTTATGTTTATTAAGATGTTGAAGTGTCAGATTGTTGTAAAGATGAGTAAATGATGTAATGGGTTGGTTTATGAAATGTTAAAAGGTACGATTGTTTGTATTATTGATGAAATAGAGATGTTGGTTGTGGTTGATGTAAATGGAAAATGTGACATGAATATCCCCAGATCACTGACTCTATATAAATAAACAACACATGCAATTATCAAATACACATTTTCTAGACATATTTAATTTCTAAAATAATAGCCAGTACTAAATGGTTACACCAGTTACCTGCTGTTTTAGGGTGGAGAAATTTGTCTGATTTTCTAGAAAAATACTGTATTGTGAGGATTTATTTTGATAGAGATACTTTGTTATTGTTTGTGATTTTGTATAGATTTAGAGTTTGACTGTAGATATTTGTATCTGGAGAAACTTGCATTATCATAAGTATTTATCACAAAATTTTATAATTATCATTGTATTTGTTTACACATTTTGGACTCCATTGCTTTTGAACTATATTATGCTTTTATAAAACAAACAAACTATATGGATATACTATTTCTTGGATTTATTACACTCAACGTTTCACATACACTTACAGGTAGCGTTATCAAGAGAAATAACTAACAATTGTCTCTTGATAACGCTACCTGTAAGTGTATGTGAAACGTTGAGTGTAATAAATCCAAGAAATAGTATTTCCATATAGTTTGTATGTTTTATGTTACTCCTATTCCTATATGTCATATAAAGATTATTATGCTTTTATGTAATTTTGTGATTCTGGTAAAGGAAAACAAAAGAAACTATACTTTTTTGTGTCTGGGTGAGTCCACATAACTAACATGGTATTTTGTATATTCATGACTAACAACATTTGAATAAATTTGAAACACGGAGTCTCATATTTTTAATTTAAAATGTTGAGTAAAAAATAAGATAAAAATAAAAATCAAGTTGTAAGATCAAAGGAAATTATGATCTGTTTTAAAAGGAAAATCCTCATAAACAATTTTTTAAAGAATTCTAATTGAATATAAAAAGATATGTTGACATATTCACAGTTGGAAAGGAGTTGAAGATTGTAGATTAATCTGTTGATTCTTTATAAAAAGATGATAGATATTGTTAATTGCCTGTAGATGACGTAATAAATCACAATGTAACTCTAGACTAAAACACAGCTTGGTGTAATCACACAACGGAAATATAAAAATTAAATTGTGATATTTGATTTTGAGGTTTTAAAGGTTAATCATAATATCCTTTAAAAGTTGATATTATACTTAGTTACCTTGATCAATAAAAAAATATACACAGATTTTGTTACACAACTATAAATTTATATTTGAGGACAATATCAGATGTATACATACTGTTGTTAAAGAGATCTTCCCGAATAAAAAAAAATAGCAATTAAGTCTTACATAAACTGAATTACCATACAATGTATTAAACCATCATGTAATGCATTTTCTGCTTGAACTTTAGTCAGTGGTAGTTTTGAAATCTCATGTTGTCATCTGCCTTATAGGAAAGAGTGACCTTGCATCAGTCTTCAAACATTATTGTTCCCTTCCAGTCGCTTGCAATAACTCCAAGTGAATTTGATTTTGTGAGAATTAAAAGATGTATATAGAAAGAAATATATAATATTGTTGATAGAATGTGAAATCAGAGGCTGTATACCAGTCCACCTGTCACAGTATATATCTAACTTTATATTCCCCTATATTAATAGATATCTCAGTACCACCATCTGTTTAGGAAACCTAAATACTGTTGAATAACATCATCTCCATCAGCATCCTAATATCTTTCATCAGTCATCTGACCATTAGTGGAGGTCCAGGTTCACCAGATAGCTCCTTATTTCTAATCATTCCACTGTTAAATTGATAATGATGATAACCCAATGTCTTTAGTTCCAATCTGTCACTCCCACTATCTCTACTTTTAATGAAATTACCAAATTCCTAGTAATTAAGAAGAAATTCCATGTTAAAGTGTTGATATATATGTGTATGTAAGAGTGGTAGTGTTTGTAACAGTTCATTAATATCCGTAATTATCTGTATCTACTAACTGTTGGAAACACTTACATCATCTGACACAATACATCCTCGAGTTTGTTTCTCCAACAATCTATATACATATATTGATATTGAACAATTTTCGTGTCATATTGTATTTCATTTGCTTCGAAGGATATAAGAAGTAGAATTTTGAAGCCTGCAGTATTTAGAATGAATATGATATGGAATGGTATCAGCTTTCAACCAGATAATAAAAGTATTTTCTAACTGTGGTTGTCTTCCTTAATGAAAATAGAAATATCTTCAAATCTTCAGATAAAACAGTTAGTAATCATAAATGTTATTCGCCTACTAAGTCTTGGACATGCTCTAAAATCTTGACATATTAAATTGAATAAAAACAGCACTTACTAGCCTATGTACTATTGTGTTTACCTATTGTATATATTTGTAATAGAAGATCAGTGACAAAGTGTATCATTACTAGATAATGGTAACTAAATACTATATATTTAATTGTTTTCAATTTTTCTATGAACATACATTATATGGGAACCCTTAACTACTATGGTATATGACTAAACATGACTAAGATATAGATCAGATTTAGAGAATATCTTTTCAAAAGAAGGTTTGGTAACCTGTACAAATGGGCGTGAATAAGGTGAAAGGTAAAACATTTTTCTGTGAGAACGAAAAAATTGTGAACTCAATTAAAGAATTAAAGAGAAATAAAATTAATGATGTCTATTGCATATTTTGTTGAAGAGTGCATTGTTTTAATCCTGAAATTTCGTTATAATTTTTATATCAGATAAAAGTAATCTGATTGATGTATATTTTAGTTCATCATTAACCCTACAGTTGTAATTATTAAAAAGCAATCATTCATTGTTTGTTTAATTTACAGGTCCTAAATTCTAAATTTACTATTCAAATTATATGTATCAGTTTTTTCAGTTTCGAAATATGTATCTTAATACTTTCTTTTCATTTCCATGTACTTTCTCAATTTATAGGTTATTTAACTTCATACAAAAATGAGTTTTTGTTTGTTTCCAAATATCCAAATACTGTCAGTTTTTAATTTAAATTAAAATAATTTCAGTTAAAAATATTCATATACATACAAGATTTCTTTATTCTATATATTGTTCCAGTATCTTTGAATCTTGACATCATATCCCAAAATATCTTCTATTTATATATTTATATATATCGTCTCTCAATTTTCGATTTAAATTTTTTTTTAATTTCCATTTTATATTGTTTCAAATACTGCAATATTTATTTAACAGACTGATAATACCTCTTTACCAGCCGAGAAATAGATTAACCCTGCAGTACCTATCAATATTTATATATTATGTAATAATGGATAACCCTCTATTTAAATAAAGAGATAAAGTGTTAAAATAGAGATAGGGTGTCTGTTGAGAGGGAAAGTCTAGATTGACTTGATGATATCTGCTGACAAGTTTTCAGACAGACAGCAGTACAGCAGACAATGTATAAGCCACATGTAAGTTAGAAGTTAAAACTTTTACTGTGCTGTACGAATCGAGTAGAGAGTAAAAGCTGTAAAGAGAGTAAGGTAACAAATAGTGAGAAATATAGTTAGTCATAGGTAGTATACCAACCTCGTGTTTACAGAACAATAACATTGTATATATACAATAGTTAAATATTATTATGTACTAAATACCATTTACCAACGTAAGTCAGTGAAGTGATCAGTCTAAGATTACCCGATATACTTTACCACGTTTTTACATTGACTGACAATACTGAAATCACTGTTCTCTTCAACGTAATTGTCCTGTGATAGAATACAGGGGAGATATCATCTATGATATAGATTTTTTAGGAGTTATCAAGTTTTTTTCAAGTGTTAATGTTGTGTTAATGTTATGATGGTGTAATGTGTAGAAATATCGTGTGTTTTAATTGTAGGGGTGTAATTGAGAAAACATGTAAAGATATATTGTTATATTCTGTCTATTGTTTATATAGAATAATACTTGAATGAATGAACCAATGTTTAAGAAGGAGAAAATGGGCCAATGTAAGCTGTGATACAAACTGCAGTGTATTGTGCTAGAATTTAAATAACGTTCTCATTGACGTGCGTTGGTGAATGAATTAAAACAGATTAACATATGAATTAAAGCTACAGTAGTTTATAAATAATGTAAAGTTTTTAAACCAGGCAATATAACATAACGATAGAATCCAACGTAATGGAATTTAGTCAAGTGTGAATTGTAAGAAATCTGATAATCAATTCCACTATGATTGAAGTTTTGTGACAGTTTAAATGAAATAGAGAACATTAAGGAAATGATACAGATCTAACATTTGGAATTTAGTTATTGTTAATACTAGTGCCTAGAGAATGACCATTATCAAGCTTGTGTTATTGTTATTCAGGATATTTTGATAGTAATCTTCGGTGCCAAGTGTATACCAAGCTGTTGATAGGTACTATCACATAGTTAAGTGTTTAAAGTATTCTACTCAATGAATTTGGCAAGTTATTTGAAGACAACACAAAATTCTGGATATTAATAATAAGATATGATAATAGATAGCTGGTGTTGTAGAAGTTATGATACCGTGTCAGATATTGATGGTACCAAGTTGTGATGTGTGGAGGACCCACCAGTATAAACCAGGGAAGGAAATATCAATATATTTAGTTTGAATGACCAGTATCCAGTAGTTAGTAGAACAGTTTACCCAGTAGGGAGGGTGACTGAATTTACTTCTGTATATTCATAGTTGATGAGGACTTTTGTTATTAACAAGTCAACAAATATTCCAATATAATTTGGATAATGTGTTTTGAATAAAGCAGAACTCTCCTATAGACATTGTGTTTTGAATAAAGCAGAACGCATATAGATTTTGTGTTTTGAATATAGCTAAACACTAACAATGTGTTTTTGAATAAAACAAATATCCATGATGTGTTGATAAAGTACTGTGGACATCATGTGGAGTATTATTCATGCATATCAACAATATGCTAATATGGGACCTTACCCCCTACCAGCTTTACCTCCTAGACCTAGGTAAGTTTATTTTATTCATCAGTCTTTACTGTCAGGTACATTTTATAAAGTCATAAACAAATCTAGTCCATAAAAACACAGCAATTACCTTTCTAACGACAATAGTTATTCAACCTAGATTATACAGTATTGTTACCAGTTCAACTAAAACATGCTTGTCACAGCCATTCTGTCACAGGTAATTTAAAACTGTAACTTGGTGAACTGAGGCTGCCAATTCAATCATTTATTTTTAAGTGTTAAACCAGTCACAATATCTCTAGTACTGCAGAATTAAATCTCTCATGAAAACCCACATGTATTGTTTGTTTGAAATGTTAAATCCCAGGAATTGAGGTCATCAATTTATATAAAGTGCTTTGGAACAGTCACTACTCCTTTGTCATTCTCCATAGTTCAATTGTTCCAGATTTATTAATTATCATATAATGATTACAAGACAAAAATGTTGAATTATTCAGATTGAATTATGATGTAATAGATTTTTTTATATTCATGTTTATTTAATGTAAAAGTGTTGACTTGACATTATAATGGTATGGAGATGTATTGTAGTTTAATTGATTAGATATTTGAAATAAAATATTGATCTAGATTGATTATTTTCCCTGAGTATATAGAACATTCTATTATTTAATAACTACTTCAATATAAATATTTCTACTTTTTACACCATTAAAGAAAGTTGAAATGGATAGCCTATAGATTTAGTTTAGAATGAAATGCAATACTTTATTGAAGTATTAATGTCAATTTTGTGAAATTATACTTGGTTTCATTTGTCTTCGAAATTATGGTGTTTAATACTTTCAATACATCATTCTGAGTTTCAACAGAGTTTATTGGCAATAAGAGACATTTTCGTCCTGCAATTTTCACGTAAACATATAATAGATATCAAGGTGTTTTTCCTTAGTGACTAATTTTTGTCATTAGTTTGTTTTAGTTTAAATGCTTTTGAAATTGGATACCTGAAGCTCTTACATAATGCTGGAACACTATTTTTGATTCCCTGCAAGACAATTTCTTACATTTACTGTTTTTATTTATTTTGTACTCAGTACACTTGAGCTATTCTTTTTGTACCCATGGAGTGCAGTTTGAGAATTAATTTCATTCTGTACCAAGCCTATTAAGTTGCTAATTTTGTACTAAGGTATTATTTATTCTCATACATTGTTTATTGCTACCAGTAAGTTAAAGTTGTGTCATGAAAAAACAATAAAAATACAACATTTTACCTTGTAGAATATATTAAAATATAATATAGCTAGATTAATGATTAGACAATATGCTAATTCACATTATCAACTGATAATTTATTATATTATATGACACTTTAGGTCATCCTAAAGTCTTGACCTTCATTACCTAGAATATTCAAACATTTTCAATTGTCTGTTATTAATTAAAAGTAAAAGATGTCCTACTGTTCCTATCTTACTTTACTAATGAATACAGGCAATGCTATTCAGTGTGCAATTAAGAAAATGTAGATGGCTGATGAATGTGGAAATTGCGATAAATAATTAACACAATTTAAATTTTTAATTTTCATTTCTTTTTTCCTGATTAAAAAAGAAGATATCATTATCTTGAATAAATGGATTTTGTGCATAGTTTGTTTTAAAGAGAATGGTCCCATTAAAGTACATAGCTTTTTTATGCAGGGACATATTTCTTCCAACTTAAATGTAAATGGGTATTTTCTTTTACTTTTAAATTGTTTTCTAACCACACTTTCATCTTTAATTTGTAAATATTAAAATGAATGAATCGCTATTGAACCTACACTTCTTACCTAAATATATGAGGGTCATGCCCTGACTTAGTTTTAGTATTGAGTCATCCTGCTGGTTTAAACGTGAATATCAGCTATTTTCACTTGTTACATGTCAACACAAAAAACAAAATGGAGGAAGAAAAGACAAATGGAGGGGGTACATGCACAAAGAAATCAACATACAGTTGTGCGGACATGTTTGAGGTTATAACATTTGACTGCTGTAATGTGCATTTCCTGTTCTCTATTCAATTTAGACATGATAACATTTTTTGAATTTCCTCATGGTAACACTTTCCTCTTGTCAGATAAATAACATGAAATACGTAGGAATATAATTGTATAGTATAAGAATTGCAGTTAGTTAATTCAATGATAAACTAGAGCCACTTGTGGCACAGAGTGGGACTTTGCTAACGTCGCAAATTGCAACAAACAGGCCGAAACATCTGATTTTCTGGGAGAAAGTGGCCAAAGCAACGAGGTATCCGTGTGCAAAGTACTTTTTTGAAAAACATTATTTCCTACAGACGTAATTCGCTGACCCATATAAATGGCAAATTGGAAGTTTACCCGGATGTGCCACGCCCATCTCATTTTTTTTGGTGTGAATCTAATCACATTCTAAATGTATTTTTACGGTACAAATTTGAAGCTTGTACATCTAATGGATCAAGAGATATACACACATACATTTCAAAAAGCGAAAATACTGCAAAATGTACCTTTATTTTCAAAAATCAAAAAATTCAATTTTCATTTTAACAAAATTTGTTATACATTGTTGGCAAGAGGTTAAAAAGTACCTTAAGAATCTGAAAAAAATAACACTCTAAATTAATTAGGTCACGCTCTAGAGCAGTCCAAAGTTGCGAATTTTGCTGTTTTCAGGCAGCTATAAAACCGGAAAGTCACCAAAGGTCAAGGTCACGAGAAATAAGCCCTCAAACTTCGAAAAAATTCAACCGGATGTTGCAAAATTGCAAAAGCGAAATTAAAAAATCGGCTCCCACAGTTTTTTTCAAAATCGACTAAAGCTACAGGAAATGTAAACATCGCGGAAATTAGACATAACCCTGAGGCCCCATTTTGAGTTTTACAAAAAAGTGACATTTCAAGATGGCGGCCAAAGTTTCACTTCCGGTCTGGATTTTTTCTTCTTCGTTTTTTTGTCTTCTAATTTAATTTAGTTTGACATAAATTTTGTTGCGATACATCAATTACAGCACAAGTAGGTCAACCGGAAGTTTAAACCCTTTTTACGCTGAAACCGGAAATGAAGCAAAAATTTTGACTCTGCCAATGTTTTTAAATTCATGGCACTTGAAGGCACCCAAATTTTCAGATCAATCGGTCTTAAAATAGCAAAGTTGCAAAAATGTGCAAAATACGGCAAAAAAATGTGTGCTACGAATTTTCGATTTTCGAAATTTTTTAACTGCTATCTTGTTGGAAATTATTTCAAGTTTCTAAAAATGCAAACCCGACGAAAATCGATCCAAAAATGCGACTTCTAGAGCCACTGACCGACTTTTTAGGCATGTTGCAATGCAGCACTTCCGGTTTTGCAAAAATGTTCCAATTTATATTTAATAGAAACGTCGCCACAACAGAAGGTGTAGAGAAGTTGTGAAATTGCTGCAACTATAGCAGCCTAGGCTGTGTGCCCTGTGTAAATTTCGAAAAAAAAAAAAAAAAAAAAAAAGAATTGACAAACCGAAAACAAACTGGGACTTTGCGGAAGCAAAGTCCCACAATGAGTAAATTTCTAGAACTTTTTAAGCACTTGTAGATTCAGTTTTAAATTCCTAGCAATAAACATATCTTGTTGAAGTCTCTGGTCATCTCATGACATTTACTTAAAGTTTTTGTAAAGTTTTGTTTGCAGACATTGTACCCAAGATGACTTTAGATTGGCTAACTCTTGTCTACCATTCATCATAATCCACTGTTTTATGATGTTTTTTCGGTAAACTTTAAAAATCTTTTAGATGTTTGAAAAACCAATAATGAATTTCCTCTAAGGGATTGTGTAAGAAATTTATCTCAAAGGAAGACCAGGTTTTGAGAAAAATGTTTGACCGTTTAACTATTTAGTTGATAATTACAATCATCTTTGTCTAATGACATAAAAAAAGAAGAAAGGTAGTGCAATGGGTTTTGACATATTTCTTGTGATATAATGATGTGTAGGTGTATAGATGGGGAAGAATGGAAGATGTAAAAAATGTATATATAAATATTTAACAGCTTGCTGCCGTATGATCCTGTTATAATATCTGCTACACCTCATTATAACAACTATAATAATCTGGGGAATATCTCACCTATTTATACTTCTATATCTCTCTACTTTTGTTATACTATGAGAGTATTTTGGTACCAAAATGATTTAGTACACCTAGTACTTTGGTACCATTTAGTACTTTTAGATATTTTTGCAAATTACTTGGGAGCCAGTGAGTGAGACGCCTACTCGCTAACCTGAGGGTCCAGGGTTTGGATCCTGGTAAAAGTCGAGATGAATTTTCGTGGCATGGTTTCCTCTTGTCAGTGTTGATATATTTGCTATTAAAGCGGAGAAGTTTGATAAACTTTGAAACTGTTTTTAAAAAGTCAAAATGGAAATTTGTACATGTTTCTGGTTTGTTTTTAAAAATTTGAACAGATGTTTGAAAACTGTAAGAAATCTGTAGTTGATTATTCTATCTTCATATTATCATACAGTCTTTACTGTTCACATAACCATTAATAAAAACACAGTCAGGCTCAACTGGGGTGCCACGTATATTCCCAAATCCATTCATCTGTTAGGAATTTTCTTTTTATATCTATCTTAGCCATATATCACAATCTGAGAGTGATAAGAGTTATCAAGACCTCCTATATTCTAAAGTTTTAAACTACATACACTGTCTATTGTTCCCAAACTTATCTTTAAGTAAATTATCATGCACTTAAATACTCATTTATTAAATAGAATGATGAAAAAATTAGGGTTTAGATTGATGAATTGAGATATCTTATGGTTATGTTTTGTCAATGTTGGTGTTATCTGTTGGTTTATTTTGTGCACCAATCATATATTCAATTCATTGCAAAAAACAGACATTCAAAATACTTTCTGAGTTCTGTCAAATTGACCAAGCAGTAATGGCATTAATGAACCATTTCCTTGAACTTGAATTTCCAATATCTTGCTTTCTGGTAACTGGAGGATTCTGACTTAATTCAGAGGGTGTTCGAACCTTTGTTAAAAAATGTTATTCAGTTATTGAGTCAGGAGCCTGTTTATGGGAATAGAATCATTAAAAACATTTTTGAATAAATTCTTTTTGTCCTTCCTTGATCCCAATGGGTCCAGTTTCTTTCTACTCTACCAGTGTGAATGTGAGTGGGGCTATCATTGAAAACACATTACAAAATAAGTTGTTATTTGGTTGTGCATGTAATAGTTTTATTTTAAAATCAAAAATATTCTGTGTTGAGGAGGATATAAAATTCTCTTCTGATATCATGTGGCTTTAAAACTTATTAATGATTGTACTTTATCATAACATTATATTCACCATAATATGTTTTTTTATCATCAAAAGAAGCCTGGTTCAATCTGACAGATAATTTATGGACAATCATATTTTCGTATTATATTCTTTTCTTAAAAACTCATTATTGTTGACAGTTATTTAGTAGTTAATATTTCTACAGTATTTAACAATTAAATATTCATCAGTAAACTGTCTCACATTCATTAAGTTTTCTGACTGGGGTTTGAAAAATGGTATAATTTATTTACTGCCTCAATCAAATACTGTGAAATCTAATTCAATCTTAATAGAGGCAAAGTTCATTTGAGATGATAGATTGATGAGAATTATTGCAACCATATTTCTTAAGATTCATCACATTATATTGATCCTTGACTATTTGGTATAAATGACCTTATTTCAGAGTGGCCTAAATTCCAGTACCAATGTTTGTTTGAACTACAGTGGTACATAAACTGGTTCATATAATTGCCGGTTGAAATTCTGTTTCACAATAAATTTTGAAATAAGGCTCTACTGATAATCTGTTGTTGAGAAGAAGTTATTGTTAAGTTTTACCACCAACTTGATCACCTATAATTAACTTAAGGAATTACAAACTCAATTCATCTAGGATAATATTTGTTGTATGGTATGAGTTGTAATAATGATAATGATTATTTAATGTAATAAGATTCTAGACTAGGTAGCGGTAGGTAATAACCTACACTAGGTAACTAGGTTTCACTGGGTCTAAATTAGGTCAATTGAATTATAGAAATCAAGTTAATTAATGTTCAATATTAATTAAAAATATATTGATTGTATAAGGGGTTCATCCTAAATAATCTTCATCCAATGCTTCATTGGACAGATAATTAGAAATTAATTGTATTTCATGTTTCTGACCTACTTCTTTTCAAGAAATCTATCACACACTAGTGTATGTATCTAAATAATAATGGTGTCTTTTCAGTCACCTCAAAACCATATCACAAAAATATTTCATAAGATTTCAAGGCCTGAAACTTAATATAACAAACAGGTTACATAGCATAGAGCATTAAGTTAGGTTTGTTGGTAAAAGTTCTGAGAATAGAACTATAGGTAAAACTGAGAGAGAGAGATGGGGATTTATCAGTATTATCTAAATGGTGAAATGATCTGGAAGTAACTTCAGAGAATAATCTTGTCACTATATTAGAAATGGATGGCCAATGTTTCATATTTAAATGTATATCTTGAAATTTTATTTTTTAGTAAAAACTTTCATCAGCACATTTGGCTGATCTTTGACTTGGTACAATTTCATCATGCCTGTTAATGTATATTAAATTGTTTGTATGTACTGAGATGAACTATAAACTAAGCACAATTATCTCATCTAATCTAAAACACAATAAATTTCTCTTACTTTCTTTCATTCTACATCTTCATTAAATATATAATTGTCATGGAAAAATTTAAGGTCACAAGATGCTAATAAACAAATTACCATGATAACAGTGTTTCCACAGAGAAGTGTGAAGTTAAGCTAAATTTAAAACCAGCTTTATTGAAATCTCAAGATTACCCCATGTAACGTGGAAACAATACCATGGTCATGTTCAAATACCAAAGAATTAAATTTTGTTCACAGATTTCATCAACCACAAAAATGATGTTTGAATGTGAATATCAAATATTTCAGACATTTTGTTGTGGTTTTGTGGTTTGAGAGAGTTTTTATTCATCTACCTTGTTTGACATTATTAAGCTGTGCGGTGATTAGAATGTGTTCAACTGTTCAATAAAATATGTAAATCATTAACAGTTAAATATCCAGTACCAAAACTTCTTAGCACTTGATAACAGTACAGTTCAAATCTTTTTATTATTGCTTTGTTCAAAAAATATGAAAAAACAAAACAATAGCATTGCTTGAGAGATGTAATAAAAAATATTGTAGGGAGAGGGGGGGGGGGGCTTTTTTCTTTTTGAGAAAGCATTGTCTAGGAGAATATTGTTGTCTGTGGCTTTTACACATTTATGTTCTGGCTTATCCAAAGGTTTTACTTACTTTTACATAGTATTGTCTAAGGGTCCAAAGGGAAAATGCACTGTTAAAGTTATTTAGTCAGAAAGTATTGTTAGAGTTTAGTAAATAAGATGTAGTATTGATGGTAATAGAGAAGTAGGCTCTCTACACCTGTCTCTAATAATTAAATATAAAATCTGGAAAGCTTATAGAACCATTCAGTTTTAATAATCCAAGAGAGATTTTAATTGTCTGTTAGTTCTGCATCAATAAACTGTGTAAGAAACAGCAACTAGACAGGTGAGAAGAATCAAGATGAGAATCATGGGAGTTAATTTAAAGAAATCTGACACCTTTTTTAGCCTTTTGCGGAAACTATTCATATTTAATAGTGTTACAGATTCAGAACGGTTCCTAAAAAGCTTGTTATATATTGAGGATATTGGACTGCGGCCTGTACAAACTATAAGTATCCGCAATAGTCATTAATGAGCCACAAATATTTATTCTTTAATAAAAACATGTTGTGTTAAGCTTTGAGCCAAACATAATGCTTAGTGCATGAGAAACTGCACGGATTTTTGTTGTTTGAAATGAATCTTTTATTGCCCCACCCAATAATGCCCAGTATTTGTTTATATAAAATGTATATAAACAGTGAGTGAATAATGTATTTTATTGGTATATACCTACATATTAACTTTCTTTATATCATCTATAAACTACAATAACTTTCAGACAGTGAGTTTACATTCTCTCTACCGTCTGCCAACATACTTCTGCTGTAACTAATCACTAAAAACAGATTTGAGTGTTGTGAAGAAAACATATAGTAATTTATATATGCCAGAATATTATGTTATGTAGTCAAGTTAATCAGGATAGAATTAAATCATTTCCGCTACAAACATTTCTCTAGTAATCACAATTACTCCTTACATCTTAATATTTCACGCGAAAAACACAAATTGTTCAAAGAAAAACAGTAAAATGGTTGTAATATTTATATGCATCTTGAGAAATTGCATATTTTTCCCTTCCACTCCATTTAAATGTAATTAGATATCTGTTTCTCTTCAAACTTCAACTCAACTGTGGTCTTTTTAATATTAGATTATATGTGAAGTGTAAATTTTAAAATTTGGTGGAAAAATGTTGTTCATCACTTTCATAAAGAACAGTCATTCACTTTAAAATTTTAGGTTTTTGAAATAATATTGTTTCAAAAGTCACGAAAACAAGTTGTTATTTGACATAATTCTACCAAGTTATGACATTGATTTTCATAATAAAAGTTAGGTAATGAAAATTGGGCAATTTTTCTATGGTCGTTTTCATGACAGCTGTCAAATTTGACATTCTGTGTTAAAAAAAATGTAAATAATTGGGAAGAATCAAGCTGTGGGTGAATAGTATAGTAAAAGATTACCAACTTTAACTTAATGTAACTTCAGTATAATGATAGTTTATGTCATTATCCCAGTGCGATATAATAGTATAGAATAAACATCTGACTACCAGACTAGGCTTATATATTCACAGATTAAAACCTTATTCACTTAATAATTGGTCTTCTACAATTTATCATAGACCTTTCAAAACTTTTAATTGACTTTTTTTGCCTTAAGAAATACTGTTTAGATTAATCTTCAATAAAAAAAAAAATGAAAAGAATTTATACCTAGTGAACAAACTCTTTTAAAGGGGTACCAGTTGCCAAAATTAGTCGCACAGTTGCACCTTATGTTTTGGAAGCATGAAACAAAATACCGTTGTTTGCAAACAACTGTGAAAGTACCTTTTATACTGTTTCAGATTTGTAAATACAGCTAATACATTGAAAATTGACCTTGAGGACAATCTTGTGATACAATAGAATGTATTTGCAAAATTGAGTTTGAAGAAAACTAATCAGTAGATGTTGCTTATTACTAATGCATGCTGTATGAGGTCAAGTTGATCTGAATTAAAAAGCTAAAGTTATCTTATCTGACATAAAGATTTAAGATATTGCTAACAAAATTCCAGTTATTCTCTCGACTGTATCAATATTGCATGTGGCTTTGACATAGTATATCTTTGTTTTGAATGTAAAGTTGTGTTTATTATAGTGATAAAAACTGCAGAGCATCAGTCGATTTCATCTTGATTAAATCATTAATATTTCAAAACATGCAACTTGAAAATTCCTTGGCTGATAAGACATTCCAGCAACATGTCATGTACTGTATGGAATATTAGTTTTCTAGTATATATAATAGGTTTTTACCTGAAAACAATGTTTATATCTTATCAGTAGTTAATATAAATATTAGTTCAAACCTGTAATATTTTTCTGCATTCTGACAAAAGTTTTAGAATAATTAAAATATTAGTTGTTTTGATAGAAATATTAGTAATAAAAAATAATAACTACTTTAATTAATAATCAAAAACATCTTCCACTGACGTAACCTTTCATATTTCTCTGTGTATTTCTCTGTAATTTGGTTAATTAGAGGAAATAGAGATCTAGGATAATTCAAACCAAGTTTATCATGTAAATAATTTGATGATTGTTTTTTTGGTCAAAAATGTTTCAGATAATTTTGACATTCAAACATGATGTAATATAGATTTTTTAATCTTGATTCAATCAAATTTGTTAAATAAAATTATTTAAAAAATTTGAAAAGATTTGTGGTCCGAATATTAATATAGTTAAGGGGAGGTAACTAGATTTCATATATTTGTTAAAATAGAGTTATGTCCCATTATCTATACTTCTAGTTCTGGATTTTGTTCTTTTGTCTCAAATTAATTTTTCTAGGTATTGGCACTTTTTATGTAGTAGTTATGTTTTTATCATAATCTGAGTTACATTTCATTTCAGATGTCTGTTAGATGAATCCTTCCAAGTTTTTAAATTGTGTCTAGAAGTAACTTCAGACTTCATTTTGGCTACAGCTAAAAATTGCATTTAAGAATTAGGGGGAGTAGGCCTATTCAGATTTTAATAATTTACTGGAAAGAGAAAGAATAATCAATTTGTTACAAATCAGTCTGATCAATACAGTAAAAAAATATCAAAATACTTTGATCTTCAGCAAATAGCTGGTTCACATGTTAATTAATGTAAGAGGGAAGTTGTTGGCTTAGTGGCAATATCTGACCTAGTTTACTATAACTTGTATAATATGACAGAAGGGAATATTGTATAAAATTTGTTGATTATTACTTGTCAGTTATAATGATAATAAATAATGATTTTATGTTCATCACATCATGTAACATTTTATAATTAAAATTGCTAGCCTTGCATCAAAATGTACTCAACAACCCTGAATGTTAAAATCTGTGGTTAACCAGGATCCTAAAGTAGAAAACAACTATATATGATATACCATAGTTAGAGCAATAGACCTTGATATTATACAATCTTACTGTTATATATATACTTGAATTTCTTCTGCACTCAGTGAACCTATATAACATTATGTTAAGTCAGTCAATTGAATGAGTGGAAACTGTCAAAATCTACAACAAATTCTTAAAAACCTCTTATAAACTGATTTATAAATTCAATTTGTTATATACCGAATGAACCCTACATATTCTTCATATAACCATGAATATCCTTAAGTATCTAATTTTTTGACAATATCATTTACAAATTATTAACGAAATGAATTCATCCATAAAGTTAGAAATTGATCAGGATTGAAAACGTTGATCTATTCAAATCAAACAGTGATTGTACTGTGAACTTAATGCAAAAAAATTTCATTAATAGTAGCTCAATCTATTGTTAGAAAACTGATCAAATTGTTCAGGGAGGTCAGATTGTGATTGAAGTTTATTAGTACTTATTGTATACTCAATATGTATTGATATTCCAATAGGTTAATAGCACCCAAAACTTTTATTTGGTATAATATTAGTAGGTAATAACTACCTCTCAACTTACAATTTTGTTGTTTTCTTGCTAGAGGTTACATGAAAGTAACTTGGTTTGTGGTGATCTGTATTACTGTCCTTCATTTAATGGTCGAAAACCATTTTTATATCTTGTCATTCCTAATACAGTCTTTGAGTTGACAAAATATAGTTATTTATTACCTCATGATATGTCACATACACTTGTCCTAAATATATTTATTTGTACATTAATTATGTCTGATACAAATTTCTGCATTTTCTTTGAATCAGTTGATTAGGTAAAAGAAAGTTTTAAAGACAAAAAGAGAAGGATTTTTTTTTTGACCAAAATAAATACAATTTAAAACAATGGCGTTTGTCTTGAGTTGAATGGGAGTCTTTTTTCTTTTACTTGTTAAAACCACATGCGTGAACCATTGAAGTTGTTGAGATTTAATTGAATTATTTTCAACATAGTTAGAAAGATGATTTTGGGTGTGGAGGAAACTGCAAATTTCTTTTGTTTATGTACATGATATATTTATTTATATTTCTCCAACCTGGTAAAGGCTAAAATTGAGTCACATGATCCAATTAAAGTTGTGTAGCAGATGGAATAATACAACCATTGTTTTGATGAAAGACTGTTCAACGTGCAAGATGGTCTCTGCAACAAATGGTGCTCATTTGGTGTTTGAACCTAAGCTACACTGAAATTGATACTCTTTATATGAATATTCTGGCTTGCTTTCTGTAATATAATGTACTTTGACAATTTGATGTTTTGGGTTTTACAATTAAAGCAGCAATGGGGATGCGTATGACTTTACCAAACACTGAATACCAAATAGAAGGTGCAGCAGGACTAGATATGATTATTTGAAGTTGTGGTGAAGACTATTTAAGCTTAAACTAAAAGATTTTTAGTATAATTGAGAATGGAAACTTTTGATTGACTATATGTTTTCATCTTGGAGACATTTTCGTTGCATGTCTACATTCCATTATCAAAACCTACAAGGCAACTAAAAATACATGTAACTCAACTAGGCCAGTCTGACCACAGAAATAGAATGTGGTAATTAACCTGTTTGTTATTATAGTAGTTTGAGGTCGAAAATAGATATTTTAAAGGTTAATTTGGGTTGATTGATATTACCATAAATAATATTATATAATATGGACAGCTTCATTTTAGTTATTTTGACTTTTAACAGTAAATATAAATCATTTTCTGCATTTCAAAAAGTGCATAAAATTGCAAACAACAGCTTTCCTAATTTATAAATGAGGTTTTGTTCTGATTGTCTTTGATTTCAATTATTACACTCCCAATATCTTTAACTTTGCTTGTAGCATTCCCTCACATATTCAATCTTTTATGCATTTATTGGTTCAGTCATGCAATGATTCAGTCTCTTATTCATTTAATTTTCGAGATTTGGTGTATTATGAAGTAAATATTTGTGTTTGTTAATGTCAATATAAAATAATATTATAATGATAAACTGATTAATAAGTACAAGTAGGTTGTTAGTTATACCAACCCACGTTTAACCCCCTGGTCATTACTGATCTATTTCACAATGACTATAACCTAACTAAGCCTTAGAGCCATTTCTATAGCTTTATCAATTGTCACCAATCTTTATCTCTGTTCAATTACTAATTATTCTTCATCAACATAACATACAGTTTTTATTATTTCAGGATTTTAAACAATTCTTCCTATGCTATTCCACCAAAATTTAGACATTCTAAAACTTAGTTTCAAAATATGTTCATGTCTGGTTTTGAGTAGGAATATTGTAAATAAAACATTTTGTGGATGTCTTGTGTAATGTTCTTCATTCATTCCAGAGAAAGGGCACAGCAAACACACGTTTTGATACTTGTTTTTTTAATCAAGAGGGGACACAAAAATCTTAGCATTTTCAAAATTAAACTAAAAGCATATTTGTACATCCATCAATTACATGTAGTTGACATATGTAAAATTAATGAAAAAAATTCTCCATTCAGGAAATTTATTATCGTAACCTTTGCCAATCTTTGTACCAATACACAGTGACCATGACCGTCATCATTATCTCCCTAAAAATTGGTAGTTTTACATACAAGTGAGATTAAAGGAGATTATGGTTTATCAGCAATTTGCTAATCATCGAAAGACCACTTTCATTAAGAAAATGGTCTCTTCAAATAGTTTTTGCTGTATGCATTGGTTAAAGGGTGTTAAAAGTCTATATTCATGGTTCTTTAAACAGGATGTATATTTGACTATAAAATTTCCTCAATATTATATAAAGAACTAAATATTATTTAATGGTTTGGTAATTTGAAATATATCTGTAGTCATTAAAACATATAATATGCTACAAGGAGTAGAATTGGCTCCAGTCTTATCAATACATAATAATTTTCACATATTTTCAACTTTAATGACGCAAATTCAATCTGAAATATCCATTGAGAAGAACATGTTTTTAACATATGAATACTTGAGGGAACGATTTTATACTTAAAACATATCATTATTTATAATTTCTATGATGAGCTTGGATGATCAAATTTCATCTACTTATTCAAATCATTCAATAAGTATATTGCAGTAAATTTCACATTTCACATATTTAATTCTTTGCTATTATAATGCTGTGTTTACACATATAACAATGCAAATATTGTATAACTGATATAAGTACTCCATAATGGATTAGACTTTCAAATAGTTTTTTGGAAAAATAATGATAGTTGTTTAAGATAGTGAACAATTGAGGTTTTAAAACCCAACCTACATATTTCAAAGAGAAATTGCTGATGATATCTTAAAAGAGTTGGATTGTCATCTACCAGGTACTGAGGTGATTAAGTGTGAGAAATAACTCTCTACTGACTCTTCATGGTACCTCTAGCATACTTACCAGACAACAACCAACTGACTGTATCAAAGCAATAACATTTCTGATACCACATTTTATGCTTTCGAGAGTTCTAGAAGGGTACAGATTATGAGAAAACAGGAACAATTTTAGTGATTTTATTATGTTAAATGGTGCATTTCTATTGTTTAATTATCAAACTGTTAAAAAATTCATGTCACAGTATATTGAAATGATGTTAAACTATGAGTCAGCTTGTCACCTTTAGGCCTTAACTACTTCACAGTTTCAAAATGATTTTTTGAGGTTTCTGACCTTATTCACTTCCAATTTTTTGAATGAATTCTATTTATTTCAGTTATTTTAACATAGGAAATAGTTTACTTGTATATTGAATATTTAAAGTATAAGCTGTATAGTTATGTAGGCCAGTCATTTCTTTTTATAACTGGGAGTAAGGTTTAAAGTTTAAGCTCAACATACTGTGTTAGAGGTTATTCGGTACATTTCATTTGGCCCACATAGCCTTCAGTCACGCTAATTTCCTCACTTAGGCTATTCAAGAGCACAGTTTATTTGAAAAACATTTTGAAATAATTTTCGGTGAAGAAACCACTTAAATATTATCAGTATTAATAATGCCTCATGTCTTGTAGTTTTGTTATTAATTTTATGTTTTACTTAACTTAAATCTTTAGAAAGTTGACTGTGAAGGTTATTCAAAACAGAATAAGATGTCAAGAAATGAAAGTTGAAATTGACCATGTCTTAACTTGGGTGTAATTGTTAACATATGTTTTCAGTTTTTTTTACAGACTCTAAGACTTTTTTCCCCATTTTTCCAGTATAATATCAATATTATTTTAGTGGTGTTATTGAGTGTTTTGGGAGTATATTTATATCCTTCTCCTTAGTTGATTGTTTTTTATCAGACCAACTCCATCTGGTTGGCATCAAATCAACTGAAATGTTGACAATTTTTTCCTGTTGTTGGTGACATGTTGTGGAGTAAATTATTGGTTATACTTACTGCTACCAAATAGCTAAACATTGGAAGAAATTCCACTACACCAGTTTAAAATTAAACCAACAACCTGGTTCTCATTTGAAATTAAAATGGTTTCTTCATGCTATTTCCACAAGGAAAGGGAAAACTATGTACTCACACAAGTCTCTTTACTGTGATATATGACCTTATTTAAGGAATATGCTACAGCTCTTTGAATAATACAGATAAAATATTTTTTATATCCACATCTCTCTAGTATATTATACTGTCTGTTTGAATTAGTGCTGGGTATTGCCAATCATGTACTAGTAAGATGCGATACATATCACCATATGGGGTACTAAATAAAAACTTACACTTTTTCTCCAAGGCTTCAATATTTTATAACTGAGGTTTGTAGTACTCACTGTCTTGTAAGAAGTTTGAAAACAATGAAATTTAGTGAAGTCTGCAAATGAATTTCTGCATTAACAAACAAGGCTTAGGGAATAAATATTACTTACATTTTATGGAATGCCATATATTGTCAAGTATCAATACAGTACTCTGCGATATATATTGTACAATTTATGGTTCATTTTGAAAAAAAAACATGGTGTACTTAAATATAGAATGAAAAGTAATTTTAAGATGAAGGCCTTTCTGATGATAACCCTTGTGATATCAACTGATATGTTGACTGAAAATTATTATTCTATTATTATATTTTGAAAAGAAGAACATTGTAATTACGTATTTCGACTTTGGCAAAAACGTATTGTAATCGTTCGGATTATTTTATTTTATTTTTTTTTTTTTTTGCGATTCTTGGATGAGTTTGCAGACAAACTGGTAAAAGGTACAGAAATTCTAAATCTACAGTTGATCTTAGAATGATTTCTATTATCAAATAAAACAAAACCGGAAGTTCTATCTCTGACAGGAAGTGAGAACCAGAAGTTGAGGTTTTTTTGCTTTAGCAAGTTTATTTTCACTTCGATTTTGACCGGATTTTCAGATTTGAAAACTTCAATGTATAACAATTATAGGTTTTATGCAATTAGGTTAAATATTTTACCCACGATTTGCAATTCAATATTCAAGGGTCATCGGCAAAAATTTCAGACCGTGATTTCTCGTTTAATATAAATGGTAAAATTTTGAAACTTTACCAGTTGATAGGCGATATGATTATAATTTTTGAAAAAATGTGAAAAAAAAAATTCCACTTCCGGTTTAGCCTCAAATGACGTAATTACGTAACTTTCGGTCTATAACTGCTAGGTGAAAAGTGAAAACTGTTTTATAAATAACTTGTCAATAGTAATTGATTTGACCTAAATAATTAGGTCAAGCTGCCATATCGGCCGCCATTTTGAATTTTCGTTACAATTCTTAAATCCGAAATTCAGACACTACTGATAGACCGATTTTGATGAAATTTAGCACAGAGATACAATGGATCATTATCTACCTTTTCTTGGATGCCGATTTTTAAATTTCGTATTTTTTTTCGAACTATTCAAATTTCGATTTTTTCAAAATTAGGTCACTTTAACGGCTACGGAAGGTGTGACCCACTTAATCTATGACCTTGAAAATTAAGTCAAATAATATTCAATATATTGTCTACGAGTAGGTATTTTTTTATTTGGCTTACTTAAAAAATTCAAAGAGATAAGTGTACTTTAATACAGCAAAAATTGATAATTTTCATATTTTCGCCATTTTTAACCGTTACGGAAGGTATGACCTAATTATTTTATGAGTTTGAAAACTAGGTTAAATGATATTCAATATATTGTCTAGATGTAGGTCATTGCAAATTTAGCCTACATAATATTTTAAGGCTCTCGAAATACGTTCATAATTGTAAGCAATTCTAGTATTATAATTGATTTCGTTTGAAAAAATATTCCCTTGAAATTTAGGACTTTTCCTTTTCAACACCTAACAAAACTGTCAAATAAGGCAGTAAGTTTGTGACTTCATTGACAGCATGTGAACAAGGAATTATAAAAATTATTGCAAACTGCGAAATCCATTTGGTCAAGATACATATAAAGTATGTCTGCATGTTTTATACAATATTACAGGATATTAATATACCAACAATAATATACTCCAAGCTAACTGTGAATCAATTCTGTTAATTAACATATTGAGTTTGTTGGAAATAGGTGACTTAGTCATAGAGTATTTAACTTTCCTTTTACCTTTACAAACCTAATTAACTTTATTTGACCCTTCATTTAACGTCTTTGTAGCACCTTATATTTAACATTTTTGACGTGGAAGGTAAAAGACATGTATTAAAGAAGATGTTAACACAGAGAAAGGCAATGTTAAGTTGGGTGAGGTAATCTAAATACTTGCACGGTTTAGAATATCTCACCCTTTAACATATGTGAGCACCATACAGCGAACATTATACAGGCCAGTTAGTACATATTGTAAATATAAGAAAATGTCAGTTGTTAACATAATATTTTCCTTCAAATTTACTTATTTCTTTAACATTCAGCCATGAAATAAAAACATAAAGTACCATTGGTTATCTACTACAATCATATTAACAATACATATATAACATTACATATTTTAAACTTCAACTATTTATTTAACACCTCCGATTCAAATAGAAAAAAATCCTAACATATGGAAAGATGAAAGGCCAACAAGATGATTTTAAAAGAAGATGTACATGTTCCATTGAGTACATTTAAAAAAAAGAAAATGGTAGAAAGCATGTTAGATTTAGTTTATTTATAAAATTTATCCTTGTTTATGTGTGTTTCAATTCTGCAAGATTTGTTAGTATGACAAAGAGTAGTAGAAACTTGTTAAAGCATTATGCAATATCAAATATATCATAGTGTCAGATTTTTATTCAAAAAGGCAAATTCTTCAAAAAGCTTTTTACCTTGTCATAAATTCACTGAAATAAAGAAAGTGCCCTTGTTTACCTTGTTGTCATATTTTTTCTGCTGACTCAATCATATAAATATAAAAATAAAATTTATTGTTTACCTATAACAAGTCATGTAATTTTTTCAAGACTGAGAGGTTACAAATAGGTTGACAATGTGAGTACTAGTTCACAAGTTCAATTTTAGATTTAGATTTTTAAAAGTTTAATTTTTTTTTTTTAAATAGTTACTTAATGACTGTCTGTAAATGGTTATACAAGTAGACTGATATTTCAATAGATATTTGAAAGATCTTGGTGTAAGAATTCCAAATAATATTATTGTCAGTAGACTGTTGAAATGGTAAAATGATGTTTGACCTCATATCAGAAGCTTGCTTGTGCTTTGTAAAAACAGATACACATTTGAGTGCTAATGAACCTAAGTGTAAGGAAGTCTAAGCTGAAAATGAGTCAGAAGATGTTTAAAATGACCAATAGCTGTTTGCGTTTCATAATCTTATGATACTTTCTAGTCAAAATTGATACAAGAAAAGGCATGACCAGTTCATCTAATACATTGCAGTAATCATTGGACTTTGAGCCTCTTGAACTCCTTGATTAGTGATGGTTGTACTAGTCCCAATTCTGGTTTATATTGGTTCATCATCATACACCCTGTTATTCTTACTTATTCTTCACAAATTTCTTGTTTTCTTTCATGTTTTCACTCAATTTGAAAACTCATTCAACATACTTGAATTTTTTTTGTTATCTTTTTTTTTGTTAATTAGTGTTTTTCTGTATAAATATACACCCATGTCTTTGAAGGGTTTAAGAAGGACAATAACTACAGATTGATGAAGATTGTCTATAGTTAATGTTCATCTACATGCACATCAAAACATTCAAGTTGTTTTAAGAGAAAACATTGAACTATCTTTGTCATCTTCACCATTCAATATGAAAATATTTGTATTTTAAATACTCCTTCCCTGCTACACCTGTTTATGCACTACTAGTGAAACGTGAAGGTGAATTTTAAGTTGAGTTGCCCCAAGGAAATTTTATATATTGATAAAGTAGTTGATAGAAAAGAAAACTGACAACTCCAATGACGTTCAACTTTTTCATTTATTTGATGTACCCATCTATGACAAAACACATGACACTCTCACAAAGACATTATAATCTATTTTCAGGGATGTTGCTAGGTTTTGTGAACATTATTTGGAGTAAATTGAGCATGATCTATATGATAAAATAAACTAATTTTAAGTTAAAATTCAGTTTGTAATTTATCACAATTAGCTTCATAAAGCTGATAATATCCACTGGTTGTATTAAAATAACTTGGGTATAACGAACCACTTTTGATACCATGTGCCATGTAGTGGTCTTTAAAATCAGCTCTTTTTATTGGTAATAAAGTTTATTAAGATATCTAGGCAGAGATATAAGAACATTATGAGGCTAATATATCTTATGGATTCAAGCTGTAGAAAAAACCAATGTTTTCGTTGTGGTTTTAATACTGTCCTCATTACATCAAACTTTGATAGATAATGGTGTTTTAGTTCAAGGCTATTAGGTGTAACTGGTGATTACTTTATTACATTTTTTTAATTTTCAAATTATGATGAATGGCTTGTCAAGAGCTAATTTTATTTTTTATGTTCAAACATGGTTCATACCTAACAATATATAGGTAATTCAAACTTGCGAATAGAGCTGAGGTTCTAGTGTTCAATTTTTATATTTATTTATACATTTTCTGTGATCATTTATATTGATGAGATCTCTGACTATGATGATTTTTCGATGAACTTTTTTGGAGTTATTGCTCTTAGTGCGTCAAACTTGGCTTGTGAACGCGATCGAGACTACATGTCTGATTTGAATAAAATTTGCTGTGGTCATTTTTATTGATAAAATCTTGAATAAGTTTGATATTAATGATTTTTCAGTGAACTGTTTTGGAGTTAGGTTTTGACTCAGTCAATGACATTATCAAAATCAGCTTGTGATCATTATAGAGACTACAGCTTTCATCTGATTTGAATGAATTTGGTGTAATCATGTACATGAGATCTTGAGCAAGGCCCAAATATTGTTGGAGTTTCAACTTGTATTTAAACAGAATATATTTCAAAGTGGGCGGATCTTGCTAGGTAACCTCTTGTTATATATATTCAGTAAAATGATTCCTTCATGAGGAAAATGTTTTTGGCAATAGAAGGATGTAAAAGATTTCAATAAAATATACTGTACTATTGTGAGTATTATATAGCTTACAACCAGTCTAAGATCCAATCAATAGTTAATAAAGTGGACTGTCAACAAATACACATATTCCTAATTTATACTCTATTCAGCCTTAAAATAATCTACATGCGGCCTGATTGTTAGTCCTACTTGTCTCACTGTTCAACCTATTGCTTGTCTTGCTATAGTTCAAATATTATTGAGGATGGAGGATGTTAACCTTTTAGTATAAAGTAGTTAGTATTGAATAGTAGAAATAATGTTGTCAGTGTTGTATTGTGACTATAAATCAATATAAACAATGACCAGTTAAACTGACCCAGCACTGATTAATCTAACACCAGCTAGCCAATATCAGTGTTTTTACAGCTGATTAGATAGGTACTTATACAGAGGTGAAGGAGATGATCAGTTATATTACTCGCCTTTTATTAGACACCATTCAAATCAGACAAACCAGACAAGAGGCAAACAAAGTTTTATTGGACATACAGTTGTTGGAAGAAAAACCGAATTCATAACATCTTACTTTGTTTTAATTATTGACTGATACAAACAAATTTAAATATATGAGAAATCAAAAATCATAACTGATGACAATTATTCAAATCAAACCCTATTCATGATATATCACACAACAGCACATGCATAACATTCTTATAAATAATCTAATATCTAATATTTCCCGCGATGGCCCAGTGAGTTCGACACTTGAGATGAACTTTAGGATTTATCAGCCCAGTTACCCCTTGTCAGTAATCCAGGTCAGAGGGACTGGGATGGAAAAAGTGTCTAGTCGTTTGGATGGGAAATAAACCGAGGCCTCGTGTGCTACAGGCTGTGCACGTTAAAGATCCTTCAACTGTTGGAAATTGCAAAAAAGAATAGGCTTATGCCGCTGTTCTGGCAAAATTTCCTTCATTGCATACTGCATGGCGTTGCCCGTCTTCACTAGCCCATGAGGTGCAGAAGAGTAGGACATAAAACTCCATTTCATTTTCATTTCTTCAATATTTCCATGACTGGTTAGGCAAAGCATGCTTACTGTGTGCATTCATTGGTCATTTCACATTAATATTGTTATAATAGTGGTATTCAATAGATTTTCAAAATTGATCTATAATGGTATAGTCTTAGTAGCTGAGAAGGATGAAATGCTGTGTTTAGATAGACTAGGTTAGTAGCCCACAACAAGCAATAACACTTCTAAAACTATTGATTAGATACCTGAATATTGACAATACAAACAACAACAACAACAAGTAGGATTGATCTGTCAATATTTATTGATTTGGGGTCCACCTTTGTTAAATCTTCCTGGTCTTGTTAGATTAAATCTTCCTCTTGGTAAATATTTTAATATATTTACTCTTCACAACCCACACTGGTCAGTTTTCACACATTGATATCAACTTATATACCATCTAAATCTTCATACTAAAAATGTCAAGAGATGCTCATTTCTGAAAGAATTTGTAAACAGAACGTAAATCTGTTCTGTAGACCAAGGGCTCTTACTCATTGTAATTGAATGAAAGTGAGTGAAATATTCAGAAATTACAATCAATTAGCTTTCCTGAATATAAAACTTCCACTTGATAACTTATGCTGGAATCAACTAAACATAGATATATGGTCAGAAATATAGGACAAAATACGTAAAATTCCCAATTATTATTAGGTCTATAAAAACATTTTGTCTGTGATAATTTTATTAATCAATCAATCCTAATTGAAGGATGTATGGGTCATTGGCCTAATTCTACTCAAAGTGAAAACACAGTACATATTTATTGATTTATATGAATAATAAAATTGGAAATTGCAATTGCAGATGACGTGAGTGACCTCATAAAAAATGATTGTTTGTTAGACAATAAAGAAGTCATGAAAAAGAATTATCAATCAATGTTTTATTTCCTTTATTTATACATCACAGTAAACTATAGAGGCTTTTACATTTTGTACTGGCACTGTGCTACAGTAGATTTACATTGCCAGTTAAAAATTTACTAGAACAGATGTTACCAACTCTGAAGGATTTTTTTCTTACATAAGTTGAACATGTACACATATTGTCATATTGAATAATAATGGATTAGAAATATGTTCATTCCATTGTATATATTCTATGTATATATTCTGAAGGGATTGTTTCCCACCTTTTTATGATTTGACGCAAGAATATTACGTTAGTGCAAAGTTCTCTTTCGACATAACTATCTGCTCTTACTGCACATTCAGAACTGGTGTATCTAACCCATGACTCGTGTATCTGAATATAATCAGTAATTTAGAATTAAAATTGGACTGAAAAATCTTATGAAGATATATTCATGCTCTATTTAAGAACTTACTAAAAAATAGAAGGGAAAATTGGAATTGTTTATAGAGTAATATTTATTTACCATTTGAAGTGTTTATTTAGTTAGAGTATAAATTAATAGACTTAGACAGGTAGCTAGTCATCTTATTCTACTCTTTGATCTGAAGAATATTTGTTGATTTGATCAACTGAAGATAAGACTAGGAACAATTTACATGTTCTAAAGATATAGAGGAAAACTATTCCCAGTATTTTTCCACCAATACTTACTGCATCTGATTTGGTGTATATGATACCGCTATACTTGATTGAAATAGAATATACCCTTAAAAAAATCATTATTAATGCCACATGTGTACTGCTTCACCCCCAGTTAAAGTTGATTTTTCAAGGCTTAGCGCCAGGGATATACTGGATAATGAGAGGTACTGAGTTTTGGTTGGCTGGAACCAAACTTACATACTGACAAGATCACACTTTATAATATTAGTGAGGAAAAATTATCTTATTAACTATAATGAATTTGTAACTCCCCAGAGATAGAAGGAAAGATTGGCTGGCAGCCAGTTAGACTGATGGTAGTACAGATAGAAGTTTGAGAAATATTAAATATACTTCCAGAATATATCTTATATAGATCATATAGATAAATATATATATACTGATAATTTAATACACAACATATAAATTATTATTAACTTTTCTACAACTTGTACAAAATTTTTTATTGATGCTAGTCATGTCTTGGTTATGTTTTGCATTTTCAACCATACATTAAAATATTGAGTTAGGATTGAACATGTCGCTTCTTTAAGCCATCTATCCATTTAGGTAGGAGTTATGTTAAGTCTGTATTTTTGTCAATATTTTTCAAGATATTGAAATTGTTGATAGTCATTTGTATAGTGTTTCTTGTTTCCAACATCCCAGGTTTTGCCCTTAACCAGCCGTATTAAAATGTTACCACCAAAGATGATGACATAGTGAATATGAGGGCGGGAAGTTTTTACGAGGAAAGCAGCATGCAAAGATTCTATTCTAGATTTTCCATCTTGTACTGATTGAAATAAACAAACAATAGAAATTCTTAACAGGAGGCCACAATTACCAGATAATGTCTGAACTATTACTGTAGACTATCATGTTGTGCAACAACCTTATTGTATGAATAGTGTGGTGGAGGAAGCAGAATTCAATCTTGGCTAATCTCAGCTTGTCACCATATGACTATCTATGTTATGTTAATTCACATGTGAAAATAAAAACAAAACAATTCTTGTAAAAGGTTAAAACATAATCTGCAGTAAAATAAAATTGATGTTGGCATAAAATAATAAATAAAACATAATATATTTCATATTTTCAACCTAACTGTCATGTTTTTTCTCACTTGTCATACCTTTCTCTAGTTTATTCTGTTTCATTCCAACATACCTTCTAATTGTAATAAGTGATTCTACAAGAATACCTCAAGTACAGATCTTTAAATTAATGATGTTGATTGTTGATTAGGAAAGAAGTAATAAAACTTTGTCCTTTATGGTGTATGATAGAAAACAACAAGAAAGTAACCACATTACTTTTCCATTAGAACCCTCCTTGTTTCTTCTGGTTATTAATGCAGGTTAGAGGGGTTGAATGCACAAAATCCATTTTAAGAAAGTTAATTTGTAGGCCATTGACTGATTGAAAAGAATAGGCTTATTCCTCTGACCTATGAAATTTCCCTCAATATCCATCTTTAGGAGCCCAGTTAGAAACAGAGGATAATATGTTAAAAATTTATGTTCAATTTTTTTTTTTTATCAATCAGCTTTTGTTAAACAGCAGGAAACTAGGTTAAAAAATGGTGTTCTAGTTTAAATTTGATTGAGATTATTGATCATTGAGTGAAAAGGTAAAAGGTTTCAAAGGTATATTTTTTCTATTGATAGCATAATTACATTCATTATGTATTTGAAAATTATGGATGAATAATGTTACTAAGCTATCAAACAAGTATTTGGTGAATATTAAAATATAACAATATATTAGAAGGGATTATGAACAGGGGTGTAAGATAGGTGTTATAAATCAGGTAGAGATGATATATTGTCACTTACTACCATCTTATTACTCAATAACCCCTTTAATAACACATATTTCAAACACTTCACATCTTTAAACACCTATAGTGTTAAACTAGCTATATAGTTTCACTTTTCTGTTCGTACATTACAAGTGAGACCCCCTTCTCTTTAAGTAAATCGACTAAGCCCTCAGGCTATGTTTATGTATGAAGGTAGCTGGAGGTTGGCCTGCCGTCTTGATGAAGTGTCTAAGTAAATTATCTAGTATTCTATTGGTTAGTATGTGAAGGTGAAGTAATTTGATTGGTTGTAAATTGAGAAATGTACTCTGTAACCCCAGAGACATGATTTGTTTACTGTATGTTAAACTGAGGCTGTGTTCACCTCATTCATTCAATCAGTTGATATTCTAAGGCTTGTATTGATAGTAGGCTTCAATCTATCTCTCTATACATTGCTTTATGTACTAGGCTTCGTTTCCTTGAAGATTCTTCAACAATTCTTTAGATTGGACAAATGATGATGTTTTCGGAATATGCGGGACCGACTTACGGTCACCGACCACCAAGAATGGATCCAACAAATGATGTTTTCACCTGTCTGTTTGGAGATCTGTTTGTCAAATGGTAAGTGAATTTATCAACACTTTCACGCGTCACCACTTCATCAAATTTCATTCAAATTCAACCTCGAATGTTTACATCCTGTTTAAATAATTCAAGTCGTAGAAAGAATATGGCGAACTGAAACCGTAAGGTCAACTAAAGCCATGGGACAATATTTTGACGGCTGAAATTTAATTTTCAAGAAAATTTGAAATGTCAAACATGCTATTTTAGAGTTGAGTTTTTTGTCCTATCAACATGAAAAGGAAGTCGGGTTCACACCATAATTTTTAAATGTTACTTGTAATAGAGTTTTAAGTTCAGCGGGAGATATAGTGAAGAAGGAATTTGGTTCATTCTTTTGAAGATAAATCCTTGAATCATATCCCGACTAGCACACACCTTGTTTAAATCAGTTCAAGTTGACGTAGTTATTGAGTAATGATTTAACAATATAAAGGCTTGGCCCCTTCATCACTTCATCTTGTACATTGATAATATTTATTATCAGCTTAATCATCATTTGATTTTAGGAATTATAATAAACAGGATTATCAAAATCATTATTGCTACCATTATTTAATTAAATAGCATCATTATTCTATATCTTTAGACATTTTAAAATCTGGCTTAAAAGTAAATTGAATCTAAGAATCAGAGTGTAAAAAATCTATTAGCAGAATCAAACATGAGTTAATGTGTTGATTGTAAAAGATAATAATATATTGAAATGGTTATGAATAAATAATTGAATAATATGTATAATAATAATGGAATGGTGATATTCTATTCAGAGGTTTGGGTTTAGGATTAATTTTAACATTTAAAAAGCACTGATTGACATTTTGGCAGATTTAGGCCAGTCTCCTGTACTTAATATCATATTGAATATACAAATTGGAAAGGAAACTAATTTCATGTTCTAATTGTAACCACTTGAAACTGTGATATTTTATCATGTCAAAATGATGTCAAACAATTGTGAAATGTAACATCATATATGGGTACCCATATACAATTTATCATCAGTTTTAGTGATAATCATTAACAGATTAAAATAGGATTTTATCGCGACAAATCCCTGATAATGACAAATATCTATTTATAACTAAATCCTTCGAACAGGTCTTTATTATCAATCAGAATCATAAATAACTGATTAAAAAAAGATGATTAAAGATAAGTTTTTAAAGCCATTATGCAATTATCATCTCAGCCTTTGTCTTCTAGTTCTAATTAAAGGTATACAGTTATTTTTTTATTTAAACCATCTGTAAGATCAAAGCAGTCAATTTTGTCTTAGAAAAACAGATAAGTTGAAGTTGATTTAAATAATTTAACAAAACTTTTAATGTCAAAGTATTTGAATATTTTTAAAGAGAATATGATTGAATTTCCTTCATCAACCTGAACAAGGATTCTTTTCATTGATCAAAGAAGCAGACTTTAACTCTGTATATCCTGTTGTCATGTTGATTCCAAATATCAAAGTTTAAACTCTATATACTTATGAAGTATCAAAGAAAATTTTATTTGAATGAAAATCGAAATACTGTGGGTACAAATGTTATACATCCTTGCAGTATGCGATTAATCTAATAAGCAGAAATGAAGTAACCAGTCTGTTGTATTATTTGAATTATTGTAGTTGTGATAAAATATTTGGTATTCACAACAGAAAGTGTTAGTATTTACCAGTTAGAGATCCAGTATTTTAAATAAATAACTATTTTATTTGGTGTGAAACCTGAAGGTGAATGACATGGCCAGGAAAGGTTATATACTAGAATTACTAATTTACATACACGGCAGATATCCACAGTTTACTCTTGGTTGCTTGCACTTTTATTAATGTGAAAAGGTTACCTCAATTGCTTAAAAACGTATTATTGTTAAGAAGTTCAAACCCAGATCCAAATCTAAGGAGCCTTCAACCTTAGGGGGATTATCAGATGGTTTGGAAAGAAAGGTGTAACTAGTTTTCATGGACATTAAGAATAGATCCTCTTGCTTAATTCAAATAGAGAAACAACAAATGAAAATTTTATCATAGAATCATATTTCTTGTGCATGAATATTACTTTACCAGGGTTGTCCCAGTTGTTTATGTGCTGAGAGGAATTTAGAAATAATACCAAAACGCCTCATATGGTGTGAGTTAGACCAGGCCCATAACAATAGAAGCAGTGTTGAAACTTTCATTTGAGACCAATAAAGATTTCTTGGTGAACAAGTTTGTTGACTTGTCCGAATATTTAAACCCTGGAGAACTGTGTTCAAATAGGAGAAGAAAACCTGTTTAAATATGTCATGTTTATTTACAACATTCAGAACTTTTTACCAACCCCATACTCTAGTCTTTGTCTTTCCTTCTTCTTAAAAAGCTTAAAGAAAATGAGAGGAATTGGCACACCAACAAACTTTCTCTTTTCCCTTCAACTACTAATTCTGACAAATCCTTGTAATAAACGAGTTCCTTGTGACTTGACAAAGTTTTTAAGTCTGTTAGAATTTTTCCCTTGATAATCTTGTCAACACTAATTTCCATCTTGGATTAAAAACATTGTAGAAAAGGGGAGAGTATTTCAAGTCACGTTTTTGACAAAACAATGAGGGTAATGGCTCAATAGATCATATAAATTATGTTGTTGATATGAAATTAATGGGAGTTGTATTTGTCTAATACATTATCAATGAACAAAGATGGCCTTTATAAACCATGATTTTACTTCAGGCAGTTTGTCACTTCTTCATATATTCCTTAACACTTCCTTCTGTCAAACTTGACAACTTCTAACAATTTGAATTTTAAGTTGAAGAAATTGAGAAACTTGGCAGATTTAGCAGATATAAAATGTGGTTTTTAAAAAATTTCATTTGAAATTTCCTATTAAAAAGTGCAAGGTACTGAAAGAGACTTTGATGGTCATTTATTTGAAAAGAAAAGAAATTAAATATAGTTATATTATTAAACAAAATTCTTATTATGTGGATTGTTTTAACCATCATTGTTCAAGACTTCAAAATGTATATTGACAATGAATGTTGGCGTACTTTTAAAAATGAAAGGAGAAACATTTAAATTTAATATTATACTTGTCATTTTTTCCTTTTCATTTGCAAACAATAAATTTCTTGTCTTTTCTTTGACGTCAATGTTTTGGGTAACATATATACTTTCTATATTAAACTTTTGAATTAATAGTACGAAATATTTATCATTTTTTCTTCTGACACTAAATTAGTACTGTAAAATTAACAGGCCAATTGCCAAATTGTAATGTTACCATTAGCGTCAAGATAATTCAATGATAATTCCATGTTATAAAAATGAAGAGTTTTTTGTGTAAGTGAGTAAATAAGTGTAGATAAGAAAGTAAGATACATATGTTTTTATCATAATACTGTTTTAATATGGGAATAAGAATATAATTTGGCATCTTACAGTGGAGAAATTTCAATAACCCATGTTTCAACAAGTACTTTATATGATGCTGAAATTTGGGTAAAAAGTTTGAAACATTTTTCCAAACAAAGATGAAAATTGACAGTCTCTAATAATGTATTTAGTTGTAATACAGAAAAAATGGATTTATTTTGTCACAAAAGCTGGCCAGGTTTTTGTTCAATTAGATTTTTAATTCAATAATAGGCAGGTGGTGTGTGCCCTATTTTCTAAAAACGGCAGGATTTCTATAATACTAAACATGAATATTCATACAACATGTAGAGACAGAAGACAAAGCAATTAAAAGAAGATGTTAATTTATTTGAAACATTGTTTTTTACAAGATTATAGATGAGATTGTCAAATTGAGGAATAGTCTGTACATAAAAAACAAGTATTTTTCCACTAATTTTTGAAAGAGACATATTTTTTGTTAGTGATTGTGACTAAGATAGATGTAGTTTGTTAGTTAAAGTGAGTAGGAGTCCAACAAGTACTGAGTTTTACTCCTCTCAAGCTATGTCTTATCAGCCCATACCAGAATATATTAGCCCTCTTTTCTATGAATATTAATACCTTATTAACATAAAGCAAAAAGATTATTGCTATCTAATAAGTTTTCTTTTGAAATTTAAAAAAAAAGATTAAATTTTTTTCTGTATGTTGAGAAAATGAAGTGAAGCAGAACACGTCTATAACAAGTTTCTTTTAGAAATATGTAATCGTAATTTTTGAATAAAATGGAAACAAATTGATGTAATTTTTGGAGACACAAGAGTCGCAATTCACTTGAAAAAAGTAAAGTATAGGATACTTCTGATTGAAAAAATTAAAAGATAGTGTAGAAATGTTCATAAAGGGTAAAAAAAAATCCAACTTGATAACTACTACTACACTTTAACCATTTGTAAAATTTTGAGGCTTTAATATCTGAAATTGGTAATATAGTTGGATTTGATAATATATTTGGATTTGATATCCGAAATTAGTTAAATATTATGCTTATCTGAAATTCTTAATATATTTACATTTGATATCTGAAATTGGTAATATTCTCTTCTGTATTTTCTGATAACTTTGGCTTTATTATCTGAAATTGGTGAGATTTGTTATTTCAAATATATAAATGTTTGTGAACAGAGTAAAGTTATTTGAAACGGTAAATTGGTATATTGCTAGTATAGTATATCATTTAGTTGTGACAATATGAAAAGTATGACCAATTTCAAATTCAAGATCCTGATTTTCTCTAAAGAAATTTGTAGTCTGAAAATGATAAGGTCTTGTTAAAATTCTATTCAGGTTTTGTTAAAGCGTTCTCTAAATATTATATAAACAGTTTGAGTATTGTCCAGGCCCCATACTCCTTGTGTTATTCTTTCTTAGTTCTTACTTGGTTAGACATTAACCAACTTTGTCTACATTACCTTATATCAATATTGAACCCTCTGTGAAAAACATCATCACATATTTATGCAGCAAGGATAGAGAAAAGAAAATGTCTTTTCAATTTCCACTAAAATAAAGTGTATTGAATTTCAGCAATTTTTCATAAGAGTTAAATCATGTATAGGCCAGATGAAAAATATACATTATAAGTCAATACAGAGCATAGAAACTCTTGGTTACCTCATATATTTCCATAGCTTTCAACACCATCTCTTAAAACTCTCCTTGTTTGTTCTCTATAGAAATTGAAAGGAGAAGTTTCTTTAGAAAATGTTAACAATTTGAGGGAAAATACAATAGATATATTTTGTTAATTGAAGTAATGTATATTCACTAAGTTTAAATGGTTTGCAATTTTACTATTATCTGATCAGATTTCACCCTTCTAGCTATTTTCACTTGATAACTTAGCAACGTCACAATGTTTCAGCACGTCTTGCTGACTGGTACTGTTGACATTACGTTATTCACTGAATAGAAACTGAAAAAAGTGACTATCAAACATGTTTTATTTACACATACATACAACAAGAGACAATCTATGTTGAAAAATTCAAGTGTGAACATCACACACCTTTCATTTTTGATGAATTTCACCTTTAAAAGTATATTCTGTATATTCTTTTGGGTGGTATAAGTTAAAACCTTTTTTACTTCAGACCTCTTGATACTTGTCTCAATATATTTCTACTGTATCTCAAGTCTTCTTCAACCCTTCTAGATGATTGTATACAAATCTACTTCATTGCTTCTAATAACATTTCATTTCTTTTTATTCAAAAAAATAAACTAGCTTGGATGGGAAAAAGTTCTGAAAAACTTCATCTTGACACTCGTTCTTTTTTACCCATATTGAAATAATTGAATATATTTATAGTGAAAGTTAAACTGCTCTTGATATATCAAAATATGGGTACATCAAATGAAAACATAGCATTCTAAAACAGTAAATAGCTTTATCTAATATTAATATTAGTCTATGGCAGTAGCCTACAGTTTATGAACCATGAGATCTCTTTAACGAACTTATCTCTTTAATTTTTGCTGTAGATTCTCAACTTAAAAATCAGTATGTATCTGAAGTTCGTTAAGTTTTCTCGCTCTAATTATGTTTCTAAGGATAGGCTTGTAAAATCTCTTCAGATATTATTAATGTTTCAAATTAGATGTTAAAAAGTTGGGTGGTTATGTGAAGTTGTTGGTTGTTAGTTTTGATGTGGTATCATCTTGTACAATCTTTAAGGCGCCTTCACTTTTTGTTGAGAGAACATCTTCTCTTGATTAACGAGTTTGTGGTTAATTTTGTACTCAAAAACCTTTGATAAGTGTTGGCTGAATTTTATGGTTTGAAAATATAGGTCAGGGAGAATGAAGTCCAGAGCTAAAGTAATTTTAAACAGATTAATTTGGCCATAAACCAAGAATGTTAGAAGATTATTTGACAAATCATTTGGACTAAGAGATTAAATAATGATTAATATGAGTTGTTTGGGTACTAGATTGTTAACTTGTTCATAAATTACTTTCATCGCATTCTAAATATTCTACCAATTTTTCACTACTCTTTTATCTGCTTAGTAAAAATGGTAAAATGTAATAAATGTATACAATTTTTTTTAATAATTTGAAAATATTTGTACCAAAAAAATGAAATATTTTGCACTTTACTTCTTTTACTGTGTATGAATGCAAAGATAAGTCAGTTCTCATAGTCTATAGTAATCAAATTCTATATAAAAGTACATCATGGCCTTTTGGTTTTGATTCATGAGCCATCATATAAACCAGAATATGAAAATGTTTCAAACGAATGGTTCAAGTGAATTAGGTGAATTGAAACTAAATTAATGTTAAGGATTGGATTACAAAATTTGATTGTAACATATACATTTGCATACAGACTAATAGAATATGTCTAGTGCAGTTAGGTCAATAAGAACTGTATTTTGAACTAAAATATTCAATGGTAATGATTGAATTAAAGGAAGGAAGAGAAAGTAGACCAGGATATATTATGTAAAGAAATGGATAACTCTAACATATGAAGTATAAAACTTTCACCATGTTTTTGAAACTGGAAGGCAGTGTGTGAAATATAGTTGAAGGTAGAAAAGAACAGATGTATTAATATAAACATGATAGATATTAACTACTATATGATCATTAATAATAACATTGATGATTATTGTGTGTTATTGTTGGCAAGTGGTATTATGTATCCATATTGTCTGTCTAGGAGGTTTCCTTTCATCTCTATACCTACACTGTGTTACTACCTTTACCATACTTCATATTAGATGGATTTGAATGTAATCAAGCTGCCAGCCACAGAAATTCATGATATTTTATTTAAATAATTTTACTTATCAAGCAACCCTCTAAAAGAAGCGACATTATTATTGTATTTATCCTTTGTAGCCAAATATGATTTGATTTGTTTAAATCTGAAACCTTGTTCAGTGATAAATTCAAAAGTTTGTTTGATAATGTACTGTTCAACATAACTGTATAACACACTTAGATTTTTACTCATGACTAAGAAAATGATGCTATGAAGTATTTGTTATTTCATTATTATGGCAGTCAGGAGACGGAGAAGTTTGTTGTACGTTTGGCTAGCCAAGTATTTCTTATCTAATAGGAGAATTAATTCTTAATGAAATTCAAAATGCTAATTTATAAAGTCCTCTATTTAATCGGGTATATATTATTCTAGTTGTGTGCTCAATCGTAATGACTGACTCAAAATACTGATTGTTCACAATAATTGAATGTGGCTTCGTCAAGCGAAAGGAGATTGCTCCAGGCTTTTTAGTTAACTTTTATCCACCCTACCTATTGTGAAGTAAAGTTAGAGCTGTGACAAAGCCAGGGTATATAGAAAGCTTAGTAAGGATTTGTTCAATAGTATTTGTAAGGTTCAGTGAGTTCATTTAGAGAACTTCTGACAAGCTGTACAATAAACTTATCAAAATGAACAAAACCCTTCCAAACTCTTTGGAAATGCTTTCCATTTTGTTCAAAGACATTTGTCAAATTGTATTCTGTTTGGCCTCAAATTCAATGACATTATTCATATTAACTAATTTCAAATCATTGATAATCTACACAGCTTTTGTGCAATATTATTATTGCTAGGTAACAAAAAGCCAGCCTAAACCTGATTTGTGAATGTAGTCAGTTATGGTAATAATGAATAAAAGTAATATTGTCTGCTCACACAAATACTGAAAAATCAGGCTGTTCTGGTTCCAAAATTAATCTGCAAGTTTTCATTATAAGAATCAAAATTAATAAGCATTTTTGGTATCAATATCATTGGTTACCTTCTATACTTTTATGTTTCCAACTGAAAGGGATAATAAGTCTTAAAATGAACTCAGCCAATAAGAGTTATACCTGCTGCCATAATTTACATGAAATATAAATAAATGTCCAAAAGTAATCATCCATAAGACGCATTTGAGTATTGAAAAAGGCTTAATAAATTGATTAAGCATTTTTCAAAAATGACTTGTGCTCATTAACTAGTAATCCCAGTTTAAAGCCAGTTTAATTGTGATATTTATCAACAATTATGATATAATCAGAAAATAGCAGTTGCCATTATCACTATATAATGCATGATGATCTCTATATAATGATGTCCAGATCATCAAAGATTTGTAAATCTCTCACTTGTTAGCTGAAAAGATTTCTGAGTTTTACAATGGATAAACTCATAAGAATTACTGGAAAAGGGGTTTTCCTCATAGCATCATAGATGACATTTCAACACACAAAATGTGAACAATTCCACTGATATTTGATACAGACTTCAGTGCAGGAACATTTTGGACTCTAAATTTCTTGTGTAAAATGTACATGTCTACATCCCAAGATATTTCACTGCTAGTCTGGTATACATCTAATCATTCATGCTATTACAAATAAGAATCACATTCAATTTACCAATATTCTGTGTTTTATCTGGAGTTAAATAATTAAAAAGCTAGGTAGACAGTATTTGTTGACTCACAATATGAGCTATTGTTTTTAATGACAGGTATTCCTGTGAGTTATAACATCACTCTATCATAAAACATGATTCATTATTTTATTCATTCAACCATCTTTACTCTAGGCAACATTTATAATGTGACATATTAAAATGATAGGATGAAGATACTGATGTTGGAGTGAAACTCAGTTGATTATAACTTCCACTTAAAATTGCGAAGTAAAGCTAGCCTTAAAGCCAGCTTCATTACCAAACACGCTGTGTTTCCACTGAGTTACCTGGTTCTCGATACAACAAAGTGGCACATAATCGACAGCTCGCAAATGTACAAGAGTATCGATGTTGTGCATGCAACCGTTAAACCAGTTCTTCTATATTGCTGAACGAGAGAAAAACAGGTGGAAAAAGCAGTCTTTAAAGCTAGCTTTTATTTTGTCCCTATAAATTGCCGAATGCAAAAAAAGGGTTTTTTCGGTTCCCAAACAGCAATTTAATTAGTGGAAACACACAAAAGCTAGCTTAAAGCTGGATTTTTGTCCCAAGTGGAAAGGCAGTTATGTTAGACAAGTGATGATCTGATCTGTCTTGCAACCTTTAAGTTGGTATTCTCCTTGTGATATTCAGATTAGATACTGAATATTTAGAAATAGTTTCTATTGCTAAAATGACCAAATTACATGGTGAGTGATGTGTCACTGTGTGGTATGGGTTTTGTACTTTAATTCTCATTCCTGTCAAGATTCCACTAGAGTTTGCTACAATTCTTAAGAACAAGAACTTCCTTCTGTTGATTTCTAACAGCTTTGTTTTTGACATTTGGAAAATATTGTATTGCCACTAGCAGTTGAAGTCATTGTTTAAAATAGTAGGTGTTGCTTGTAGCAAGTCATTGCATAAACAATATTTTGTTTTCTTAAGAAACAAGTTTGGACAATTGGTCCTATTTCTTCTATTATAAAACTGGATGGAATTGCAGGTGTTACATGTTTTCTCCTTGTTTAGCCAATATTTATCTATTTTACAAATATTTTACCATGAAAACAACAGTTGAATAATGATTTTTCAAAGCAATTTTATAGAATTCCTCTATGCAAATATTTGTCCAAATTTCTTTTGAATAGAAACTAGTCCAATCTTTCAGATCGTGTTTCATAAAAAAGAATATGAAATTTTTTATCTTGACAAAGCCTTATCGTATTTTACAAATTGAATAGTTTAAGGGAATAGAATTTGCCAGTTACACTGTACATTTACTGCAATAGTTAAAGCTAGCAATGAGCTCATGACACTAAACCTATTTAAATAACACTCCAGATTAGCGCACATATTTAAATCTCTTTACCCTGCTGTGTCAATTTTTAAAATAGTAATATGTATGCCAAGTGACTTTTCCATTATAATTTTGACCTTCAAAAATCGCGTATAGGATGTAAATGACTGTGTTCACAAAACATATCTCTTAAGTTAAAATTTTCACTTATCAGGGATATCTTTTATGTTGTAAAGTTGTGGCAACTTTTACATACCATCTTGGTAAGGAATTAGCATTGCATTTGGCATTCATTGTCGAACAAAGATGGGATGTTTACTGGCTTGAAGCATTTCTTTGAAGGGTGATATAAAACGTTGAGAAAGGCTTTTAAACTTTGTTTTGGCTTGGCGAGTATTTTCTACTGTACGTGATGGGGGTTCACATTGGCTCTACATTTCTTCCTTCATCCTTTTCTTTAGACTAAAGGCAAAAGCTGGCAACCTATTAAGTGTCAATATTGAATTTAATGTGTTTGTGGGAAATTTCATATGACTGTTAAAACAGCCTGGATATCCTAGACTAAACTCTCCTGCTGTTAGATTTCTATTCAGATTAGTTTTAAGAGAAAGTTTAAGTTAAAGAAAGAGTAACAAAAATCAAACTCCTCCTTTCTCTCAACATGCCATGTCATACAGTGATTAAAACAGAAATGATATTTTCATTATGTTGTGATGATTATGAGAAAGAAATGGTATAGAAATCAGACTCAGTTTGAATAACTCTCAACATCAATTTCCTTTTCAATATAAACAATTTAAGATAATATTGACTAAAAGACGTCAACTTTTTTCTCGTCAACTCCTGCTGTTTTTTTTTACTCTTTATGCTGAGTAAATTAGGCATGGCCAACTCTACCTATACAAATTATATAGACTTATAGAAATCGTGAACACTCTATGAATCTGTCTCATACATACAACACAATACTTTTTTTTTTATTGAAAATCAGACAGAATTTTTCCATAATCATAATTTCGCTCTAGGTAACAAACACATTGCCCTGAAATTGAGTTTTTCAAGCTGTAAAACTCATGAGAAAAGAATAAATGTTAAAAGATATTTATTTCATATTGTTACCTTTCTAATATATATTATTATTACATGAATATTGGAACCAAGATAAAACTTATTATTATTGAAGGAAATGTAACATTTATTGAAAAAGCTAATCCAGATTATATACTTCAATTTACGTAAGCTTACAAAGGTTGGAAAATACAGCCTCATTAAATAAAATGGGGTGAATGTTTTATAGACATACATTGAGAAAATGTTTTGCCTTGAATTCTAATAAATGATATTCTCCATAACTATATATTGGTCCTGATGAGGATTACATATCCTAAACATGTATATATACCAATAGCTGTATGCATTATCATAGTAAAGAAATGAATCTGCTTTTATACCCGTGGTAGAAGGTTTTAATGAATTATTAGTAAAAACTTATAGAAAGTTGAGTCAAGTTTAATGATTATAACATAATATTATTGAGTGATGGTAGTTAATTTAAGTTAAGTAATGAACTCCAAGTAAACATGTTCTTTAAATATTACAACAGATGTTCATCTATGTAAAATAAACATCATTATAAAATTCTCTATATTTTAATATCATAAACATAAATGGTACACTCTATATATAGCCACTAGCATGTTACACATATGATGCCTACATTGAAGAAGTATTTTTTAAAATCCTAGTAATGTTGGTTAGGATTTTGAAATTTATTTTGAAAATAAATTATTAGTCTCTTAGGAATAAATTTGTTCTGTTTCTGATCAGATACGACCATACAACAGTGAGTTTTAAAAGATGAAACTGACAAAATCACATGCGAAAGTATATTTACATGGTATATTCAACCAAACCTAGAGTTACTAGTATACCCAGTATTGAGCTCAGATTCCTGCACCAAAATTATTTGAAATATGTAGTAACATTTTATTGTTTTAAGGGAAATGAAGAAATTAAACAACATGATAATTGTGGGGTCATTGGTTTTGTTTTTCAATGCTCCATGTGGTCCTCATCTGACCAAATATAAAAAATAGAGAAGAAATAATGTTTGGACAAGGACATGTGTCCCACAGGATAATGGCAACTAACAATGTTTTTCTTTCCTTTTGCACTGTGTTATGTTTTTTGGGTGTTTCTGGTACCAAGTTTTTGCCAGTCTTGTGTTTAGATAAATTATACCATTATTAGAGTGCGTATGTTCTGAATCTGATCACCAGATTTTTAGGTTCTTACACTATTTCTTATATCTTTTAATAAGAATTATATTTCTCTATTCTTCACAAACCTGTCTGTAGTTGCTTCCATTTCTTATGGATTTTCTTTTTATTTATTAAGATACAATTCTTTTAATTGATGTGTTTGGAAAACCAGGACAATATGCTATATCTCGTTTAAACAGGTTTAATTCAAAAATTTAAAATGTATAATTCAAGGATATAAATTAATTTGAAGGAATATAGTCTTATTTCATATTCCAAGAAGTTTTCAATGTGACATGTCTTAGAATACAATTTGATAATGGTTATATAACATTTATTTTACCTAAATCGAGTTTTCTAAGTGATACAGGGTTACTTTAACTTTCTAATATCAGTTCTGAAAAGGAACACTTATCACTTTAAAGTTCAGATATAGGCCATGAATGATGATAAAGAAAATTTTAACTCTTTAAATTCTTGCTATTGATCTGAAACTATTCACTGGGTTTTATTGCTACTCCTTATAACTTTACTAGTATTTTATATATAACTACTTTAATATACACCTGACTTTCTAAAGCTTTGCACCCGATAACCCCTAGTCACAATCTAAAGGTCATAACCTTGTATTTGAGTTAGCCTTTAAACAAACAGTTTTTTATCATGGTATATAGTGAGGTTTTCTTGACAAATCCTTTTGATATTAACCTGTGCAGATTGTTAATCAGATTTGATTTGTATATAGGAATATGTGGAATATAGCTCTTAATGCAAGTCACAACAAAATCCTAGAGAGAAAGAATGTGTCAGAATTTATTCACTTGGTTGGAAAGAAATTTTTTTTAATTAGATCTTATTTGGGTCAGATTGTAGGCTGTATTGAATTGGTTGAGAGGTGAACCAGTACAACTCATTATAAGCTCAGTAATAGTTTGTGTTAAGGCCACGCACAAAAATTCACTAGTTTACCCTATAATAATCCATTTTGGTTAACATCAGCCAATTTACCAGTCTTTACTGCTAATATCTTAAATGTCAAAAGACTAATTAAGTAATAGTAAAAAAATGCACCAATGTTCCTTTCATTTAATGATGCATACTATATTACTAATTGCCGATATAAACCCAAAAACTGGTAATACAAAAACATTGAAATTTTATTTAAACTCATTAATTTCTGAATGAATGCCTTTGTTTTGTTGTATATGTGTTGATAACACTGAATAACAACTAGATAAAAGATCAGAATGAAAAATCTAAAACCATTTATGTCAGCAAATCTTTATTATGCCTGAAAACAGAAAAAAAATAGTTAACAAAATTGTGCACAAATAAATATATATCACTGTTGATTACACCTACAAGATATAAAATAGTGTACTTAAATATATAACACTACATATTATATATAAATATATGTACCTTTATATACCAGTACATTTTTATTACTAATAGCATTTACAAATTTAATTAAAACTCTTTATTAGAATGCTGATCAGCACATGACATCATGATATTACACAACAAATTAAGAAATATCAGCAAAACTGTTGACACAGTAATACACTTTATCATAAAACATCAATTTATCAAATGCACGATTTAATCATAAAGTTTTACTTAATTAACACATTAGATACTGTAATTTTCTTTTTATTATGAAACATTGTATAAGTAAATATCACAAAATATCTAGTCATTGATCTTAAGATTAACATATAAGATGTGTCAGGATTAAATGATTAATTTTGTGGTTTTTTTTCAGTTTCGAGGACTCCAACAGTATGGAGTCCCATCCATACCGACCAATGGACACCACATCACCTGACAATGTTACCAAGAGTCGGAAGAATAAAGAAGATAAGTATTGTGGTGTGTGTGGAGACAGAGCTCTGGGCTACAACTTTGATGCCATTTCCTGTGAGTCCTGTAAAGCTTTCTTCAGAAGAAATGCTCCCAAAGGACTGGTAAGTGTTACTTTTGCCCTTGCAAATATTACAGCTGGTCTTGAGCTATAGCAAGATAATAGATAAAAAGACATTCCTTACTTTGAATTTGTTTATTTCTATTTGTGTCATTCAGATCATAAATAAATGGATGCCAAAGGTCCAGTATATCCTATGTAGTTCCCTAGTCTAGCAAGTTATTGAGTTGGAGCTCAAGAATTCTTCCATGACATCTGCTGCCATTGTGTGACTGAGTTTGTCAAGTGATTTATGATAAAAATATTTATAACATTGGTGGTTGTGTTCAAGTTAGTTGTTGATTTGTGGTAGATTAGGACTGTCTGTAAATAAAAGTATTAAAATGGGTTATTTGGTATTTACAATAGTCCTTTATCTTTTATCATCTCTAAACCATAGCCAGCATGGATTACATTAACTTTTACACTTCTTTTACTTTTCTATTAAATGTCTGCCAGTACCTCTATGTCTTTTCTCTAATGTAGCTATCTGAAAATGTCATCAGCGGAAACGGCTGAATTCCCATCACTTCTAACCTTTTTATATTGAACTTGATGAAACATTTGGTAATACTTAAGAAGATAGTTGAAGTCACTGATGAAATCTAAATATTTCTCACCAAAAATCATTTTTACACTAAGGAAAACATTTCTCTACAGTTTTTGTTTTCCATTTGTTTACACTACTTATTAAATATAATCTTTATAGTTACCTCAACGTAACTGTTTTACAAGAAAGTGAAAACTTGTTGGGACATAACAAACAATTGGTTTGCCAAAACTCTTAATGATTGGCAGCCATCTTAGTTTAGGGAATAGATTTTTGCCTGGAGAAATGTGAAAAGAAGGGCAACACCCATGTTTTTGGCCTCATAAGGAAAGTAGATCAACATTTGGACAACATCTTGTTATTTACAATATTGTTTTCTGAAGGTTCAGTAAGGGTAAAGTGACAGTTTATTTGTTGTTCTGAGAATGAATTGTTTGTTTCAACCAATATTGGAATGTTGTTCAGTGGAGGTATTTTTGTCACATGATTGGCATGACAGCACTTAAAGAAAATGACATCGGACAAGTTTTTGATTACATTATTTCTCTATATTACTTAAGCAATTTTATTCACTCCTCACATGTACTTGTGAAATAGCAAGTAACTAAGTAATGAATTTCATCTCTATCGACTTGGATGACAACATCAATTATACAAAAGTAGTTTGCCTGATAGGTCCATCGTAGCTGAAGCAAACACTCTCACCTATATGCCCTTGTATGATAACTGATTACTTGGTTAAGTCTGAAACAAAGTCCCCAACAAACAATTTATGTCCAAGTTAAATGGAGTCTTTTTAACTGCTTACTACCTGGTACTTCCTGTTTTAGATACGAAGATGACAGTAGTTTAAGTTTTTGACAGTGTATACATTTTCTCCAAATTTAAATATAATTCCCCTTTACATAACAAATTTAATAGAAATGTTGAATTGTATAAGTAAAATATACAGTATTTTAGTGTTTGATAAAAGTCCTATAAACCAAGTTATTGCTTGCTATATATTCAATGTTTAAACAGGTATTGCCTTAGGTGCTTTACAATAGATAATATATAGGCTGTCATGAATTCAACCTGTTTTTACTTATTTTATTTCTGGTAGAACCAGTCTCCAAATCATAAAGGCCTGAAGGAGATTAAATTTGAGATTATACAAGATACATACAATTTTCATTTCATTAAAATATGTCTCAAATAATATAAGAATATTTCTGGATAAATTTGATCAAATACGAAACGAGTGGAGATACAGACTTCTGCTTGTTTTAAACACAAACCAGTGATTGTGACTTGATGATTAGAACATATTCTTAGTTCTTTAAAATATGAAAACAAGTTAGAGGTTGTTTATAAAGATGAGCCTTTAGTCTGTTCTTTGTTCTGTTCTTAGTAAAACAATGAAGACAAACTTATGTGATGTAGTGGGCATGGAGAGCATGTAAAATTTGGGCCTCAGTATAATGTCTGGTCCTAGAGATTATAGATGTTTTTTTAATGGAGCACATTTAGATTTACGTTTCAATAAGTCAAATAAGCAATTTAAAAAGGAAAGACTGTTCTGTCATCTTAGATAGTAGTATAATGGATATAATTTGTTCGAGTTATTGAGGGTTTTAAAACTAGAAGAGTATAAAAATTGATTGAATATTGTTAGATATCAATATGATAATCAATTATAACATGTTACAAGTTGATATTATCTCACATCATATATTCAAACTTCATTATTATCAAATAGTTACTATAGAAACCAAATGCCCAATTAGTTTTTTATTCTATTGGAATAGAATCTTAATGTTGATCATTGTATAGGAGAAAAATCATTACATGTCAATCATTCTATTCAAACCTAAAACAAAATTCAATTTGTTGAGTTGATAATCAAACAAGCCTTGATTACTCCAGTATCTTTAATCTATTGTTCTTTTCACCATTCAAATTCTATCTTTCATGTTATTTTCAATAAGTCTCACCAACCTGCCATTAAAACATGTCTAGCTGGTGATTAAAATGAACCATGGAATTACTGAATTATACTTGAATTAGTAATCTGTTTACAACATGCATCATATATTCCAGATATTGTTCTAGTTAGTAACAGCTGGTTGAACATTTATCAACCACTCAGCTTACTTTCTCTAACATTATTGGAACTTTGTTACTTAAAAATTATATAGAAATTAATACATTAGATCAAAATTCCTCTTAGTTTTCTTCAGGCTATCACTAGCATTATAAGAACTGTGTACAGATGTTCAGTGTCCATCTGTTAGTTCTAAGAGATTTTGAGGATTGTGCCTCCACATTTTGTACCCTTTGATAGATAGTTTAATGTTTAATATCTATAATTATTTTGTATATAGTTGTTTTGTCAACTTAAACAGACCTGTCTTCTTGATAAGTCTTTCTAGAAGTTTGATTTTAGCCAATAAATGTTCAGATTGTTTTCATGGTACATAAATCTGTACAAATCAAACTTGTTTATTTTTAACATTGGCTAAACAAACTTGATCCACATTTTGTACTTTTACCAGATTTGTTAGTGTAGTCTTCAACTAACTGAACATTGGTAACTTGACCATTTTCATTGCATTGTTAAAGAAGAGAGGTTTAGACCACTTAACCTAATATTGTATAACATATCTTGCAGGACTACTTCAAGTGCCCTTATGAAGAAAAATGCAAGATGGATGTATCAAATCGTAGGTTTTGTAAAAGATGTCGCCTACGAAAATGTTTTGAAATTGGTATGAGGAAAGAATATATTTTGACAGAAGAGGAAAAGACAAGAAAGAGAATGAGAATAGAAGAAAACAGGTACAGTTAAATAACAATAGGCTGCCATTTGTTAACCCTTTTAACATTCTTCTCTAATTACATTACAGTGAAATGTGGCTGTTTCCTTATCAACACAATTTTATCCAAATTTAATCAACAAATTCTAAAATAATTTATATTCTGAGTTCTAATTCCTTTTTAGGGTCATGAGCCAAAGGTCACAGATTGGGGTCAAATGTGGCCAATCATCAAATCAAAGGTTAAGATCACTTTTCTATCTTATTAAAAACAGCCAAATTCATTGTACTGTAATTTTATGATTTTTAAACTATAATATTTGCTTACTCAGCTTGCTTTATCTATATATTCTTCTCTAGTTATAGTTTAAAAGCCACTATATGATGGTCTTTTAGAGCCTGTATTGCGATCATTTTTTTTAAAAAGACTATTAGAAATTTATTGGTGAGTGGGACAGGTTGAACATATTGACAATTTTTTTAATGTGAAGAAATTGTTATTTCAGACGAGAAAAAGAAGTTGAAAAGTTCCGACATCAATCAGGTGATGTAACATCTTCCAACAACAGACTACGACCTCTTGATCCAGAAGAACAGCAGGCTATCAATGAATTGATTACCGCCTACCAACAATCTCTGGAAATATGTGTAGATAATGATATCTCACGAAATAACCCGTCCATGACTGATCTGGTCAACATTGCTGAGATCAGTGTCCGCCGAGTTATCGATATGTCCAAAAAGATCAAGTCATTCAAAGCTCTCTCACAAACGGATCAGATAAGCTTACTTAAAGGTGGAAGTATAGAACTGCTTATCATTCGTTCAGTCATTACCTTTGATAGAGAAAAGCAACATTTCTTGGATCCATACGATAATGGGAAATATGCCATGACTGCTGAACAATTGAAAATGGGTGAAGGGTCTGGTTTATTTGATGAACATATGAAATTTGTGAAGTCATTAGCTATGGATTTGAAAGCTGATGAAACTGTGCTCATTCTCTTGCTGGTCATTTCACTATTTTCACCCGATCGTCCTAGTATCAGTGATAAAACCTATATTGCTAAAGAACAGGATAAATATGCCTTACTACTTCAACACTATTTGGAATCGAAATATCCTGTTAGCTATGTCCGCACAATTTATCCCAAGCTGCTCATGAAACTTACAGATATTCGAAATTTGAACGAGGAACATTCACAAGTTTTGCTGAAAGTCAATCCAGAAGGAATTCAGCCATTGATGAAAGAAGTTCTTGACCTCAATGTTAATAAGCTGTAAGGTAATTTCCTGCCACATTGTTTGTTTTGACGGTATCAGTCTAATGGTGACTCAATCACCTATTATAGACACTGGAGTTTGGTCTCTAGCATTTGGTGCAACAAGATGGTTCTGGCAGATTTTTAAGTACCTCTTATTGAAGTCTTGTGGCTCATCTATGAAGAAATGTAAGACTTGTATATAAATATTGTGCAGTCTATAGAGCACACTAATATAATCAGATTTATATGACAGAAGATTTAACAGATAGACTGAAAGTGAATGAAATCTATTTTACTTTTGGAGTTTGAAAGTGATATGACTACTATTTTTGTCCCATCTCAAAATAACAGAGTGCTGTTTTCAACTTATTACTGATCATTTGTTAGTGCAAGAAGTCATTCTACTCAGGAAATTTGATGTAGAGTTCACAATATCTAGTGTATTACAGTTAGGAATGAAGAGTGAAAGCTGTAAAGTGTTCACACCAAAGAAAAAGAGTTCCAGGAGTTAACTGTGATTTCATTGAGCTTTCACTTGTACATACTTAAACAAGCTTTTGGAGAGATGACTGAAAGTGATAGAGCACAGAGTTTACTAACATAAAACTGTATTACCAAAGTTGTATTTCAACATAAACTTTGTCAAATTTCCTTTCAATAACTCTAATCATATACAAAATTAAAACAGATGTAAAGTGACATTAAAAATTGCAAAGATATACTGTACTGTGACGTTATAAAGCAGAATATAGCAAATTTCATCTTCCAATTGAACAATGCCTCATTGAATAATGTCCTCTTCTTGCCCTGTTAAAATGGATATTATTTGTAGAATGGTTTGCTTCAACTGACTGAAGTAGGAAATTTTAACATTGTTTATATTGGTGTGTTTTTGTAATTCTCTATGACTAAAAGCAATTTGTTTGTAACAGATAATACTTGGTTAAAGAAAGATGTGCTATTCTACATTTATTAACTTGGTGTAACTTGTATGAGTACAAATGGTAAAGGAAGTGCTGTGAGTTTAGATCTAGTAGAAACATTGTAAATATACTGTATTATTTGATTATCATCTAAGTCTGTTCATTTATTTCATCCTTCATTGTATAAAACAGTCCTTGAAAATTCTAAACCAGAACTTATTAAGCAGTCATTTTGTTTAAGAAAAAAGGTCTATGTAGAATATTGTTGTTTATTTAGCTGCTATAAAATTTGTTGTTGCTATTGTTTGCTGCAGGTTATTTTCTGTTTATTTATATTTAGCATGTTAAATAGAAACTAGGAGAAGTTTCTTAATGTATAATCATCATAGAAAGTGCTTATTTCCTTTGTTAATTCTTTATTTAAAGTACAGGTCTGCCAAATGGTTGATGTATTATATAATTTTATAAATGGCAAGATTGTGGCTTTAATATCTTTTTGTAAGAATTTGCTGTCAGAAACACCAAAACTGTAGGATATATTAACTCTAAAGTTGGCCTACTTCAGTTTGGCTGTGATATCTTAAAGTTCTGTTGTTTTTATCAGTAAGCCTTAAAATACATCAAAACTTTGAATTTTGACATGCTTTAATGGATTAGCACACACAAAACAGGCCTACCATTAAATGAGACTTTCTAATTCTTAGTTTATGATTTCACTATATTATTTTTTGTTTATGTTTGGTATCTGTGAAAGGTAATGCAAGCATTAATTTTTAGTTTTTTATCATGATATTTATCATTTTATGTAAGATTCATTTTTAATTCACTTGTTATTCTGAATGATCACTGCATACAAATACTGATTGTAATACCGGTTATACATGACTCAGAATACAAGATTTATTTGGAAATTTCTCAACACTTTTTCATATGCTCTGAAGATTTTACTAGTGAGATTTTTGTATGGATAGTGTAAAAGGTAATTTCTAAATAGTTGATGTCATGTCTATTACCTATCATTGTTAAAATTAAAATATTCATATATGATATATAATTAATTAGGGGTAGGATAATCTCAAAATGATATATTATACCATATACTTATATAATGGGGTGGTTCTTGAAAACTGAAGAAGATTTTAGAGTAACAGTAATATGATCTGGTTTATTAAAAGTTAAATAACAAATCACAGAACTGTGTTTCTTAAATTTGGATTGTATTCACCTTCATTTTTAAGAAAAACTCCTCTAGACAATTCAAAAACATACCCTATAACAGCTCTCATGTCATACCCTTATTTTCTATTTGTGCTGTTTACTCTCTGTAATGTTATATTGAGTTTCTGGAATAAAAAGGTCTAGGATATGCTAAAGAAAGATAATTTTCATGTTGTAATAAGATGAAAGAAAAATAGCTGGTGGCAGTTTGTTCAGGTATATATTGATTATACTAATGATTCCAGTATGGTTCTATATATCAGTGAAACCTTGAATACAACTAGACTATTTTTTTCTACCTAGTCTCTTTTCACCTAGTAAATTTCAATCAATTTTTTCATTACAAATTCATTTCATTATCATGATATTGACTCTCTGTATTCCCCCTGGCAGTTTTAATTTCTATGGTAAAATTCAAGGTAAAGATATTTCAAACATACTGTAGGAAAGTTGATCATGTGAAAAATATCTTTTGATGTCATTATGTAATTTTTCTACTGCATCTTTTATGATTTATCAATAATATTCTATATACCACATATTTTTTATTTGCTAAGTATTTAAAGGGTTTGGTTTGGGTTAATTTGCATCCAGTGCCATAAAATATTCAAATTCTATTTTTGATCAATGTATATATTTCTAGATTATTTTGAAATTAGTCAGTTTTATTTCAAGCATGCCAAGTCAAATTTTTCAATTTGTAAATAGTCTTTTAATCATTTTTTGAAAATCATTTTGGCACAATTTCTTATCAAAAATATCCCACCTGTTCTATCTATTATACAAATATTTGTAAGTCTTTTTATGGGTTAAAGTTAGTTTGAAGAATACTCTTTATATTTTACTATTTATTCTAATAACTATGCATTCTAATACAGTGGACTTTTATGGATACTAATTGTGCTTTATTTGCTTTCTGGAAATTAGATGATTTTATGAAGAAGTATGTACAATAACATACAATTATCTGATTTACAGAAATCAGTTGGTACTAGTTCTAGTTCTAGTAACATCACTAATATTGTATAATATGATGTTATAGTGTTCATTGAAAAGTACCAGCTCCTATTTGTGTCTTCTAGAATCCAATTCTCAATTTAGAGCAATAACTTTCATAGAGTTTTACATCATTTGTTACATTCGAACGGTTGACATTTTGAGGCTAAATAACATTATATTTGGAAGCAATAGCATGATTTTTTGGTATAGGTGGATGTTTTCAGTCAGATCTTCCATTCAATCTTGACAGCTTTCTTGGAAAATCTTCAAAGAAACTGGATCTAAAAACAACTGTAATAATAATGTATAGTTATGGACTAAATGATTTATGATCATATTAATTATAATAATTCTGATAAATAACATGTTATTACTCTATTTAATTACAGATCAGATATATACCATTATAGTGCATATGTAGATCTTCCTAATTGTTCAATAGTACAGCACAAATTCAAATTCTCTTGGCTTTTTTGTCCTTGTGATAGCTTCAAATTATTGAAAATAAAATAGATTGTTCCTACCCTACTATGTTGTTTTACTACTTTGAACCCATATTCAACAAGATTTTCAAACAATCGTCATGTTATTTTCAAATAGTATCATTCAAATTAAAGGTAATATTGAGTCAAATTCTCATCATTTTTCAAACTGAGGTATCTTTGATGCGCACAGCTTGCAGCACACGCTGATTCAATCTCCCATCTGAACTACAAGACGCTTTTTCCAGGTTATCTCGACCATTGTCGGGATTGAACCTACGACCTTCGGGCTAGCGAGCAGCATCCCGCTGAGCCATGGCGGTCCCCTGTAATCAAAAAACGAGTATAAGATATTATAGAAGAAAACAACTATGGCTGGCGAAATGCATTTCAACTCTACCCATGATGAATGCAGTCACCAACTGAACATTGGGAAATTAGAAAGAACAGGTCTGTAATGGATCGTTTGTTATCCATTATCATCAAACTATACACGATCAGCATTGTGTATTGATGGTTCTTACAAAAGGGTCATTCTCAGAACTTCAAGGGGGTGACAAAATTATGAAATTGTGAACGAGGTAATTTCACGGAAAAGTACAAATTAAGGAATCAGATAATATAGATTATGACTTCAAAATGTTGGAGCTCAACGATCGGGAATACTTAGCAAAAATCATAAAACAGAAAGACATTTTCGCCATTTGTATGCTTGTTGAAGTTGACCGATACTCATTCGACGACCAGGAATATCCAAAGTAGGCATCAATAACTAACAGAACACCAGAAGCTCAAAAGAATTATTTTAAATAGGCTTAAATAAAGAGCCTTCAGAAAAAATTCGCACATACGTGAAAAAAAATTATATAAAAAATCATAAGTTTGTGCTGAACTATCAATCAAATAATTTTTTTATTTAATGCACAATATATTTACAAGGGAAAAACATGCTTACGTCTTCAACAATCTTCAAACATGCATTAGATTTAGAGTACAGTTTTTGAAATTTGAAAAAAATGTACACGACTGTATAAGATCAACTTATAATCTATCAAGTTACGTCAAAGTGGTGTTGAGTTTTAAAAACATTTAAAACGACGTTCAATTCTTTACAATTAAAATACCATAAAATCGAAAGAAAACGTCGAATGTTAACTGGTTTTTCTGCATTGTGTGTATTCTGATATAGGCACGCCCTGGACTTTAAACATGTAATTAAACAATTTAAAACTACTTGTAAGTTTCTTTAAAGCAAGGAAACGGCGCTGACATAAAAGACACGCTCGTTATTTCATGAAAGAACATCAAAGGGCAGACAATAGAAAGAAAGGGAACATATAACATGAATAAAATATGTTACGTAATCTAAATGATTTAATTGTAATTGTTCAATTGAAAGAATAGTTTCCAAACAATGGGGTATCTACGAACCACTTGTCATTGAAGAAAATGTCTCAATGGAGATTTTTAAACATTAAACCTACTTTTATGAAAAAAAAATTGAAAATTTGTTTTACAAGCCAACTTAATTTCAGAGAAGTTTAAACCATTCTGAAAGTGAATACGCACCGAATGTTTTTGTTTGTATTGAAGAAGAATCGAAAAATTGAATTTAATTTCTGAAAATATTACAGAAAGCCGATAAATGCTTCATCAGCGATTGTGTTTGAAATATAATTATGTAGTTACCACAAAATGTTCAATGTACAATTAAGTATAAACAATTATTGAAGGCCTAATGTTGGTCAAATTTAAGATTTGAAAGATACATCTCACGGTACAACATCTACAAGTCCAAGAGAAAATATGGAAATGAAAATGGACACTGAGAAATAAGGAAGCGAAGCAGATAATGATGAAAGGTCATTAGTAACGTAATGAATACCGGTGTTTCAAGGTAGTATTTGATGAAAGATTATGAAGATTCATTTTTCGAAAATATTTAAGTCTGATACTGATTTTATATTAACTCCAAGATCAAAACTCAAGATTTACCTTTAATCAAAAGTAATATTCATCGTGGCGATACATTGGATTAGTCTACTTATACCTTTATAGCAGTGTCCAGTGAGTGCTGCAAAGTAGCTAAACAAAATTTTACCTATAAGTGCTCGCATGGGAGCACATCAAAACGAATTATCGGCAGACATTAAAATGCTTCGGTTGGTATTGGTCAAGACGTTAGATCTTGAAGCAACTTCAAAAATTTGACAAGGATTATATTTTTCAAGATGGTAAATATTGGAATGTGAGAAAATAACTTTTTTTAATTACTTAGCTAAATACTAGAAATGTTGACTTTCATAGAAACTTCGCCTTCACGCGATGGTGACATGTTTACTCTGGCCTGGATCTCACCGGGTCATTTATCAATCAATTTCTAAATGACCAAAATAGTCACCCGTCAATGACCTTGCACTTGGTGAACTCAGAAATAATTACCAAATAGTATTGACTGCTTGATGACCACCGTGACTTACCGCCGGCTTAAATTACGCTAAATTGACCACAGTCATAACATAAAGGTCATTTAAATGACCATTCGACACAGCTGAATGAACTCTAGAGTTGCAATTTTATGGTTCCAAAGAAAACAATACAATCACGATAAGCTGCAGTCCGGTTGTAAGACTTTATAGAAGATATCTGAATGAGTTTACACATGGTTGGTTGGAAGTCAAAGATTAAAGATGTTGAAATGATTAGATTAAGAAGTTAATATTGGACAGACTAGTCTATCAATAAGTACTTATAATGGTCAATCTAAACACAGTGTGGTTTGAAAGAATTTCAATAAACTACAAGATAAATACTAATGTCAAATGAAATGCCAAAGTTACGTTTCTAGATAGACAGGAAGCATGCTTCATATTAATAAACTCATTCCTGAAATACATGTCTCAATCTATCTGCCTATCAAATCAACAATTATATGATGTGTTTTGCCACCTGCTTCTGGTGACCCTAGTCAATAGTATATAAAAAGTGTCTTTTCGTTTGAATTTAAGCGAATGCTGCATGCCTTGACATTTCTTATCAAACCAATCAAGGGCCAATTTCATGCTGGAAACTCGATGCGTTGATTGGAGGGACCGGAATATGATTTATTTATTCAGTTCCTCAGAGTGCAAACTTTTTCAAGATGCAATTTGTTTAGAAGCTGTAGATCAAGATGCGTCAATGGTGTGTACATATTATGCTGGTCTGGTGATTGTTTGAAAAGATAATGATATGCAATATTAAGATATTGAAAATACAGTCGAAATGACGTCACTTTCAGTGTTTTTTCGATCCAAAAAATTGCTCGTTTTTATTTTACCATGTTCATTAAGGAAAAAAGACCGTTGCATAGTGAAAAAATAAGTTTGGCATTTATTTAATACTCATCAATCATTGTCTTTTCAGCAGAAATGAAAAACATTTTTTGAAAAATCCATCATCATATTGAACATAATGGGAAAAAATACCTGCTTTATTCTCCTCCAAAACTAGTAAATTATTGATAAATGTAAAAGTTTAGTAATTGTCGTTAATTATAAAAGGGTTGTTAATATTACGTTATTGTTCTTCACAGACTACTGACAGTAAAAATCCTTTATTATAATCAATAATCCTTTATAATTGTGCAGTAATAACCACAATGGATAGTCATGCACCAGCGATTCTTTAACAATCATTTCTTTATTAAGATGCATTTTCTCATTTATTACCAGATTAGAGTTTGATAATCAGTGAAAATATTTAGATTTATTGTTGACGAAGAGACTGTACACTACATAATATTTAATAAAACAAATCTACTTCTATTTTATTGATTTTTAAACAGGAAAATCCCTTAGTAAACAGAAATAACAGTAGAGTTTGAAACTAATGCCCAATTCATTAAACTTTTATTACATCATTATAATCTCAGCCTTCAACAGTTGTTATTCCAACTTAATAATATAATTACGTGGTGAAAATCTTAGGTTACATTGATATACATGTAGTATATGTCAATGGCTAGTAATGCCTATTTATGTCTCTTACTAGCAAAGTCTAAAATAATTACATGTATCATTGATGATACTGGGCTGTGGATGAACAAGGAAGTTGAATGATGGCCATCACGCTAATTGAAATGAAATGATATATGATGTATTAATTAATATTAAATACATACGAATTAAAAAAAAAACACGAAACCATACGTTCTAAGGAATCTAAGAAATTTCTTTAACAAATCAGATAAAGAAGAAAAATGACAAGAAAAATGCTCCGGTTTGAAAGAGTTCAAAATGAAACGTGGTGAATAGTCTTGATAAAACATTTATTATGCATGGTTCCTATTGCATGATTATATTATTTGTTTCATGCCAGCAAGACAATAACAAAAATTCCTGTCACATGTCAAAATAAAAAGATTATATATTTTTACAATTTATATTATTTCCTGCTGAATTAGTATATTTTTTTCTGAATATAAACAATATAAATAATAAATAGTGGATGATTGACAGGCCGTGACGTCAAGCTTTATTATCAACGGTTAATATACCGCGACTAAAAACTTATAATATGCATCAGGATTATCAAAGTATTTTTAACAATGGAGGACTGACTACATAATATAAACAACTTTCTGACCAAAACCAGCACCCAATCTTCCTTCCAGAGCTACTAAGAGTTCTACTCAGCCTGCCTCTTGGCCGCTGTAACAAATAACCGTTTTGAAGAATTGGAAGAAAAATTTTCCAAAATATAAAGTCTTTTTATTTTATATTTGTAGGCAGAATTTATGCTGCTCAGAAAGTAAGAAAAGACAGACGTTTATATAATTGTAAGACTTGTAGAAAATCAAGATAAGCTAAATTTTGTTATCAGTTTTCAGAATGTTTGTGAGGATTTCTCTCGTCGCTTTCTTTCTGATATAATAGGAGTATTGGCATCACAGAGAAGGAATATTGCAGTAAACTGTCACATAAATTAACACTGATGTTAATCAGAAGAATCAGAAATTACCAAGTTTAGGTTAGACAGTACATTTCACCAACATATTATGACAGCTGTAGACTGCTTGTTGATATGTATATAGGTTACGCATAATAAAGAAATTCACAAATATTAATGGTGCATGAATCTCTATGCAAATGTTCAAAGTACTCTCAAGATGTTAACATGTATAGGACCTATTGTAGCTAAAAGAAAGAGTTTCAATTTGTTACCTAGTATATATTGAATGTTTCCCAACTAAAATGAATTCGATATTTCCTGCTTCGGCCTTCCAATTATGCTCTAACGACATGTTTCGTTTTCATAGTTTTTAGGTTATAAAAGTTAAAAAAAAATTAGCCGTGATATTTTTTTTAGATTGAAAATCAATGGAAAGCCTTCAATGAAAAAAATTATATGACATAAAATCTGCTGGGGAAGAATTGTTGCTTCCAACGACTAACTTAGTAGTAGTAAAGTAGAAGTAGCCGGTGGGAAATTCTTGAAACGCAAATATTAAAACCAACATAGGTCTCAACATCCCACTTGAATGACCAGACTTATGACTTAAAGGCAGGACGTTCACAAAGCTGAGATATGTAACGCACAATCGTGGATAAAGTATTAAAGTTACATGTTAAAGCATGGTGTTTATCACCTAAGTAAGTTTTGACTTGTGTTTATCTTCTACTGATTGACATCTTCACCTCAGACCCTTAAGACTTGACCTGACGTTAATAGATCGATGCCCCCTAGCGTGATTTAAATTTCAACAAAGACAGGTAACTCCATCCCTTGTTTTGCTCCAATGAATTATAGTTTGACATTCCATAAGACTGCATCGATGAATGAACACGATAATCGTATAATTAGTAGATATATTGTTCAGATTAAACAAAGGTGAAAGGTTAACATTATCAACCCATATTTTAACTGTTGACTTTGCGTGCCCAAGAACAGTAATTTTTTCAAGAAGAAAATGACACGCAAATATAACTAATTAAAGTGTAAAGTGAACAACAAATATTCTTCAATTGGGACTCCATTTCTAATCCAGGCCATGGTTGTTTCAAATAATTTCTCACCTCTCAAACCCATACCAGCACATAAATTTCTTCAATATATACACATACATGTACAAAACGTTTCATAATAATATCGGTTAATTAAAAAGAAATATGCAAACATAAACAAGTTTATCCTATGGGTGTCCAACTCGACAAAAAGGAATCTAAAGTTTGTTCCTTGTACTGGTCCGGGGTATTCTCGTGACACTTTAAGCGGGTTTTCTTCGTTTCATTTATGTAAGTCGACGTTGTTGATATGGGGAAAATAGATTGATACTAAACATATTAATGATATTTAAAAACCTTATGGAAGAATTTGAAATAAACTTTACAGTCAAAATAATTTGTGGTCACTGGAACATGGTACATCTCGACTTCTGTATTTGTTAAAAACTAAACTTGCAGTTGTCAAAAGTTGTCGATCAACTATATAATCTTGAAACATATCGCAACTGTTTGGTGCATGGGACCTTCTGGTATGGTAAGTTGGATAACTGGAGGACATCTAAGCGAATTAAAATTAAGCTATTCACCGGTCTTGCCCTCTCCAACTACTGAAATCAAGTCAGGAAAGAAATTGATCGCAATTGCACATCATTATTGTTGTCGTAAAACGTTTTATAATCAGAATTTGACGCGGTGTTATGCATTCTGCAAGATCTGATTGTCAAGATTTGGTTTAAAAAAACTAGTGTCAATTTCGTTTACAGAGTAACACGTTAAGAAATGCAAATTATACGATTGAAGTATAACGAGTCTCCGAAAAGTCATTCACCATTGCCTATATTCCAGTATATTGAATCTCATTAAAACTTGAGATTGACGTCTGCCTTACAATTCTGATGACTGCTTGTAGCTAAAAAAAACGTCTTCATTAAAACATGATATGAAACAAATGGACAATTTCAATAGGTTATACTTGTACGTCGACCTATTCAAACTTACCTTGGGCTAATAAAACTACGAAATAATATTTGAATCTGATCGAGCTGATTTAAAAGTTTTTGAGATTCAGGCATATTGCCGATTTATCACTTAAAATTCCATTGACCGTTCTTATTGATACCACTCTAACAATATTTATGAACAAGTTTGAAAGATTGGCATTTTAAGGTGAGAATAGACGAGGTAAGGTGTACGGTGCATGATTAAGGATTCAGTAGAAATAGTGGCTCCGAATCGTGTTTGGACCCGTTCCCTTAGCAAATTTCTGTTTTAATCGATTCATTTACTCAATTATTTACTTGATTTCTTCCAAATAAGAACATTTTGAACTGGAAAAGGTTTAAAGTAACAGAAGACTGAAAAAGAGACACACCCTCACCAGGATTTCACGTCTGTCTGTCTACTATTATAAGAAATGGCCGATGAAGAATGTTAGTTGAACCTTCATCTTATGATATATTATAACAGAAAAAAACAACTGTTGGTGGCCTTATCAGATGAACAAAGATTTGCACAGACCATAAAACCAACTAGTTTACACTCAATGACTTTACTTAGTACAGATTTTATTGTTTCCATCATCACTTCATCATTCCAACATACATACCATCAATTATACAAAATGCCATATCATCTTGCAAGCAGTTACTAGAAAATATCTCAGCAAACGCTTCTTAAGCCAAAAAGACTACAATATATAAAATAAAAATATCCACGAATATCATATACTGTCCATATATGTATATTTTGCATAGCAACATTTTTAGCAAATAATATATAGAAATCAACACACTCTAATATTACATCATATATATAGCTGACTGTAAGTTCTACCAACAAAATATCTATGAATATTCAGGTCAGCTTATTTTCTTTAAAGAAAGCTTGCCAGGCAAGGTAACATACGCCCACTGGCAGCATTAAATTTGAATAATAAATTGAGCAATAACTCAAAAACATTCACTGAATGAATATTAAAGTCAAGGGCAAAAACTCAAAAACTGTTCATTGAAGATCGTCAGATTCAAACTTGACCACCATCTTATATATTTCAATACTCATACCAAGTTTCATCAAATCTATTAAAAAATTTTTTGCACCAACAAATATTTTTGACGCAATTTTACCAAGTCAAGGGCAATAACTTAAACACCATTCATTAAAAAAAGTCGGAAATTCAAACTTGACTAATGCCTTATCAATTCTGATGCTTACACCAAGTTTCATCAAAACCCTTTGAAAATTGGAGGATTTATTGCATCAAAACTAAAGTTTTGCCAAGATTTTACTAAGTCAAGGGCAATAACTCAAAAACTGTTGATCAAAAAAATTGTCAAATTCCAACTTGACAGCGTCTTATCACACCAAGTTTCATCAAAATCCATTGAAAAGTGTAGCTTTTTTTGCACCCACAATAAAATTTTGACGCAATCTTACTAAGTCAAGGACAATAACTAAAAAAATGTTCATCGAAAAATCGTCAATTTCAAACTTGACTGTTGCTTATCAATTTCAATACTCATACCAAGTTTCATCAAAATCCATTGAAAATTTTAGCTTCTATTGTGTCTACAACAAATATTGAGGCAGGGGCAATAACTCAAAACCGTTCATCAAAAAATTGTCAAATTCGAACTTGACCGCCGTCTTATCAATTCCAATGCTCACACCAAGTTTCATTAAAATCCATTGAAAATTGTAGCTTCTATTATTTCTACAACAAATATAGAGGCAGGGGCAATAACTCAAAAACTGTTTATCGAAAAATCGTCCAAATCGAAGTCGACCGCCGTCTTATCAAAGCCTATGCTCATACCAAGTATCATATTCATGTGGGCGTATAAAAACCATTATGTATATAAATTATAGATTGCATGAGAAAGTCTGCATATAGCAACGTTTCTGTTAATTCGTAGGTAAATATTAACTTTTTCATGTTTCGACAAGAATAATCTGAAAGACCCATTCCCTAAACGTCTTAATTATTATTCTTCTGAAAATGATTTGAAGTAAATGTTAAAATTGGAATCGTTCAACCCTACTTTTCCTTGATTTGAGTATTTAGAATGCGTCATCTTGTTTTATTACGTGGAATGGCTGATAAGTTCTAAGATTAAGTAAAATATATAATCTTTTACCAGACCATCTTACTCAGTGAAGTCGCCAGAAATATACGACTGGAATAAGTAGCATTTACTACTAGTAGCATTAAGTCTTATTGATTAAAAACTGGCTACAGAACAATCATTATTAGTATACCTGAAAAGGAAGGCCAAATACATGCTGACATGATCTCCAAATTTAGGGAATAGGGTGTGACGCGCTTTACTTTTGGGCACCGGAATTGAAATATGGCAGAGATAGCCCAAATGATGACCTCATCCAGTAAGGCCTGCAAAAGCAATTACTCCGGGAAATATTATATAACGCGGGTGCATGACATTTACCACTCGTGACGTGTACATCTCTGATAAGAGGATTGAGTACATTATCACTTAAAATTGGGAATGACAAAGGTTTCTGTAAGATAGGTGCCAAAGCTCTTAGCGTCTTAATTGTTTGATGTCATCGTACTCTCTGAAAATAGGTTATGCATTTAAAAGAGGTAACAGTTGCTAAACAACAAAAAATAGAAGTATTAGGACTTCCATTAACGTTTATCACAGTTCGTCTTTGATTCAGTTTCAGAACAGTAATTAGTGTGATCAACATCCAGTATCCGAGCAAATGACAGGAAATAGGTTCAGAAATGACTTTCATCATCACACGTTTAAATTATCATTCATTATAGTATAAGACCGTGTTAGATGACCAAATTTAAAATATGTTTTAAATTGTCGTTTAAGTTGAAAATAACAATAAATAAAAATGTCTATGTCGTAGGCGTTAATTCGGCAACTTTTTATATTTCAATTAAAAAAATCTTGAAAGGTTTTAATTCTTGCTAATTTCGAAACACCTGGAATTTCGGCATCATCTTATATCTTCACAATACTGTAGTGAATGTGATAGACTGGAGGTTTGATCTGATTTGCTTAAACTGGAAATGCTTATCTGTATTAATGATTTGGCTTTCAATGAAGGGTTTCGAGTTTAAACAGTACAGTTTTTGGTTGCATTTTTATTTCAAATTAATGTATTCCATAGGATTTGTGAATAAATGGTCATTTTCCGAAATGTAATGACAGGTGGTTTGTTACAAAAGATAAGCTGGAAATTTGCTGTGTTCATTCATAGACGTACCTGGGCCATAGATGTCCAAAGACCAAAGACAATGCAACTTGTACGTTACATTAAACAATTCTTTAAAAATATATTATATGAATAATATTATAGGACATTTTACTGCTGATCAGTCTTTGCTGTGTTAATAATATATTTTATAATTATTAATTATATCGATATAATCCGTGCATCCTATCAGAAAATGAAAACGTCATCTATAATAAATGAAATTACCCATGCTAATTCTATTAAAGTAGAAAATGTGATTAAAACTTTATAAAAAACGATAATAATTACATGCTACATTTCGTACTCATTAAAGAAAGGTTATAATTAATTATATTTTATCCTTTATCATAATATTTTTTCTTGACAGATTCCAATTACCAGCAGTATTACACATTCGGGTCAGCATACTTCCACATATTTTATGTATTAAAAATTTAGAAATTACACACAACCTTTTTCTAATAGAAGCAGAAACAAGAATCATTCTAGAACACTACACTCGCCTTCCATTATCTGACCTTGATAACGCCATAACTAATTACAATTAAGCCCATCAATTAAAAACGCGCATGTTAATGTTGCCGTTGGACAATAAAACATCGGCGATAGCTTTCGCAATTTGCGGGCTAAACGTTATCATGGATGACACGTATAGGAAAAAAAAAACAACAACAAAGGAACATTCAGATCTCTATAATCAGATGTCCATACTTGTTTGATCTACATGTAGAATATATATAGTACACCAACGGGGGACGGGGGGAGGAGGAAGGGGGGTTGATGTGTCCTCTAGGCATGCGTCCAGGAATTCAGAAATCCATACCGGATGTCCATATATTTAGTTTGAGTTTGAACTTTGTACTGGACTATTCTACATGCACAATGTCCAAATAGACAAAAAATGACCGTTATTTTTTTACTAATATTATTTATGGTGTTTCGTGATTAAAAGATAACTTGCCAGACAAGAATAAGTTCAATAATTCACATTAAATAGTTTTCGATTTTCAAAAGGGTTAATCCCGGTGATAAAAAGAAAATTCACCAAATTTCGACTAAAACAATCAAGAATTATACCTTGTTGAAATGCTTACACATTAAACGCGTTTTCAAAATCAAGGGCAATAAACCATTTCACATACATGTATTCTCTTTCTGAATTGGGTTTATCCTTTGGTGATGACAAACAACCAGTGTCGTCCAATTAAGTCAAGAAGGGTGCATTAGAGTGCCAACGAGCTGAAAATTGAACTAGATCAAATAAGACTCATATAAAAAATATTTTCGATTTATCTTTTTTTAAAGGGTTAATCCTTGGGTGATTACAAACACTCAGACGAAATCTCGTAAAAATTCACCAAGAATTGCTTCTTATAGATATTTGCGAAATAAAAATTGAATGCATTTTCCGAACAACGGCAATATAAAAAAAAATCGGTTAAACTGAATTTCAGTAGGGAATTTCCTTAGGTCATTACAAACACTCATACCTAGTTGCGTCAAAATCCGTCAAGAATTGTACCTTCTTGGGTGTTTACGAGCAAATGTGAACGGACAACATATGGGTGAAGGTGTAGCCATAAAACGTGGCCGTATAAACCATTACTTTTTGAATCTGTTAATGTCAAGGAATCTTGAACACAAGAAACCTTGTGAAATAAAAACACAAAACAGACAATAATTTTCACATACCGTGTTATATTCTTGCAGACAGGAATAAATCATAATTTTGAAATATTATTTTAATATTTATTAGGGTTGTATTTCCCTGAAGAATGCTATATTTATTCTTGTTATGTATGTAAAGTGTATTAAGATCAGATTTAACATGTATTTTTTAAACGAAGAATCGTGTCAATTCTGAACAAAGTAACATTTAATTCAGTTTGCTAATAGAGTATTGTTATTCATTTTATACCTGTTTCTTTTATTATCAAACCTTCAGCCACCAATGTTTTGTTTTGAAGATAAACTTAACGTCACCTTTCATTGTTCAGACTTTCTCTTCTTTCTCTTGCACTTGATTTGTAAATTTATGAAACAGCACATACACCTATTATTCTGTATCGTGAACATAACGTAAAAAAACTGTTTGATATAACAGAATAGATGAAAATACGTGCTTGAAATATGATCAGATGTTTTTATATTTTACTTCTTTTCCCGGTCAGTTAGTACATTACCCCAACAATACTGAGTGGATGTACCCAAGTTCTTCAACCAAACAGCGCACTCTGGTATTTGGTAATAATAGCCTATATACATAATGGAGGTATATTACGTGTTTTTATACTTACAGATAGATTCTGATAGGGTCCTAATAATCATTATTTATATCATAAACGCATATAATAAATAGCGTGAACATTGAACAAAATTAACCCTAATTCAATTAATTAGACTGATTAAATTGGTTTTTACTCAAAGACTGAAACTAAAAGTTTTTTTTTTAAAACATTAATATGACACTTCCGGTTCAACCAGATGTGATTGTTTTTTGAAACTTGGGTGTAGAAAATTATTCAGCTGTTTAACCGCGATTTGAAGAATCATTTGGAAATGGTTTGCAATAACATTTAAATGTAATCGAATTCATGAAATAACATTATAATTCAAGCTAATTTGTAGGTAAAAATACGACGCACAAAGCTAAATTTGACATCTACAATCTTAACTTAATCAGAATAATGCGAATCCATAAGGCAAAAGTAGATCACCGCCAGCATATAATCCATAGCAATGAAATGAATTGAGTTTTACGTCCTTTTTGTTTGCACCTTATGGGCTAATTATACTATAGTTTATGTTTATTATAGTGTAGGTTATATTTAGTTGGATGGAACGTCTTCGAAGTCCGATACAAGTGACAGTTCCAAAATGTTAAAATAATAGTGCACTTTAAAAGTTTGGTTCGATTGTTGAGACAAGGTACTAAACAAATGTTTTAGTGTGTAGTTTAAAGATTTAAAAAAATGGAATTTGTATCATGAATCACAATGAAAAATATTAAAATTACTTTCCTTAAAATATTATATCTGTGATATCAGAAATGGCACGTTCAGAAATAGGTTCCTTAGTTTTTCAGCTCTATTGATATTTTGAATTTTGAATAAAATAAATGCAAATTAAGAGATACCTTAGCCTGATCACTTATCATAATATACAAATAAAATGCGCTTTTAATTATGCTATTATTCATATATTTAAAGTCTGACAGTGAGAATCTTACTTACATCTTCATTTTCAATGTATGCTCATGTGGAGGGGAACCGGTCATCGGGGATTACTAAAATTACTATAAATAACGTAATATAGGAAAGCTGAAATTTATATCAATCAGCTGGAAGATAACTCAAGGGCAATTGTATTCATTTTACAAAACGTATAATAAACATAAACATCGTCTTCGAGGAGAAATTAAAATTCCAACCCCGACATTTACTTACTAATTTTTTTAGTACTCTTTCTTATTTTTAAAACTTTTGGGAATGGGGATAATTAAACAAAACTTGAATTTGAACATTAAAATTAATCATTTCCAGTTCAAATTGTTTGAAACAATTGTAACTATTTCCGAGTAATCACTTCATCCCTTCGTTATGACGCAGAGTTCATTTTAGTTCGAATTAGTTCTGTTTTCAGAGTATCAAAAGGTGAGAAAAAATAACCTATATATGCTATTGTACCTGAAACGTCCATAATGCATGGTTTTGAAACACTGTGTAAAATGACTGAAAGTGCTAATAGTTCTTGACCTATAGAAATATTATTTTGAAATGGACAACCCACCTGGTTTTACAAACATGGGATCAGTGATGTTATACATTTGACAAATATATCCTTTTTCTTAATGGGCTCTTTAATTTAAATTTTATAGGACTGTAAATATTTAATTTTGATATGGAATTGTAAGCATATAAGTTCAATATCGTAACCTTTAAAGTTTAAAACTATTATTATTAATTCAGGATTTACCTGTTTTTGGTACCATCACTAACCAAGACTCTTTAAGAAGTAAAAAGAAGAAGGAAAAAAATCACAATTGTCCGCCGTCATCATATTATTTTTGTTTGCAGTAGACAAAGCCAGGTTAAAAATATCTGTGAGATTATCAAATATCTTTTGAATGATTTCAAAAATGTAATATATTGTTATATATATTACTTACCTCGATTTAGTTTAAATAATATAGTAATACATTAAATTCATCCAAAAACTCATTATTCAAGTAACCAAATGATTTTTATTCTGAAATATGAGCGAAGACAGACAAGTCAATTGAACAATGAAGTTTTCAGTTGTGATGATGGGGGGTCAACATACTCTTGAAATAATGTTAGTTTTTTATGAATAGAAAATATTATTTAATTGAGTATTGACAGTCATAAACAATGGTCCGCCATTAGAAATATCTGACTTCCAGACGCCATAAACCACAGGGAACAGAACGATAATGGTGTCCTCATTTCACATACAGACATAGGTAGACGATTAAATCTATAGTTTCTAGGAAATATGGTGGATTTAATGTTTTACATATAATATTTCTTTAGATATATAATTTTATAATAATATTATTTCAATTATTTTAACTCAATTATTATGTAGCTCTGATACTTATAATTGAAGACGATTATAAATGCGGTCTTTTGATAAAATACAATGGGTTTAATATTTTTAATTATGATAAGAAACTGAAAGTCGAAATTGCCAAAATTTTAAGCAAACAGTTACAATGCATTTTTTTACTTATTTTTAAAGAAAGTAATTACGAAAAATGTTCAAAAAGAATATCTATTTGATACGATTTCGGTTAACTTTCCAAATTTCCACAAACAAGCGTTACTCTATTTAAAATTAATATTTCTTTTTATTTCCATAAAATGCATTTACCTTTTTTTTATATATTAAAAATATTTTGAAAGAATGTCTCCTGTCCTAAAAATTGAAAAAACTATTTTAAAAGCAATGGAAATGTATTTTCTTACATATGTTTATCTTTACCTTTACAACAGAAAATATCTTATTTACTTTCATTCGTAGAATAATTAGCGTTAACAAGTTTAACCAAATTAACTTGAATGGTTGACAAACAATTTTCATAACCCTGCGAAAAGGATATAAATTATTTATAAATGCGAAAGTTTGTTATTCAAATTAGCCTGAATTATTAAGGTCCACACCAAGTAACCGAATATTCTTACCTATTTTTAACTATCCTAACAAGTAAACCAAGAAATATTTCAAAGCTGCAATAATTTAATTTATACGCTGTCATATATTCTGGTAGCCAAGCCATTGGAACACCTGTTAATTGTTTAACAAAAACCTGGACCAGAAGAATTAAACTGTCCTATTGATGAGAAACAAAGGGCGAAATCCACACATTTAAAGCTTTGGTTCCATTTTTACCTTGATTCTCCTGATACTTGGTATTTCAAGTTTCCTTTTACGGTCTTATATATTTTGGTAGACAACTCATTAGAACACATATTAATTGCTTTACAAATACCTGAGCCCGGATGAGAAACAAACGATTCTAACATATGAAGCTTTGGATTCATTTTTTCCTGATTCTACTGATACTTTGTATTTCTGGTTTCTTGATGGATTTTGACGAAACTTGGTGTGAGTGTTTGTAAAAAACCAAGAATGAAACCTTTTGAAAATTAGACCTATCGAAAGAGTTGTCTTGAGTTCTTTGTTGACACAATAGAAAGCTAGTTTCTTGGATTTTGACGAAAATTGACGTGGATGTTCGTAATACATGTAACCCAAGGGTGATGCCAAATTGAAAATCAGAGCAATCGAAAATTATAAAATATGAGTTATGATGGGACAATTCTTGGCGGATTTAGGTTAATTTTGGTAAAATAGTTTATTATGGCCGAAATTGATGATTTATTGCCCGATTTCTTGAATACGCGTTCAATTTTTACCTTGTTAGGCACAATTCTAAACAGATACTTAGAAACTTAGTTATATTTTATATTCAAAACATAAACCCTATTTAGAAATCCTTGATAAGTGTTTCATTTACCGATAAATCCGGGATATCTTGGAAGGCTATAGAATAAATAACGAAGCGAGTGTCGTGATGAATTGGCTTGCTACAGAATAAACTAAGTTAGTGCCGGGATATTATGTCTACATATAGAATAAACTACCTAGTTAGTGTCGGGATATCTTGGCTGGCTACAGAGTAATCTTCATATTAAGTGTCGGGATATCTTGGCTGACTACAGAATAAACTACAAAGCAAAACTTGGATGGATACTGAATAATAAACATAGTAAGTGATGTGATATCTTATCTGCCTACAAAATAAGCTACTATAAGTTATACATGTATATTTTTTGTATGTATTTAATATTTGATACTAAATATCCGACTTTCATTTTAAGATGCAGTTTTCCTATATTTACAGATAACAATCTGCGAGAAATATACTTATTGTCCTTGTGTAATTTAATACCTTTGCTCAATAAAGAGCTATTTCTAAATTAAGTTTTAAAAGATTTATATGTAATGTTTTGAAAACTGTGAATTTGTACATTATAAGTCTGTTCGAATTTTCGTCTTAAGTTAAATAGAAGTAAAATATATATTACATGAATATTGAAATCCATAGCCTATTTGGGCGAAATTTATTGATAATATTTTGTATTTGAATGTTGTAATTACAAGTTGTAAAGGTGTTATTACAAATGTTAATGTTAACAACAAGTTTCAAAAGGTGTAATTACAAGTTGTGAAGTTGTCATTACAAGTTTCTTAAAGTGTAATTGCAAGTTTCTAAAGATGTAAATACAAGTTCTAAATGTGAAACTAAAAGTCGGAAAGGTGTAATTACAAGTTTAAAAGTTGTAATAACTAGCTTTAAAAGTTGTAATAACTATAGATTTTTAAAGGCTTAATTACAAGTTACGAAACGACACTTTTCCGAATTTCTAACTACACCTTTAGAAATTTGTAATTACACATTTACAACTTGCAATTACACCTTTACTACTTGTAATTACACCTTTCAATTAAAAAATATTATCAATAAACTTGGCCCTAATAGGCCTTCGTAAAAGTCACTTATTTTCCGCACGCTTATTTAAAAGAGTTTGCGGTTTATAGCTAAAATAAAATAAAAATTTTCTAGGTGTGATACGAAATTGAAACTAATGAAAGTGCTTATGCTTAAAGATGAGATCTACAGAAGGTCAAGGTCAACAGTTTTGAAATTGACTAAAAGAATCTTTGAAGGGAATTTTTGCAAAGACAAATTCGAAATAAACTCTCTAGAGGATCTAGATAATGTAAGTAAAAATTTATAACTATATAGTTTGAAAATATGGTATTGAACAAATGTTGAGCAAATGTAGTCTACAACATAAAGAAATCAACAGTACAAATTGTGTTACCACCTACCAATTTTCGTTCGGAATAAAAAGTAAAGAAGTTCGAATATTGACAAAAATTCAATACAAAATGTTATCGAAGTGTTATGCTAAAATTTGAAATTCCACTTTTAGTTATAGAAGGGAGACAAACCTACGCAAAAGTGTCAGACTGAATTCGTTTTTAAATAGACCAGTACAACATTTTATGCTAATGATTTTATAGCAGCACATGCACTGACGCTTTTGCAATCCTTTCTTTTTTTTTGGAAGATATATGTATGTTTTGATGTCTGATCGACTCATGCACATGTGCTTGTCTATTCCTTGGGTTTTGTGGTCATGTGCTTGATCGCAAACAGATGAATCTGTCCATTTTATACACATGTACTAATTGTGTATTTTAAAATGAATTGTACGTTGAAATGATATATGGTTTTTGCTGTCATGTAGTTGACGCCAGAAGATAAATCTGTCCATTTTTTTACACATGTACTTGTGTATTTTAAAACAAATTGTACGTTGAAATAATATTTGGTTTTTGCGGTCGTGTGCTTGGTCGCCGGGGGTAGGTTCGTCCGTTTTATGCACGTGTGCTCGTGTGTTTTGGACGGGTTGCGCATTGGAGCGTTGTGTTTTTTTTTTCCGCTGCTTGGTGCATGGCCGCAGGCACTATATATTATATCCATTTTATAAACAAATTGTTCGTTGAAAATCTGTCCATTTCATGCACATGTACTTGTGTATTTTTTTAAAACAAATTGTACGTGGAGTATTGTATATTTATTTTGTGGTCATGTACTTGATCGCCGGAACATAGATCTGTCCATTTCATGCACATGTACTTGTGTATTTTTAGTATTTCTGGACGAATTGTATATTGAGATATTATGTATTTTCGATTTTTTCCCAATGTATTTCCTCATGGGCTGAATGTGAGACAGGACCATGTCCTTATGTATTGGGCATAATTCTGACCCATGTTAATTAAATAAAGAGTTTATTAATATTATTATTATTAAAGAATTTAGTCTCTGTTAATTTAGAAATACTCTTTCTCCTGCCTTTTGGGACTTTGCATGCCCATTTTTGACCAGGTTTGGTTTAGATTTGGAATTTTTAAAAAATAGTAGTTTTGTGTGCAGTGACAGTCAACCGGATGTTGATAAAATGTAGTGTTTTACTTTCATTTTGACTAGTTCAAAATTTTCATGATCATGCTATATAAATTTTGTACAGAAACAAAGTATTGGCCAATCGTAATTGGCGGTCGGAGTGCAAAATATTTCTTTAAAGGGATGTAACCACGCACTAATAATAAATTCAGACCAAAGTAACATTTGTTGTCTCTTCAGAGGCAAAATGATCCCAATAAAATTTAACTCTGAAATCACGGTTAATATAATTGTTTGTCGTTTGAGTGTACGAATTAGACAGAAATTAATTTTCCATGAAGGGAGATAACATGTTAATAGTGAGTGATGTTTGATTACCAATGAGTTGAAATAAGTTGTTAAGGACAGTAAAGTGTTTGTTTTGGCCATTCAGCGAGGTGACCAAGCAGCTAGAAGGAAGAAGTAAATTATTATTTTTTATTTTTTTTTATGGTAATTATGTATCAGACTGAGTGTAATATTAAGTAGATTGTATATATTATTATATTTTCGATTTTTATATGCGTATTATTTTGCTGATTAGTAGCCTAAACTCAGTGTTTGTGAGTGATAATATTTCCATAGAGATCATTTGAAACGTACATTCAACGTATCGCTCTTTAGAGTCTTATTCAGTTTTTCCTGGGTGGCGAAGAGACTTGGTGATCAGAGTTATTTAATCTTATTGGAATTAATCTTTAATGTAATGTATGGTATTTTATTTATGTGTATAAATGTTGGTGTTAGTGGGAAGTGTGTTTTTAGTTGCAAGTTTAGCCATGCTTATGTCAATAAATATAATATTTATGTATTTTGTTAATATTTGTTTAGTATATGAGGAGTAGGCCCTATATAGGCTATGGCTGTATAATTATGTCGATATAAAAGTCCCGTTTTTCACTGCACTAATTTCATTGAAAAATAAATGGATAAAACGAAACGCTAGTAGCGAATTTTCGGTAATAACGAATAGAAATTGACACCCTGTGTACCAAAATTAATGGTTATTACGAAAGGATAAGTCATAATTAACCGATAATCTCAATCGCCCCAATCACGGCAATAAATTGTCACAGAATTTCACACCTCCCGACTTCCGAATATCAATTATTATTTATCAATTAAACTTAATTAACATTTTGTGTAATCCTTTTGTCCTCCTCTGTTCACCCACAGTCCCAAGATATTCATTTTGGTTACCGGTCAAAACAATAAATATACGGCGAAATCGTAAATAACGATAACCGTCTTCAAGTGTCATTCGATTCTCAACATCAACATGGCTACGTTCAAAGCCCATAAAATTCCGAATCCGATGACGAAAATAACCATATGCGTTTAGGTGAATTGAAGAAAATTTGGTACGAGGTGAATAAATTTACCGATGCACTAGATACCGTAAGACTGGACGATTTTTTAAAAGTCGACAAAGATATTATGACAGAGGACGGGCGGAGCGACGATGAAATTGTTATGTCGGTGAAAAATGACACCATCCCAGAATCTGATGACGAAGAATAAATCATAGACAATGAAGTTATCATCATTTGCGGACGCTTTTCGAGCTTTGAACACGCTACGAAAATGCATGATTATAATTTACGTGAATTTGCAATAAATTATTTGCTAAAAGTTTAGTACTGTTTAAAACGGCGATCGTTCCTTTTCTTTGGGACGGTATGGGTAATTTTGACTTTTTCCAAGATGGCGGACATAGAAAATGATATAACGAATTTCGGCTATAACGAACCAATTCGTTCGGTCCCGTATGATTCGTTATAGCCAGGTTTCACTGTAATATGTTATTGATAGGATATCTACGGTCAAGACCAGACCACTAAATCATTTCATGCTTATCATTGTATTTTATTTGTTCGGGCTATTTCTAGAAATCCTTTTCTCCATCCCTTTTGAATTTCGTAATTTTACATTGACAAGTTGGCAAATGAATACTGAGTCCATATTAGTAAATTTGGTTGTCTCCCCTTAGTCTCTTTCCTCTTCAGTTCTGCCTTTCATGTGACTTTTCTGAACGCACAATGTAGCAAACGTCAGTAGCCTACAACAAACAAACTACAAAAAAAAAAAAAAAAAACAAAAAAAACCCAAAATAAAAACAAAGAGAAACTTTTATCAAAGGTAAAATTGAAAATAGCGATGGCCCATCGTAATACGCCCACCATACCTGCCAATAGAATGTTGGTTTTTGCTCACAAAAAGGCATTATATAAGTTAAGACAGACAGTTGATGTGACATGAATTGTGAAATTTTAGAAATTAAGAAAAAAATATAAAACAAGTGAGTTGATAAAATGTCAAGCCTGGGCTTACTTGGTGATTTGTTGAAGTTTAAACGTGATAGAATGGCCCATAAATCAATAGATATAACTTACTCAACTACTCTCATTATTTCAAAGAACCCCATTTTCTTTCAAGGGAAGCTACTCAAATTGAATACACAATATTTGCAAACCACAATATCATACAAAGAAAATAACATTCACAAAATATTGGGCAAGGGCCATAAGGCACAATCTTTAGTGAAAGTATTCTTTGTGTGGCTTATCAAAGGCTCATATTAAGTTTCATCAAATTTCATGAAGAATCCAGCCCTCTCTGTCTTGTAAACAATAAATTTAACACGATTTAAAGAACAATAACTCTATTAGATATGTTCGATTTGCCTGGCTTTCAATAGGGTACATCCTTAAGATTTTACAAATACACCAACTTTCATCAAAACACATCAAGAACACAACTTCCTATCGTATTCACAAGAAATATCTGGACAAAGTCAATAACTCAAAGTAAATATTTTTCGGTAAGCTAAATTTGCAATCGGTTTCTTCTTTGGGTAATTCAAAAGGCTCAAATCATGCTTTGTCAAAATCTATCAAGAAACCAGATCTCTATCAAGTCTACAAAGAATCAGAGGCTGATAAAGTGAACACGTTTTAAAAAACAAGGGCAATAACTCAATAAATATATTTTGATTAGTCTGATTTTCAATAGGGTCTATAACAAACACTCACACCAAGTTTCATCAAATTCCATCAAGAACCCGGCTCCCTATCGTGTTCACAAGGAATTTTACGACAAGGGCAATAACTCATAGTAAATATTTTTCGATTGGTTTCATTTTCGATAGGCTTCATCGTTGGGTTATTACAAAGACTCATTCCAAGTTTCATTAAAATCCATCAAGAAATGTGGTCTCTATCGTGTTCACAACAATTGTGAGACAGACAGACAGACAGGCAGAAGGCTTCATCCTTGGATGATTACAAACACACACCGAAATTGGTCAAAATCCATCCAGAAACCATCTCTCTATCATGTCCACAGCACATTTTTGAACGCAAAATGAATGTGTTTTCAAGAACAAGGGCAATAACTCATCAATTTATTTTTCGATTTGTCTGATTTTCAATAGGCTTCATCCTTAAGTAATAACAAGCAACCAAACCAAATTTCATCAAAATCCATCAAGAAACACACTCTTAATCGTGTTCACAACAAATTTTCAAAAACAAGGGCAATAACTCATTGAATATTTTTCGATTGGTCTGATTTTCAAAGGCTTCTTCCTTTGGTTATAACTAACACACTCACCAAATTTGGTCAAAATCCATCAAGAAATGTGGTCTCTATCGTGTTCACAACAATTGTGGACAGGCAGACGGACAGACAGACGGATTTAAAAAAAAAAAAAAATAAAAAAAAATAACCCTTGTAATATTTTTTGGTGTTTTAGTGTTTATGGGAATGTTCTATCCTGTAATTTAACGCCTAAGGTGGGCTTGATATCACATGTGATAAAAGTACATGTAGTAGAAAAAAAAAATTAAAACGGAAAGTGCATAATAATACTGAGATAAAGCCGTCTATATATTGACTTTAGCTGATATGCATGTTACCTTTGTCTGTTTTGTATTTCTTAGATCTTTTAGATTTAAATGAAAGTGGCGACTAATTTAGTAGGGAACAAATTTGGAGACATCATCTCTATTATGTGAAGTAGGAAAATACTGCTCTTAACCAACATGCATTGATCTTTCAAATGGTTTCGGTTTTCAATAACATCCAGTCAGTATATACACGTATGATTTTACAGAAGTATCATTTAGGTATTTTGATATATTGTGGTTATTTCTCTTGGTTTCTCATAATCATACAGTCAAAGTTAAAAGACACCAATTGTCAGAAGGCTGTTATCTGGCTTGAAAACTCATCTTTAGGACATTCAAGATAATCGAACGTAAGATTTTAATTCTGATAGATTGAATTATATTATTTCAGTTACGACTGTCTTGGAATATGTCTTTATTGTTTAAGAAAGATGAGATCTGTGGGTGGAACAGAGAAGGTGATCTCCATTCAAAAGACTGTAATTTTTGATAGCAACAATGCGCGTGGCAATAAATTATCCTGCTGTGAAATCATACAACATAGGCCTACAGCCAAGATTTCATTTAATATTTTATATTAAGAATGAAATCCAAGTGTACGAGAAAATATATAAATCAAAACAAAAATCAAGTACAGAAAGAATAAATCCTACTGAAAATTGCGCTAAAGATATAAATCACGTAGATCTTAAACAGGAGATGTACTACAGCGATAAGAAATTGAAAAAATATGAGATATGAAAGAGAGCATACAGATGTCAAGAGATATAAATTTGTATCGATATTTGACTAAGACTAATGACCATATGACCAATACCAAAAATATAATTTATGAAAGGTGGAAAGGAGAATCATATTCATTCAATATGAATAGTGTTCCATGGTAATAAGATATAAGGATAGGTCGCTAATCAAAGTAATATACGCCCACTGGCAGCTTTTAATATAAATTAAACTACATGTTTTAGGCAGTATATTAACGATCACCAGCAGCATGAAATATTCAACCTTTAGTCATACATTGCTTTCAATATATAATGAACAATATTATTAAGTTTTGTCAAAATATGGGAAGAATTGTACCCTTTAGAATGTTTACGAGCAAACAAGTGAAAAATCACCAGATCATCACGCATATCAATAGGGATCATCTTCATAATGACATGGACCCAAATCAAAGACAATAGAATGAGAAAAGAATTGTAGCCTTTATAGTGAGCACGAGTTGCACAATGTTACTTTTAAAAAGCAAACTGTCAAGTCGGACACAATTTTTCGGTGAAAAATTATTCGATTATCACGAAAATTGAAAGGTATCAATTTTATAATGAAATGAACTACAAAAGTAAACGGGCGGCGGACAAGAGGTATCAGTAAATACAATATTTTAAATGTAAAAGGCTCAAATCATGTTTTGTCAAAATCTATCAAGAAACCAGATCTCTATCAAGTCTACAAAGAATCAGAGGCTGATAAAGTGAACACGTTTTAAAGAACAAGGGCAATAACTCAATAAATATCTTTTGATTAGTCTGATTTTCAATAGGGTCTATCCTCGAGTTATAAAAAACACTCACACCAAGTTTCATCAAATTCCATCAAGAACCCGGCTCCCTATCGTGTTCACAAGGAATTTTAGGACAAGGGCAATAACTCATAGTAAATATTTTTCGATTGGTGTCATTTTCGAAAGGCTTCATCATTGGGTCATAACAAAGACTCATTCCAAGTTTCATTAAAATCCATCAAGAAATGTGGTCTCTATCGTGTCCATAACAATTGTGGACAGGCAGACGGACAGACAGACAGACAGGCGGGCAGAAGGCTTCATCCTTGGATGATTACAAACATACACACACCGAAATTGGTCAAAATCCATCCAGAAACCATCTCTCTATCATGTCCACAACACATTTTTGAACGCAAAATGAATGTGTTTTCAAGAACAAGGGCAATAACTCATCAATTTATTTTTCGATTTGTCTGATTTTCAATAGGCTTCATCTTTAAGTAATAACAAGCAATCACACCAAATTTCATCAAAATCCATCAAGAAACACACTCTTAATCGTGTTCACAACAAATTTTCAAAAACAAGGGCAATAACTCATTGAATATTTTTTGATTGGTCTGATTTTCAATAGGCTTCTTTTATGTGCGGGCGTATAAAAACTGTAGTCTCATAGTGTTCACAAATTTTGACCAAGTTATAACTCTAAATTTATTCATCAAAAATAGTCTCACAGGGAATATAAGATATAACAAAGATAAGCAGAAAGAATAAAAGATGTAATTAAAAGCAACAAGAATGAATGCAATATATAATCAAAAGAAAACATGTATACTTATACGGGGATAAATAAATGATTCGTGATCATCAAAACAGGTTTGAATTAAAGATTTAAGCTCCAAAAACAAGAAGGAATTCAAGATACAACTAGATACCCAGGCTTCGCGAGGTTCTGACGCAGTGCGTAGCAGTTTTGACATACGCTTTAAAACTGCCCCACAAAGTATCGGTAGAACAGTAACGTTATTTTACAGAATATAAGTCGTTTTATTTCAAAGCATAATCGATTCGCTGAAACTCTTGTCATGTAGATCGCCCAAATGCATAATTCAACAAACAGCTTTTAACGATGAAATTCGCAATTTTCAAATGGTGATAAAACGAAAAGTATACATCGTACAACAAAATATAATATATCAATGGATAGATCTTATCGAGAGCTATCACATTCGTGCTTCTCACAAGGTCACCAAAGGTCAAGGTTAAAATATACGAACATTCGAAGTTTTTATATATTACTATCAGTTAAAATATCAAAATCAAAATCAAAATTCAAAAATCGGTTTCCAAAGAGCAGATAAACTGTAATAAGATTCAATAGGAATTTTTGTTATTTATGTATTAGTTCACGTGACAGAGCTCTTTAAAAATAAAAATCACAAATTTCAATCGGTTATAAAACCGGAAGTAGACATCGGACAATACAAATGAATATCATAGAATAGATATCATCAAGGGTAATACATCGTGTTCAGAAAACAAGGTCACCAAAGGTCAAGGTTACGAAATATGGGCCTTTGAAGTTTTGGTCATTACCAAAAAAATTAAAATGGAAATAAAAGAAAATCAAAATCAATATTCAAAAATCGGCTCCCAAATATTATTGCGCAATCGACTCTAATCATAAGATATGAAAAACTAACGGAAATTGCTTTATCCCCTGAGGCCCCATTTTGAATTTTACAAAAGTTTAACATTTCAATATGGCGGCCAATCTTTTGCTTCCGGTCCGGATTTTTTCATCTTCGTTTTTTTGTATGACTATTTGTAGCATGTTGCAAAACGAATTTTTGAAATATCTTAAGAATTCCGGAAGTTAGGTTTTTAAAATTTACAAGCGAATAACTTCAAAACCGGAAGTGATGTCGAAAATTTGAAAAATTATTTTTGAGCGCATTAACAATGTCTATCTACCTGTAAGTTTTCGGGTGGATGAGAATAAAATTGTAGAAGTTGAAAAAAACGCAAAAATTAAAAAAAAAAAATCAAAAAATTTAAAAAAGCAGAAAAAATGATTATTATAGATTAAAAATAAAAAATAGTTCGTAAAACTTAAAAAATAATAAAAAAAAAAAGGGAAACCCCAAGTGCCCGGCATCAATGATCATTTTAATTTAAAAAAAGTTCTGGGTTTTGAAAGTACAAAGGTAGTTTGAAGGGCCCTTTTAAAAAAAAAATGTAAAATTCAAAAAAAAAAAAAAAAAAAAAAAAAAAAAAAAAAAAAAAAAACTTTCAAAAAAAATGCGCATAAACCAATCAATTAAAAAAACGGAATCCTTTACTAAAACAATTTTAATTTAAACATTAATTTCAATAAAACACGAAATTCATTTGTTCTGATATTAATTAACACAATTTTATAAATTTTTTCAATGGTGTCAAAATCCAGCCAAGTGAAATAAACAATGTTCGTTACAAATTAACCGAATTTTACGTAAAAGAAAATAATATTAAGAAACGAAATATATTTGAATTTAAAAATTAAAGTAATATTCAGACAGCCCAAAAGGGACATACATTCAATAGGAATTGTCAAAAGTTTTACACTAAAAGTTCTTTTAAAAAATAAAAAAAAATCAACTTTGTGATCGGAAAAAATTACATTTATAATATAAACATTTTAAGGGATAATGGCGTTAGAATCACCGTCTTACGGCTTAATTTGTGTTTCATTTACTAAGTTAAAATAATAGAAACACAAATTTAAAAAGCCACAAAAAAATTATTGGGGAATTTTAAAAAAAAGTGACCGGGGACGATTCCTTCAGTTTGGAATAAAAAGTTGGTAAATAAAACGCAAACTCATTGTCAATTCAACAGTGGGGTTTCAAACGGTGAAAACTCACAGTTAGGAGTTACTTTTTAAAATTTACACAAATTTGAAAACGGAGGATGTCAATTTATGAAACATTATTTTGGGATTTACAATTTTAGAAGGATTTTGATGATAGGTAAGTCCACTGGTTGGATAAAATACGCAAAAATTGTAAATTTTAGTAACTAAATTTTTATGTTCGTTCAAAAAGCCTATTATCCTTTAAATGTCTGATCTTTCACTGTGTTTCATCAGTAAAATAAGTTTGGTGACTGGACGCTTCAAAGTCGAACCATCAGCAAGTTTGACATCAACTATTCTAACCAAATTACCATCTCCAATGTAAATTTCTATAACCTCTGCTAGTTTCCATTTACCACGTTTATTGTTCTCATCAACAACTAAAACTATGTTTCTTTTCTCTAAATTCTCCTTACCATTTAACCATTTCTGACGAGGTGAAAGTTTATGAATATTAATCATCCAACGACGCCAGAATCCATTTACCATATTGTTACAAAGTTCACGTCGTTTTCTAAGATTGCCTGTATAATCATCACAAGGTATTTGTGGCGATGTAAGATCACCTCTTCCAATCAAGAAATGATTAGGCGTAATATAGGGTTCATCTAATGGTGATGAAGATTGAGCAGTGAGCGGCCTACTGTTAAGTAATCCGGAAATCTGACAGAAAATTGTTTCCCATTCTATAAAATTAAGTTTATCAGCAGATACCATATGTTTCATTGATTTCTTGACTTCTTGAACCATTCGTTCTACAGCACCTTGATGATGTGGTCCAGCAGGTGGTCCGAATTTCCAAGTAGTTTTAAATCTTAAGCAATTAGAACGAACTTGATCTTGATCTAGACGAAGTTGTAAATCACGTATTTCATTGTCAGCACCTCTAAAACAAGTAGCATTATCACTGATTAACAGTTCAGGTGCACCACGAATACTAACAAATCGTTCTAGTGCTTGTAAAAACGCTGAGGTTGATAAGTCTTGTACACATGTAAGATGTACAGCTCTAGTTACTGCACAAGTAAAAACTGCACAATATCCTTTTGTAACTGTATTTCTACTAAGTTTTACATTCACAGGTCCTAGGTAGTCCACAATTGTAGTTTGAAAGGGAGGTGTACACGGTTTAATTCTAAAGTCCGGTAAGTCTGCCATACGTTGTTCCATTGGCTTTCTTCTAAAACGAGCACATATAATACATTCTCGTACTACTTGACGCGATAAATTTATATCACCGATAATCCAAAACTTTTTTCGGATTTCAGCAGCAGTTCGAAGGTGTCCACCATGTAAGCAATGTTTATGTCTTTCTTGAGCTATCAGGAGACTAACATGATGTTTTTTAGGTAGTAAATAAGGATGTCGGATGTCGTAGGAAAGTTGAGCTTTATCTATTCGTCCACCAACTCTGTAGACTTGATCAGTTTCATCGTAGATAGGTTCCAGCTTCATAATGTTGTGATCGTCAAAAAGAATATCTTTCTGGGCGTATCGTATCCAATACAATTCAGCTTCTCTAATTCGCTTATATGAAGGCCATTGAGCTACGGTTTTAGTTAAATCTTTTAACCATCTACTTTTAGGTATATCTTTCAGAGATAAAATTCTTGCAGTTACCATTACCAATTTTGTCCAACTAGAATATTGTTTCGGATCAATTATGGGAACGATATCTCCAATTCTGACAGCTAAAACTCTTGCATTTCTCACGTGGAATTTCTTAAATTTTAACATCTTCACTGTTGACAGGAATGTACGTTGGGGTGACAGGCCAAGTGTTTTCTGACTTCTTGAGAAAGTCTGGTCCATCAATTACTTTCTTCATTTCACTGGCTTTTACTCCTCTTGAAACTAAGTCGATAATATTTTGGTCAGTAGGAGCATACGATACATCTTTATATGGATCAAAATCAGATGTAATTTCACCAACACGAAACGCAACATAAGATCTAAATGACTTGGATTGACCTCGTAACCAGCTTATTGTTGTGATACTATCAGTTTTTCCACATTTTAAGTCTCAAAGCGTTTATAACGACTACCATCAGGCGGGATAACAGCAGAATTGCTTGCAGTTCTTTGCGTGGTATACTCGATTGTTTCAGGGGCGTTAATCTGGCTTTAGCACAAACAAACGTCAACTCGGCTTCGTCGTCTTCATTGGACCATCTCATCCAAACTCCTATGCCCATGGCATCTTCCGAGGCATCACTAAAACCATGAAGCGACATCTTGGTAGTTCAGATTGTCCTTGAAACTTCTCAGGAATTAAACAGCGTTTTATTTCGATTGAATCAACATCTTGAAGATCTTTCTTGATCCTATTAAGCATCATATATAAATCACTATCAGTATGAATAGGGTCATCCCAGTTAATGTCATATTGCCATAATTGTTGTAAGAGTATCTTCGGTCGTACCAATATTCCTGATAACATACCATAAACGTCGTAATACGAAGCGGCCATCTTAAGAATATTACGTTTAGTAGGAACGAAATCTTTAAATAAGACTTCTTTTACACTGAGAGTGTCTGTCTTCAAATTCCATCTTGTACCAAGTACTGAAGTAATATCGTTGATGGGATAAAATTCAGTATCGCAGAGTGTTGGCCTATTTGATAACCATTTGCGAATGTTAAAATTTCCTTTTTCTAAGGTAGAAGTAAGATTAGATTTTAATCGTTGAGCTTCATCAGTCGATCTTTGAGAATCTGTTAGATCGTCGACATAAAATTGATTGTTAGCAATTCGTTGAATTTCAGGATCATCAGGAGCGTTTTCAGCAGCAACATGGCGTAAGGCAATAATGGCTGCAGCAGGTGACGGTTTATCTCCAAAGGTGACTGTTGTTAATTCGTAAACTTTGATTGGGTCTTCAGGACGCTTACGGAATAAATATCGATGAAATCTAGCATCATCAGGTACCATCTTTACAGCTTGAAACATTTTGCTTATGTCAGCAATTATACCAACTTCATATTCACGGAATCGTAAAGCTATATCAAATAAATCTACATTCATGTTATGACCTTTGGCTAAATAATCATTCAAAGAGTGTCCTTGGAATCTAGCTTTACCATCATAAACAACTCGAACTGGTGTAGTCTCTGAATCTTTAAGAACTCCAAAGTGAGGTAAAAACCACATGTTTGTACCATTAGCATAGTCAGTATCCATTTCCTGTTGTGGAACAACTCGAGCAACTCCCCGAGAAACTTGATCATCCATCTGTTTACAATAAATTTCCCATTCACGAGGACGGTTTTGAAACTGTTTCTCCAAATTGATTAAACGTTTGACAGCATAATCATAATTATTTGGTAATTCTAACGGTGATTTCTTCCATGGTAAGTTAATCTGATAAACTCCGTCTTCTAATCTAGTAACACTATTCTGCATCTGTTCGGTAGCTGATTTCTCTTCGGCTTCAATTGAACACTTGCAACGTCGAGGTTCAATTCCCATCCGTTCAATACCAAGAAAATCTTCAATTTCATTTATGGCAGAAACTTGTGTAAAGTTCATAATGCTATTTTTCGGTGTTTCGTTATATCGGCCTCCTTGAACATACCATCCTAAAGGACATTTAGCTGCGATAGGATCATCTTCGTTTGGACCTATTATGTACTGTTCCGAGGTAAGTAAATCTCCATTTTCGACTCCAAGTAGAATGTCTATGGTTTCGCTGGAAGATTCATCAATTTCAATATTTTCCATATGTGGATATTGTTTAATCTGTGTATTAGTTATTATCGGTATCTCTCCACAAGGTTTATCCATTTCAGTTAAACGGACTTTTCTAGTAAATGTTCCATCTAAGCTCTCAATATCGCAATCTACAACACGAAGTCTATGTGTCATAGTCGCACCACCAACAGTAGTAATTTTAAAGTCTTGTGTTTCACCATCAAATTTCTTTATTAGTCCTTTACGAACCAGTGATAGCTGACTTCCCGAGTCCAGCAATATACGAACTGGAATCTTGGTGGATCCAAATTTCAGATTAGCTACAACAGTCGGTAGTACCGGTGAAATTCTGGGTAAGGTTTCAGAAATCTCGTTGTCAGCGTTTAATGTCGTTGATACAACAGTGTCAGTATGATTAATCTTCGGCAAAATTGTCAATGAATTGGACTTCTTTGAAGTAGTGTCTGTACTAAATGAGCGTTGATTCTTGTCAAAATGACTGTAACCTTCATTTCCATATACTCGAGGACAAATTGACGAAAAGTGAGTGTCGACTCCACAAGTTGGTATTTGACAATGTTGGATAAATTGACATTGTTCATAATCATGAGGTGATTTACCCGCGACACAATTATTATGTCCACATCGATGACATATACCATTTGTGTTCATAATTTCAAATTTCTCTGTTTGAGAAAGTGTTTTAAATTTATTACATCCCTTTAAGTAATGGTTGTTATTTTGTGGGTGCAAGGGACATTTAGGTTTACAATCAGTATTTCCCTGTTCCACATTATTTCCATGTTTTGGGTAATTGTCTCTATAGTAATTCTTTGAATTATTTGTAGCACCAGGGGACATCGTTGAGACATTCGACGATTTATTGATGTGAGTTTTCTGGGGCTTATAAGAGTAATGCGATTTATGACTATCCGATGAGTCAGTTGAGCTTGAGCCTTTGGCTTTCTTCAGAAGAACTAGTTGCGAATGTAGCCATCTGACGAGTCCAGAAAGAGAGTCTTCTAAGCCTTCATCTCGAACACTTTTCAGATATGATATACGGTGCTCTTCTGTGAGTTTTCTTCTTACTTGTGAAACTAAAAATCGTCCACTGAGATCTTCAGATTTTCCTAAAGAATCCATTTGTGACTCAAAGTTTTGAAGAGATTCAACAAACTTTTCCATAGCAGAAATATTAATATGTCCTTTTGTATCATAGGAATTCATTCTCTCCAAATCTCCAATTAAAGTTTCTACTATTTGATCATCATCTCCATAAAATTCATCTAAAATTTCCCATGCTCTAGTTGTACTACTACAAGATTTGATTTTATTCTTTTCTCTGGCTTTCTCCATTGATTCTACTAATTGGTAAAAACATTCGATTTCATTTAAATGTTGTGAATAGTGAAGAAATTGTTTTTTGAATAATTTGTAGTCTCGTAAATCTCCAGAAAATGTAGGAAATTTAAGTTTGGCTAGACGAGCATGTGAGGATACTGGTCGATTAGGTTGGTTGATATGCGGTTGTGTAGTAGTCGATTCGGCGTCTAACAGTCGTTTGGCATGGCGTATTAAATCACGAACGATTGGCATAGCATTTTCTTGTGCTTCATCGAAATGAGTCTGTTCAGACATGGCTATCTCATGTTCGGCGTTATCTAAGTCCTCTTCTGATTTATATTCAGTAACTTTTAATTCTTCACATTTAAATTTAATAACATGATCAACGGTTACTTGTAAAATGTCTAAATGTTCTCGAATCATATCAGCTAAGAGTTTATATTCATCACAGGGAATTCCTTCGTCGGACTCTAAAAGGGAGATTCAATCTTTAACTAGATTGGTTATTTCTCTCTTGGCGTTTCCGCGAAGCATTTTGGCTTCTCTGACAGTGCGTGGAGTTTCAAACGACATATTTGGGTTATACAGCAATAAAGCACGTTGATATACGATAAAAAGCTATACTTTGTGATACAATGTTTATAAGGAATGTAACTGTTGTTGTAAGACGGTGATATACGATGAAAACAACGAGGTATTCAATATAAACAAAGATGACGTCACTGTATGTCCAAAGCGGGAGGGAACTCTCCACCACGTTTTCTAATTTCGATTGAATAAAAACGACAGATTTCTTCTTACTGGATTGTCCATTGATTGAAAAAGATGTTACGGAATGCAAACGATGACTTCTTAATACACGTTGAAACAATTAATTGAGTCAATAAAACACGAAAGTTCATTTGTTCTGATATTATTAACCACAATTTTATACATTTTTCAATCGTGTCAAAATCCAGCCATTAGTGAAAGTAAACAATGTTCGTACAAATTTAACCGAATTTTGACGTAAACGAAAATAATATTAAGAAACGAAATATATTTGAATTTAAAAGATTAAAGTATGATATTCTATGACAATCACAGAAACCGGAATAAATCTAAACTATACAAAAAAGGAATCTATCAAAGATATAATCATTAGGCACAGGAATTAAAGATACAATCGACAGCAAAATTAAAGGATCCAGGATATAGTCAAAAGAAACATGTATGAATGCAAGATGTAATCACAGAAAAGGGAATGAATCCAAAATATAATCATCAGAAGCAGGAATGAATCCAAAATATAATCAATAGAAGCAGGAATGAATCCAAAATATAACTAGATCCCCAGGCTTCGCGAGGTTCTGACGCAGTGCGTAGCAGTTTTGACATACGCTTTAAAACTGCCCCACAAAGTATCGGTAAAACAGTAACGTTATTTTACAGAGTATAAGGTGTTTTATTTCAAAGCATAATCGGTTCGCTGAAACTCGTGTCATGTAGATCGCCCAAACGCATAATTCAACAAACAGTTTTTAACGCAATTTTCAAATAGCAATAAAATGAAAAGTATACATGGTACAACAAAATATAATATATCAATGGTTAGATCTTATCGAGAGCTATTACATTCGTGTTGCTCACAAGGTCAACAAAGGTCAAGGTTAAAATATACGACCATTCGAAGTTTTTATATATTACTATCAGTTAAAATATCAAAATCAAAATCAAAATTCAAAAATCGGTTTCCAAATATGATTCAGAAATCGATATTACATTCTATAGACATCAAAATTACACGAATTGGAGTATCAGCAGAGGCCCCATTTCGATTTAAAGAAAATTACGCACAGTTAGTAGAGAAGAAAATACAAAATTTTCAAATACTAAAAGCGCATTTTTGGTGGAAATATGTGGTTTTATATACCATTACAAAGAGCAGATAAACTGTAATAAGATTCAATATGAATTTTTGTTATTGATAAATTAGTTCACGTGACAGAGCTCTTTAAAAATAAAAATCACCAATTTTAATCGGTTATAAAACCGGAACTAGACATCGATCACCTCTTATGAATATATCATTGAATAGATATCATCAAGGGCAATAACTCTTGTTCAGGTCACGAGGTCACCAAAGGTAAAGGTCACGAAATATGGGCCTTTGAAATTTTGGTCATTACCACAAAATTAAAATGGAAATAAAAGAACATCGAAATAAAAAATTCGAAAATCCGCTCCCAAATAAAGTTGCGCAATCGAATCTACGATTAGATACGAAAAAATAACAAAAATCGCTTTATCCCCTGAGGCCCCATTTTTACTTTTACAAAAGTTTAACATTTCAATATGGCGGCTTATCTTTTGCTTCCGGTCCGGATTTTTTCATCTTCGTTTTTATGTATGACTATTTCTAGCATATTGCAAAAAGAATTTTTGAAATATCTTGAGAATTCCGGAAATTATTTTTTAATTTTTCAAAGCGAATAACTTCGAAACCGGAAGTGATGTCGAAAATTTGAAAAATAATTTTTGATCGCATTAACAATTGTTATCTACCTGTAAGTTTTCAGGTGTAAGGGAATAAAATTGTAGAAGTTGAAAAAAACGCAAAAATTGAAATTAAAAAAAGTCAGCTACAAAAGTAATGAAGCTAGCAGTTTTAAACTGCAGTTAAGTAGCTAGCAGTTTAAAGAAGCTAACAAAAGAAGTTTCATAAAAATAAGTTGGAATTTAGAGGTAATAACGAGCAAAAACCAAAATAACGCCATTGTCCACAGCTCGTTTCCGGGTGGCCTAAATGACTTCATTTTACATTCACCTGATGGTAGTCTCGCAGGTTGAATAGGAAACAGCAACAGGTAGTTTGTAGCTACTTGCCTTCTTAGAGAACAATCGAAGGTAAAATTCGAAAAAAAAAAAAAAAAAAAAAAAAAAATAGTCATTTCGAAAACAAAGCAGTGCGTTCGAAGAACGCTCTGCAATTAATAGAGGCAGGGATGAATCCAAAATACTATCAACAGATACAGGAAGGAATCCAATATATAGTCAGGGTAAACGGGAAGGAATCCAGGATATGAGCAAAAGAAACACAAAAAAAAATCCAAAATTTATACTCAAGAGAAACAAGAAAAAATCAACGATAAAATCGTGAGAAACAAGAAGTAATCCGAGATATGATCAAGAGAACCAGAAATGAATAAAGGAAACATACGGGATTTAATGAAGTAGAATAGCAAAGTTAAAAAGAAGTAAGGTAAATGTGAACAAGGCTAAGAGAATATTTGTACATGTATGTATATGTGAAACGGATTTTTTTTTATCACATCTTCGATCGCATTTCTCAGAACGAGAGAACTTGATTTTGTTATCAATAAAACCTCATTTTCATGAACAAAAACTTTACTTCAATACATCTACATATTTGTCCTCCTTCAAACAATGAAATGTTTCACCAGATCCTGTCTCTATCCATTCTTATGGGTTCAAATCAAATATTGTGATTTAGTACTTCCTACCTAGTCCACTATTTATATAGATATCAAATCAATGAAGGGTTACAGAAAATACTTGGAAGAGAGCGTTTTCAGTTTTACCGGATGGGTAGTATTCAGTAAGAATAAAGCTTTTGACTGATTAAACTGTTTTCACTGTTACTCAATTTTCACATTTTGTTTTATTATGTAGATGTGTATAATATGTGACATGTCTCTTACCAGATAATTTATCTGGATTGGTTCTATTTTAGTGAAGGTCCTAGTATAGTATACTATGGTCAATGTCATTGATTGACATTTTCGGGTTTTGATAATGGCCTAGATATCGGATATTGACGGACTAAACCACGTCAAAGATTAAATAGTTTTGCATAGTAATGCCTTGACGATTGGTCAATATGAATATCGATCATTGATTTATTTCAAACAACAATTTTAGTTTATAATAATATTGACAGTAACAAAAAGGATTTGAAGTATATTATTCGTGTTCATTTCCTCAACAACAAATAAAATATTGACCACGTAAATATTTCGACTTCTCTCACAAACTTGTTCTTGTTCTTTTCAATAAACAATGTTAATGTGACACAATATGCTCCATGATTTTGTACTAGATATTTAATTTCTATTGATAAGATGAAAGGTTTTCTTTTTGATTTAAGAATTTGGATGTACATGTTAAAATAATTCAACATGTATAGCTTTAAAAATAATATGGTATAATGAAATCATTAAAATCGAAAGTTTTAATATGCAAGGATAGATTTATTATGTCGAAACAATGATTTTCTCATTTCTGAAATTTCAAATCGATGAAAACGATAATAGATATTTGCAAAGGTCTATTATCATAGTATAAATCAAAATCATTATAAACCCATAGCTTTGAAATACGAAGTGCAGAAATTGAAGGAAGTCAAAATATCATATTGGCCTCTATCAGGCAGCAAAAGCAGTACTAGTACTACCATTTCAGATATTAAAATGTTTCAATTTGTAATCGAGGTAGTCTTATGGTTTTTTATATTTCTTACGTTTATTGATTTGTACGTGATATTGAGAGGATTACAGAACACTGATTTAAAACCTTTGTTTATTCAACATGTCATAAAATACATGGCAATTCGGACTCGTTGTAAAGGTGTGTTATCAACTTAAAGGAATTTTGGAGAATAATATTTCGTGAGGGAAACAACTTCATGCCAGACAATAAGATATGATTTCTCCTCCCATAGTACATAAACCAACATGCAATTCCTAAACTGGTTAAAATTTAAAGATACGAAAAATATATGTAAACTTAGTTGCGTAACCAGTGCTTTCGTTTGTGTTCTCATAGGCGCGGGAACAGAGGGGGGGGGGCAATATCTTTTGCCCCCCAAAAAAATTAAATAAAATAATTATATGTACCGGGTAGCCTAAATATGTAATTGTCTCATAATGCCATATTTGTAAATTTCCTTGGTTTTTAATCTTCGAAGCTGGTAATACAATCAAAGAATATGTTTCTCTATTACGATCAAATTATTTGAATAGATAATAATTGTTGTCTTAATTCTTTTGAGTTATCCCCCGTAATTCGATTAATTTTGAAATAAAGGTTTTTGACTTTGAAATAGTTTGCCCCCCCAACTTAAAATTTGTTCCCGCGCCCCTGAGTGTTCTAAACAAAAGTAAATACATTTGAATACATGTATGTAACGGAAATAAATGACAAATAGTTTAAGATACTCATTATTACTAGAAATTGTGAATTATGTAAGTTTCCATGTTTAAAATGCATGTCAATTTCCAATTACTTCACAATTTGAAATATTCTTCTTAAACTCCTTTTGGTGACTGGCCTTCGATTTATAAATGATTAAACAACAGCAAAAAACGACATTAAACGACAGCAATAAACGACATTAAACGACAGCAATAAAGTGATTGCACCTTCCTAATCGACCGGAGGTTGCTAGTCCATGTTGTGTAGAACCCTTTTGAGCAAATACGGGGAGACCGCACACGTCTGGCCGAATGAAAACATTTAACTTATACTACAAACAAAAAGGCTGTTTTACCCCATACGACGGAGGGTATTTTCACTATCTGTGAGGCACTTTATTATTTTCTGGGGGAATCAGAAATGATCACACATGTCGCATATCAGACTAGCGCCCTGCTCTTCTATATAGGTTTGACAATCATTGATCCTCGATAGATCGTCAAACAGGATTATAGACGAAACCAAAGTCTATCCGAAAAAAGCACGTCACAAGACACAGACAGTATCAAGACACAGATACATTGGCCAGGCTAATAACTTACACTTGCATCGCCCACATATTACCTTGAGAGACAACTCCTTATGACATTGCAAGTGACCCTAGTATTACTCTTGAGACAGTAGAGCGCCCTGCTCTGTGGGTGTGGCGATCACTGAGGACTTTGTCCGTGATTCAAGAAGAATAAAGAAGATACAGAGGATGAAGCCTAAAAGAACGTCGCCCTTCACCATACAGAAGCAGCTAAGATTAAGAAGAAGTACTACAGAAGAACATAAGAAACTATTGGAGAAGTCTCTCCTTACTCAATGTCTGCAATATCACCCGAAGGGTGTAAAAAAATACCTAGTAGTATTTTTTCACAATTTCATCTGATGACGACATGTGTAACTTGTGTTGAAAACTTATGTAGTTGTTATTGTCTAGTGTTCTATATGTGCTCCTGGCTGCAAATGTCGTTCAAATCATATTGTTGCCATCAATCAATCATTATCAGCACTTAAAACATATCACTTTACAATGACCAAAATCAAACATAGAATTTAAAAATGTAAAACTTAACAATGTAAATATTGTAAATTTTCATAACAATGTCTTAAAATAAAACTATGTACAATAAAGAAGTATTAGTATGGCACTTATAGGCAACAGTTTGTGTGAGATAAGTCTTGCTAATTGCCAATCATTTATAACATATTGCCAAATATTAAAAACAAATATGGGCAAACTGAGTGAAAAACCCTGGGTTAAGATTTAACTTTGAATCCTCGGGGTATTGAGCTGGCTTAATCATATTTTTACTTCATCTCGAGTCTTGAGTAATTTATACCTGATATTTCATATCACAAGTTAGCAAGACTATCTTAACACAATCTTAATCATAATCAATATCGGTACATTTCCATTTAACATTCTACAACACAACACAATTAAACACATAACTAGTTCTTGAGAACACACATTTTCCTATGAATTCTAAAACAAACAATTTATAACCCTCAAAAACAAGTTTCTCACACATAAAGCAAAACATAATATGTACTAAGGTAATGTTTAAAACTACCAGTCAACTCATGATATATAGTTAGTTTGTATTAACTGCATCATTGTTTGGTGCAAAAACCCCAAAATCTACACTATATACAAACCGCTAGAGAAAGACTTATAAAAACCCAACAACACATTAAAGGGACAGATTGACCATTTTCCTGGGTTAATTTGGGAGTCTATGTAAATAGTCTTCAGGAGTCACAAACATAAGACAATATTATGGAATAAGCTCACTTCTTCCATAGTATTGTCAAGTGTTTGTGATTTGTACCCATCACTTTCTTAATGTTGTTCAAGTTTTGAAGTCTTCAGAAGTAATAGAAATGTATGAAATTGCAACAAATTGCCTCAAACTAAGAATTACACTTTCTTTTTAATACATCTTTTCTATATATGACAGAACATATGTCTTAACTCGCAAATGCCTATTATTTTGCACAAACCCTTGAAGGCATTAATTATGACAGTGAGCTATGAAAACTATTACTTTTAAGTTAAACCAAAATTTCTTGTCCTGAGACTTTGGTTGATTGATCAAATTGGCAAACCTGTCCCTTTTAAAACTATTGATGAGCTGGTAACAATTAATATATTTATCACAACCTGTTAATGTTTTTTACCAAATATAAACCAGGAAAAGCAATTAAAAAAAATGTGTAATTATAAAGATGTAACCAGCACAAAGTAAGTACTATCATTAAAAGATCTCTTGTACTAAAATAATACACAAACATAAAACCCCCATTTTAAGCAATATAACTCTTTGTCACTTTACCACTTGATAAAAATTAATTTTTATAAAATTTTTCAGATTTCGGAATGCAAAATGGTCAAGTCAAGGGAATCAAAAAGACATTTCCCGAATGATAAATATAATAGTGCACTATTTAAATGAATGAGGCCTGAAGGTCTTTCTTTCTATCAAAATGTCAACTCTGATTTTTATAAAATTGTAGACAGATGTGAAGTTGTATTTCATTCTGAGAAGATCTATATAGAACTTGAATTCAGTTCCATCAGTCGATAAAAACCATAATGTAGTCTTAAGAAAAATATAAAACACAATAAATTAATAATAAATTCATAAAAATACTTAACTATCTATTTTACCATTAGTTCACAGTAAATTTAATATCCCATTAGTATTGAAATTCCATATACATGTATTACAATTACTCAAGTGGTTCATAATTGGATAAGCAATTAACTTAAGACTTAAACCAAAAACAATATGGTGATATATAAATTTAGGTTTTATAACTGAACAATCTATCAATGTCTTGTGTGACAACTATTTCTTTTTAATTTACAAACATTTTAACAAAGATTATATTTTAGGCTTTCAGGCAGGTGAGATATGTCCAATGCCAACTTTGTTATTAAATAAGAATATTTGACAGTACCGTGACAATCACCAGTATGAAATATTCAACCTTCAGTCACAGACATCAAAATATCTTGTGTTATAATAATGTTATCTACTTAAGTCTTTACAAGCTAGAAACAAATGCTTGTCCAATAACTAAGATTGTAACTTATATTTATTTCATAAACGTCAATAATTGTTCCTTCAACAAGCTTTAACATGTAAAACTTGAACATATTTCAAATAACAAATATATATTGATTTATTTGGATATGTACATACTACATACAACTGCAATACATTTTCAATTGAACTGTAATATACATTGACTCTGAGAGGCTCAAATATATTAAAAGATTTTTGAAATAGTTTTCTTATTTTTCCATTATTTACACTTTAAATATAAAACAACTTCAGATCAAACACAAAGGATTATAAATCATTAATATTTTTCTATTCCAGGACATTGAACACATAATTTTTTAAGATCCAAATCTTTCCAGTATCATTGGCTTCAAAGGTTAACAATGAATAGCTATATTTTCTGTTACAAAAACCTGAAACAAAGAATTTAAGAGATAAAAATGTTCTTTAAGTTCAGATTTCAGAAATAAATTTGTAAGGCAAACTAGGCTTAAATTTAATCTTGTAGACTTATCACTTATCTGAAATTCCTAACTATTATCAAAACCCCTTTTAATAAGAGACAGACAGCTTGAAAATCGTTTACATCTGTTACTATTATATCAGAAAGCACCTTAGAAAACTCTCTGTAATTTCTCTTTAATATATCAGTGAAGTAGGAATATCTAGAGAATTTCTTCAAGATTCAAGACTGTCACATTAACAAGTCTTCCAGTTATCTGAGTAGATATCATGGAGGAAAGAGTGAAACTTGGAAGTATTAATCTTGTTTTAAAAACACTTAACCCACATATTATTCAGACCTTCAATATACAGTATTAGTCATGGAGGATTATTGTAGGATAAAACTAAATCTAGTTGATTTTCACATACAAATACACTGTCAATCTAAGGTATTTTAAGTCATTATTTCAGATTTAATATTTCCAGCATGATTGGTTCAATTTCTGCTGGATCCACTTGTAGCAGAACTCGAGCATGATTGTCACTGATGGTCTTTAGTTCATAAAGTTTACTTAATATTGCTACCAAATAATTTTTAGCAAATTCAAAAGAATATATATTTTCTAGATAATGTTTGAGTAAAAGTAAGTATCTGTCTTGTATATCTGCCACCTTACAACGTTGTTGAATATTACTAGCATCTGGATTAAATACTATCATAGTTTGTATAAGTGCAAAAAGTTTTGTATTATTAACAACCAATGATTTTAGGCCGCGACAATATTTGATATGACTTTCATATAAATCACTATGACGAGTTGTTGTTTTTAGTATCTTGGTAGAAATTTCACCATTTGGCGTTAACCATGAGTCTCGCTCCACTATGTAGAAAGCCACAGATCGTAATAAAAGTGTGTTCACAACCGATGCTTTTAAAGCATTTATTTGGTCTTCTTGTCGAAGTAGATTAAAATCAGCCATTCGTTTCACAAATTTAATTAACCGTCGCACTGCAAACTCTGAGTTATTGACCAAACTACATTTGGTACTAAAGTCATCTTCTGATTGTTTTGGATCATTTGTAGGTAAGGGACAACCAACTGTTTCTTGATATGCTATAGTGATATCTTCTAATAACTCCTGTTCGTCTTTCGTTAATGTACGATATGATAGAGGATCTGAAGGTAAAAGGTTTTTAGGAACGTGACTGAATAAATCAGAATTATTATAGGCTGAACTACTTGAAGTTTCATCCAATGATGAAGAACAAGCATTAGATGAATCAGCAATAGGAGAGTATTCAAAATCGAGAGGTTCCTGTTTTATTACCATTTTATCACGCTCAATTCTTTTCATTCGATTTTCTGCAACTTTAGCCATCCGCACACGCTTTTCATTTTCCCCTGAAATAATAAAAACAGACAAAGATATTTAGAATAAATCATATAGGTTGAATTGCACACATTAACTGAGCATATTTCAATTTAGATTCATTTATATATACATATAGGTTTATATTGTACTGTATGGAAAAATCAAATCGTTATTAATTTTCTAAAGATAGCTTGCCAGGCAGCATTGAATTTGAAAAATAAATAGAGCAATAACTCAAAAAACATTCACTGAATTAATATTGAAGTTAAGGGGGTTGACAACCTTATCGATCGAGGTGTATTTCAATCAAGAAACGCATTTAGTTTATATCCATTCTATTTGACATTAAAAAAAAACTCATGCATGAACAATTTTAGCTCAATTGCTTCAGTAGTTCGTCTGATATCCGTCCCTGAAGATAATCTATTTATAGAACAAAACGGGGTATTCCTCTATGTAGACGTACAAATTACGTTGTCAGTTGACATTTGTGATTACGTCATCAGCTAAATAAACATTCTCTACGTTTGCCGGTCAGTTATTGTTAATATCGGCACGCGAAGTAAGAGTTCGGGGGAATCCAGAAGTCACGTGATGTCCCATAAATCATTACGTCACATGTAAACAGAGAAAATTTTATGATTGGTGGGTGGAAGGGTTTTGACATGTGCTAATCCATTGTTTTACCACTCCAATTATGTGGATATCGGTGCATATCGATGCCTAAAAGGTGCTTAAGATTTCTACAGCATGAAAGACAATCTTTTAACAACATGATCATTAATTACGTAAGGTTTACATGTGTTTGCAAAATGTTGAAAAAAACTGCCATTTTTCCAAAAGCATATCTCGCTTACAATTTATCCGATTTTTACAAACTTTGGCTTCAGCTAAAGCTTACAATGTCCTCTATAACTTTACGTTGGCTTTTTTTTATAAAATGAATAGTTTTTTAAAAATTCAATTTTTCGTAAATGCACTCCCAAAATTTTGATTTCTATCAACATCTTCAGAACAAAACAAAATTTTCCAAAAAGCCAACGTAATTTTGTAGAGATATATGTAGACTTGCATTGTGCAAAATTTCAACCTTCTATATTAAATAGTCTAGTAGATATGCTAATTTTAAGGGAATAATTGACGTTTTTTTCGTTCATCTTTCATACCCTATTTCTCAATGTTGAAATGTCATAAAGAAATAAATTTTATATTTTTGGATAGCTGAAAGTCCCCTCTTTCCATTGATATTTAAATATTTCAGATAGGTGGAAAAGAAGTTGTTAAAATCGTCTATTTTTTGTACATAGGTTTAGGGTTGTCAACCCCCTTAAGGGCAAAAACTAAAAAACTGTTCATGGAAAATTGTCAAATTAGAACTTGACCACCATCTTATCTATTTCAATACTCATACCAAGTTTCATCAAATCTAATTGTAGCTTATTTTGCACCCACAAATATTTTTGACGCAATTTTACTAAGTCAAGGGCAATAACCTAAAAACCATTTGTTAAAAAAAGTCAGAAATTTAAACTGGACTAATGTCTTATAATTCTGATGCTTACACCAAGTTCCATCAAAATCCTTTGAAAATTAAAGCTTCTTATTGCAACCACAATAGATTTTTGACGCAATTTTACTAAGTCAAGGGCAATAACTTAAAACAATTCTTTGAAAAACTGTCAAATTCAAACTTGACTGAGGCCTAATCAATTCCAATGCTCACACCAAGTTTCATCAACATCCTCTGAAAATTGGAGGATTTATTGCATCGAAACTAAAATTTTGACAAGATTTTTCTAAGTCAAGGGCAATAACTCAAAAACCGTTCATTCGAAAATTTCCATTTTCGATCTTGATCGAGATATCATCAATATATACATGTATACCAAGTTTAATTAAGATCGGATAAAAACTGTAGCTTCTATTGTGGATACAACCCGAATTTGACGCGTTTTTACTAAGTCAAGGGGAATAACTCAAAAACCGTTCATGCGATAATTTCCATTTTTGAACTTGACCGAGATATCCTTAATATATATATGTATACCAAGTTTCATTAAGATCGGATAAAAACTGTTGCCTCTATTGTGGATACAACCCAGATTTGACACGTTTTTACTAAATCAAGGGCAATAACTCAAAAACCGCTCATTTGATTATTTCTATTTTCGAACTTGACCGAGATATCCTTAATATATACATGTATACCAAGTTTCATTAAGATTGGATAAAAACTGTAGCCTCTATTGTGGATACAACCCAAATTTAACGCGTTTTACTGAGTCAATAACTCAAAAACCGCTCATGCGATTATTTCTATTTTCGAATTTGACCGAGATATCATCAATATATACATGTATACCAAGTTTCATTAAGATTGGATAAAAACTGTAGCCTCTATTGTGGATACAACCCAAATTTAACGCGTTTTACTGAGTCAATAACTCAAAAACCGCTCATGCGATTATTTCTATTTTCGAACTTGACCGAGATATCATCAATATATACATGTATACCAAGTTTCATTAAGATTGGATAAAAACTGTAGCCTCTATTGTGGATACAACCCAAATTTGACATGTTTTTACTAAGTCAAGGGCAATAACTCAAAAACTTTTCATACGATAATTTCCATTTTCGAACTTGACCGAGATATCATCAATATATACTTGTATAAAAATTTTCATTAATATCGGATAAAAACTGTAGCCTCTATTGTGGATACAAACCAAATTTGACGCGTTTTTACTAAGTCAAGGGCAATAACTCGAAAACCGTTCATGTGATAATTTCCATTTTCGAACTTGACCGAGATATGATCAATATATACATGTATACCAAGTTTCATTAAGATCGGATAAAAACTGTAGCCTCTATCGTGGATACAATAAATGTGGACGGACCGACGGACAGACGGACAGGGGCGAAGGCATTCCATGTGGGCGTATAAAAAGCAATGCACAGTTTTTTTTCATAGAATATATTTTCTAATGCACCTAAAATGTAGCTTTTTTTTTACACAAATGAAATGTGCAATGACTACATTAAATAAATTAAATTGTCAAAATCTGTGACATGAATCGTCTTCATTAGCATGTCAGCCTCAAGTATTGGGGATGGGTATACTAAGAATATTTAGTTGAAAATAAAACCACTATCTTTTATCTAATATCGCCAGAAATGACTTGATAGGTTTTTTAACCACTCTAGTACAACTGCACCACAACTTAATAAAATACCTAGTTTTTCACCCCACAGTCAACAAAACTAATCTGTATTAGATCAGTTGGACAGTAGGTATTTACATTTACATCATTATTATTTGTCTAAAACTGTTTCTATGTCAATCTGACACCAGACCAAAACTGATACAAAGTCAAACCGATTTCTAAACTAGGTGACTATTTTAATCAAACTTACTCTTTTTTTTTTTATTGATATGGATTTTAATTCATCAATATCAAAACCCAAGAACAGTCTGACATCCAAATACAAAAACAATTTCCTTCAGAAACCAAGATTTATAGAACGTGACTAAAGCAAACAAAATGGTGATGGAAAACAAAAGGAAAAAGAATGAGATGGTAAAAATCCGATATTCACAGTTTTGAAGAAGGATGAAGAAAACCAGAAAATCTTTCTTCAGACAAATAAATCTAACAAAATATTTTCCATTAGCTCTAAATCTCCTTAAAACAGACATTTTATCAAAGGCTTAATGCATGTAGGAAGACCCAATGATGATATGTAAATTTGGCTTTATTTGTTCAATTGATTTTAAAGTAGGAGCCACAGCAGGTGCTATCTATTTTAATCAAATGTTGACCAATATTCAGTTTTAATTCTTCAACCATGTTTCACATCTGACCTTGATAATAACTGTACATGATAGATAACATTTCTCATATGAACATTTTATCAAGGTTCAGTGAAGTAGGGGTGGTGTCTCACTCTCAATACCAGTTCACTATATCAATTTTATTGTAACCTCAAAACATTTAATTGTCAAGACAGTAAATTACCATTCTCAATTTAAAAAAAGCATGTAGTTTATGTCGTTCTATGTACAGCTTTGTGTGCAGCTTGTTTTCTTGATAGCAAACATTTATATTGTGTACAGCTTGTTTTAAAAATAGCATGATTAGTGGTCGTAGCAATTTATTTCTAGTTGCATGTTTTATGTATTTTATAACATAAGATGTCTCATAATAAATGGTTATATGATACTTTGCTATGTAGTGCAGGCTTTTATCTATAATAAAGCATGAATCTATAACCCTGTTTACTTCTGGCTGATATAAAGCGTGCAGAGAACAGTTCCAATATAAAAATTGTATGGAACTCTTCATGAAAGAGGTAAATATAGAAGGCTATGTAACCCAGATGAAAACAACAAGTGGCTGCCTAGCAAGATACGCCCACTTTAAAATATATTTTCTGTTTTAACACAGGCAAAAACTCTAAGATTATTTAAGTCTAATCCAAGTTCTCATCAATATAAATGATCACACCAAATTTCATTAAAATCAGATGAGAACTGTATTGTCTATCGCAATCACAAGCTGCGTTTTGAATAAGTCAAGTGCAATAACTCAAAAACAGTATATTAAAACGTCAATTTTGAACTTGACCAAGATGACATCAACTTCAATGATCACACCAAATATCATTCAAATCAGATGAAAACTTGTCCAAGATTTCATCAATATAAATGATAACACCAAATTTCATTCAAATGAAATGGAAATTGTCATCTCTATCGCGTACACAAGCTGGGTTTTAACTAAGTCAAGTGCAATAACTCAAAAACCATTCATCAAAAAATTGCCAATTTCGGACTTGTCCCAGATCTCATCAATATTGATGATTACAGCAAGTTTCATTTAAATCTGAAAAAAACTGTAGTCTCTATCGTGTTCACAAGCCCACTTTGACGCATTTATAGTCAAGTGCAATAACTCAAAAAACGTTCATCGAAGAATCTCATCAATACAAATAACCACAGCAAATTTAATTCAAATCCGACAAAAACTGTAGTCTCTATTGTGTTCACAAGCAATTGCGTACGGACGGAGGGACGGACGGGGGTGACAACAATATATGACCACATTATAATGTGGTCGTAAAAATGGCTCCTGATAATGATCAAATTTCGCGAGAAAAAGGTGAAGATCGATCAGTGTGCATGCGCAGTAATCTGGTATCGGTATTGTATAATAAAAGAATGAAATTATCCCTTCTGAAATCATGTTTTAAGTTGGCATCATTTTAGCTCCATCCTTTTTCTAATTTTCAAAGATGTAATTAAAAAATTCTAGTCATTGAATCAAATCTTTAAAGATTCCCTAATTATCGAAATACACAGATCAATATTAACATGGTTGTTACAATGATAAAAGTTAATGTGAAAAAAAAATACATTTAGGTTTTAAGAGTAATATGAGCTCATACAGATATTATAACAAGTTTCGTTCACACAGTTTCTTCACAAAACAAACAACAGAACATTCAAATCTGACATATTATCAATGTTTGGTAATAAACTATGAATGATTAAATATTACAGTAATGACAGCAGTAATCATATGACAAATAATATTTATCCTTTTCTAACCAGTCTATACAGTTGTCATAAAACGTTTTGATTTACGCTTCAAAAGTTGTTTCAAATCAAAGGATAATCGGATCGCTGAAACTTGTGTCCGGTATGTTGCTCAAACCCATATTCAACAAACAGCTTTTAACGATGAAATTTGCAATTTTCATATGGTGATCAAATGGAAAGTATACATCATACAACAACAAAAAATATATCAATGGATAGATCTTATCGAGACGTATCTCATTTGAACAGCTCACAAGGTCTCCAAAGGTCCAGTTTACAATATACGACCAGTCGAAGTTTGTAATATTAGAATCAGCTAAGATATCAAAATCAATATCAAAATACAAAAATATTTCCAACTAGAATTGCTTACAATTATGAACGTATTTCGAGAGCCTTAAAATATTATGTAGGCTAAATTTGCAATGACCTACATCTAGACAATATATTGAATATCATTTGACCTAGTTTTCAAACTCATAAAATAATTAGGTCATATCTTCCGTAACGGTTAAAAGTGGCGAAAATATGAAAATTATCAATTTTTGCTGTATTTAAGTACACTTATCTCTGTGAATTTTTTAAGTAAGCCAAATAAAAATATACCTACTCGTAGACAATATATTGAATATTATTTGACTTAATTTTCAAGGTCATAGATTAAGTGGGTCACACCTTCCGTAGCCGTTAAAGTGACTAATTTTGAAAAAATCAAAATTTGAATAATTCGAAAAAAAAAAAACGAAATTTAAAAATCGGCCTCCAAGAAAAGGTAGATAATGATCAATTGTATCTCTGTGCTAAATTTCATCAAAATCGGTCTATCAGTAGTGTCTGAATTTCGGATTTAAGAATTGTAACGAAAATTCAAAATGGCGGCCGATATGGCAGCTTGACCTAATTATTTAGGTCAAATCAATTACTATTGACAAGTTATTTATAAAACAGTTTTCACTTTTCACCTAGCAGTTATAGACCGGAAGTTACGTAATTACGTCATTTGAGGCTACCCCGGAAGTCGAATTTTTTTTTCTCACATTTTTTCAAAAATTATAATCATATCGCCTATCAACTGGTAAAGTTTCAAAATTTTACCATTTATATTAAACGAGAAATCACGGTCTGAAATTTTTGCCGATGACCCTTGAATATTGAATTGCAAATCGTGGGTAAAATATTTAACCTAATTGCATAAAACCTATAATTGTTAGTTGACAAATACATTGAAGTTTTCAAATCTGAAAATCCGGTCAAAATCGAAGTGAAAATAAACTTGCTAAAGCAAAAAAAACCTCAACTTTCGGTTCTCACTTCCGGTAAGAGATAGAACTTACGGTTTTGTTTTATTTGATAATAGAAATCATTCTAAGATCAACTGTAGATTTAGAATTTCTGTTCCTTTTACCAGTTTGTCTGCAAACTCATCCAAAAATCGCAAAAAAAAAAAAAAAAAATAATGATCCGAACGATTACAATACGTTTTCGCCAAAGTCAAAATACGTAATTATAATTCAGCAATCTATATTAAAATCTATAGACATCAAAATATATCAGAAATAGGAGTTACCAAAGAGGCCTCATTTCAATTGAAAGAATATTACGCACAGTTACTATAGAAGAACATACAAAATTTTCAAATATTGAAAAGTACATTTTTTGGTGGAAATATGTGGTTTTCTACATCATTATAAAGTGCAGATAAACCCTAATAAGATTCAATACGATTTTTAATGTACAATATTTCATTAGGATCTGTCAAGAATTGTAGCTTCTAACAAGTCAAAAACTCATTGAATATTTTTAAACAATTTCAGCAAGTTTTGTCAAAATCAGTAAAGAATTGCAGACTGTATAAGCAAAAAATAGAATGTGTTTTTACGAACAAGTGCAATAAATCATGTTAAACATTTTTGAATTTCAGTAGGGTTTGTCCTTGGGTTATAATTCACTATTTCAGTCTCTTTAGTCACTATTAAATCTCTTAAGAATTGCAATTTGTGTGTTTACAAGCAAAAAACCGAACGCATTTCAAAGAACAAAGGCATTAATTCATATCAAATCATATATATTTTGATAGGTTTCATTTTCAATAGGGTTTATCCTTGGTTGATAATAAAATATTTCAGCAAGTTTAGTCAAAATCCTTAAAGAATTGTGCCTTGAACAATTCTAAAGAACAAGGACAATAATTCATATTAAATATTTTTTGATATTCTTAATCTTCAATAGGTTTCAGTCTTGGGTGATATTAAACAATTTCAGCGTGTTTTGTCAAAATTGGTCAAAAATTGTGCCTTCTAAAGTGTTTATGAACCAAAAATAAAACGTGTTTTCAAAAGCAAGGGCGATAACTGACACTAAATATATTTCGGTTTATCTGATTCTCAATAGGGTTCATCCTTTGGTGATAAAAAAATACTCAAACCAAGTTTCATCAAAATCCATTAAGAATTGTTTTTCCTAGGGTTTTAAAAGCTAATATTTAAACAGGATTACAAGAACAAGGGCAATAGCTCTGAACATTTCTGATTTCGCTGATTTTCAATAGGGTTGATCCTTGTGTGATCATAAACACTAATATAAAGTTCCATCAAAATCCATCATAAAGTGTGCCTTCTAGAGCAGTTGTGGACGAAACGACATGGGTGACAACAATATACACTCCACATTTCACGTGGGCATGTTAAAATTTACTCCCAAACCCCTGAGGCCCCATTTTGAACAATTACAACAGTTTGACATTTCAATATGGTGATTTATCTTTTGCTCCGGTTCAGATTTAAAATTTCAACTGTTTTGTGTAACTACTTTTAGCATGTTGCAAAAAGAATGTTTGAAACATGTGAAGAAAACCGGAAGTTGATTATTAAAGTTTATAATAAAAAAATGTCGAGGTGGAAGTATGTAGAAAATTTGAAAAGATAGCTTGCCAGGCAAGGTAACATACGCCCACTGGCAGCATTGAATTTGAATAGTACATTGGGCAATAACTCAATTTTATATTTTTTTTAATGCCATCCCTCTCACCAAATTTCATCAAAACCCTGCAGCTTCTATGCACCCACAATACCTTTTTGATTGTCAAAGACAATAACTCAAAAACTGTTCTCAAAAACAAATTCGAATTTGACTACTGTCTTATCAATTTCAATACTCATACCAAGTTTCATCAAAATTCATTAAAAATTGTATCTTCTATTGCACCCACAAATAAATTTTTGACACAATTTTACTAAATCAAGGGCAATAACTTGCAAACCATTCATCAAACAATTGTCATATTCAAACTTAACTGGTGGCTTATAAATTTCAATGCTTACACCAAGTTTCATTAGAATCCATTTAAAATTGTAGCTATAATTGCAACCACAAGAAAATTTTGATGTCATGGTCAAGGGCAATAACTTGAGAGCAGTTTCTAAATAAATCGTCGAATTCGAACTAGACTGCCCTCTTATGAATTCCAATGCTATCACCAAGTTTTGTCAAAACCCATAAAAAATGTACCTTCTATTGCACCGTCAATAAAATTTTGACGCGATTTTACTAAGTCAAAAAATCTTCAAATTCAAACTTTACTGCCGTCTTATCAATTTCAATGTTCACACCAAGTTTCATCAAAATCAATTAAAAATTCAAGCCTCTATTGCACCCACAATAAAATTTTGAAGCGATTTTAACAAATCAAAGCCAATAACTAGCAAACCGTTCATCAAAAAATCACAATATTCGCACTTGACCGGGCGCCTTATCAATTCAAACGCTCACATTAAGTTTCATCAAAATCCATTGAAAATTCTAGCCTCTACACAATAAAATTTTGTATAAAAATGTGTGTTTGAGCTGTATTTGACTAATATATTAACTTTATATCTCCTATTTCTTAAGTCAAGGGCAATAATTCAAAAACCGTTCATCGAAAAAGCGTCAATTTCGAACTTGACCGCTTTTATATCATTTCCAATGCTCACACCAAGTTTCATCTAAATCCGTTAAAATTTGTAGCTTTTAATTAGTCTACAACAAATATAAAGACAGGGGCAATAACTCAAAAAACATTTATCGAAAAATCATCAAAATCAAACTTGACTGCCGTCTTATCAATTCTAATGCTCAAACTAAGTTTTATTCAAATCAATTGAAAATTGTAGCTTCTATTGTGTTCTACAACAAATGTTGATCGATGGACCAAGGCAAATACAATATACGCCCACATGCATATGATTTTTGCGCGAATTCAAAATAACTATCTTTAAGTGGATGGGACTAAAAATTATAGAAAAAAATGGAAAAATTGAAACGAAAAAGTCGACTACAAAGCTAAAGAAATTAGCAGTTGTAAAAAATGAAGTTATAAAGCCTTTTTAAAAGAAACAGACAACAAAAATTCCTATCAAAATGTGTTGAAATATAAAACTAATTAACTGCAAACACCCAAAAGATGTCATTGTCCACAGTTCATTTCCGGTTGGTCTAAATGACACCATTTTACATTTAACAAATCAGTTTGTCAAGCATTTTGAATAGATAACTGCAACAGGTAGTTTGTGGCATGTTGCCTTCTTAGAGAATGATTGATTTCATTTTCACAAATTTCAGACTCTTAGAAAAATGCTCTTATTGGCTTTTCATTATTATTTTCACCATTATTAGAAATTAATCTTTTGGCAAGAATACAACTCATTCTGATAAAATTTCTATCATCAATCTTTAATTTCAATACATTTTAATTGCTTGATATGCATGCACATTATTATAATTTCTTGAGCATTGCAAATATTCTTAAAATACCTGAAATGACCAACCATGATCTAGAAGAATATGTTAAAACAGTTCTTAAAAGAATTCCTAGTCTGTAATCAATGTATAGATATTAAACTCTTTCACCCATGAGTACATTCAACCATCTATATTAGTGTCAATAAGCCAGGGGCAATCTTTGGATTTAATCATATTTATCATTAGTTAATACCATTATTCATTGTCTAGCTTCATTCATTCGCATTTTGGATTTACTTCCAAGTACATTTTTAAGATTTTTTTTCACATGCAGATGAAATTCAAACAAGTGTTTTTCCAAAATATTTGCAGAATAAGAAATAGCGATGGCCACCGTAATATCAATAAATGAAAGACCTTCCTGATTTTAATTACAGTTCATCCTTGGGTAATTAGAAACACTCACACCAGGTTTCATCAATATCCATACAATTTTTGATTGGTCTGATTTTCAATAGGGTTCACCCTTTGGTATACAGAAACCAGCTCTTTATTGTGTCCATAAAGAATTCAAGAAAAAAGTCATATATGTTTTCAAAATAAGGGCAATAACTAATATTAAATATTTTTGGATTGGTCTGATAGGGTTCATCCATATAACAAACACAACAATTTTCGTCAATATCCATAAAAAAATAAACAGCTATCGATCGAAAGACAGCCAGACAGTCAGGAGCAACAGCTATACGCCCACATTAATGTATGGTTGTATAAAAACGTGTGTTTGAGCTGTATTTGACTAATATATTAACTTTATATCTCCTATTTCTTGAGCTATATTTGACTAATATCTTCAACTTTCATCTCCTATTGCTTGGGCTGTATTTGACTAATATATTGACTTTTTATTTCATATTCCTTGAGCTGTATTTGACTAGTATATTAACCTTATATATTCTAATGCTTGCGCTGTATTTGATTTATTTAGTGACCTTTTATTTCATATTCCTTGAGCTGTATTTGACTAAAATATTGACCTTTAACTCCTATTGCTTGAGTTGAATTTGACTATTTTATTGACCCTTTATTTCCTTGTGCTTAAATTGTATTTGACTTATATAACAAACCAGGTACAATGAGCGAAAATAACTCATATTGCTTGTTCTGTGTGTAATACATGGACTAATTCCATACAGCTTGAAACTAAACACGAAAAATAACCCAATAAACCCCAACAACTTGCAACTAAACATTAAACAAACAGGAAAGTGCATTGTTGATTAAAACTTGAAAAAGAATTTAAGTTGTTAATGCTAATGTCACACATAATTTGAAACAATAATCTGTAATAAATAGTGTGTCATTGGCGCATGAATGTAAAATTACACTTTTTTGTCCAACCAGAAGGTTCAAAAAGAGGTGCTTTTTAGAGTTTTTATCTATTCCTGAAACGTTTTTGATCGCAGTCTTTTGTTCATTTTTGGATGATTGCTAAAAAGTAACAATTACAATTTTTCTTATGTTGCTGACCACTTTTTCAACTTTGGTAATTTCTATCAATTTTAAAAGTTACAAGTAGATACACAATTTGATTTTTGAACAAATTTCTATTTTTGAAAGTTTGATATCACTTCTGGTTATGACAAGTAAAATTGAAACAGCCAAGTTTTATAAAAAAAAAATCTGTCAGAATATATGAAAATATTTTAAGTAGTTATTATGTTTAAATTCTAGTCAATATAGTTGTACTAACCAGGTACTCTGTTATTATTGATAATATTTTTGAATTTCTGTATAGAAAGAAAAGGGTTGTGACACAAGAAATGTTTTCAGTTTATAATATAGATTTTACATCATACAAATAATAGAGAAAGGTAACTAGGTATAAAACATTTCCTGTTTTTATCAAGGGTCGATATTAAGCAAGAACTATAGGTTTCACTTTCTTAATATTTACCACATCATCTTAGATAATTCACCTAAATCAAATTACAAACAATATTATTCAAATGAATTTGTTACACTTAACCTCTAAGATTCTTGAATATGATTTTTTTACTGGAGATATAACATCGCTATGTAAATCACTTCCTTCAGGTTAAGTTTTGAATACAAATTATGTGCATTGCCTATCATAAATTTCCTGCAAGTCTGTGCCCCCAATGAAGAATGATTTTTAATTCAACCTTGACAGTTGTCTTCATAAGACAGTGCTGATTTACATCATTAGTCTGCTGACAGTGCATTCAGATCACAAATTCCACAACAGAATGGAATGTTAAACATTGTGTTTTGACATTATGACAATTAAGATACATTACAGTATATCCTGCTCATACGAGCCCACCTTCAATAAATGACCACAATAAATTCCCCCCTACGAGTTTTCAATGTAATTATCGACTAATAAGCGGCCACCATCATTACGCAAACAGCGGCCATGTATTTATACTCCCAATTGATTAAAATAACTCAATTAAGCGACCATGACACTTTTGATTATCTCCCGTAACAAAAATCACGTTCACGCGTCGGTGATATTCAATGAGATTATCGCTAATCGGTAATTAGATAATCTTCTATAGATTAATTTTATAGCTTGTTGCTGATTAATATTGAAAGATATCATCGTATTGACAATTATTATAAAGTACTGTAAAGGCTTCAATATTTCGTTTTTGGTAAAATTAAGACTACCGTAAATTTGATCAGAAAGCGAAAGTAGGGTATACCGGATGTTGTTATAAAAACATATTAATCAGGTGAAAATGGAATAAAGCGTTTTACCGGGCAATAAAAATGCAAGTAAAGAAGGATATCTTATTGATTTAAGGTAGAGAATTTTGACTTTGAAAACGATAATAACTGTGAGAACTTTGGTATCTAAAAGAAAATAAAATACGACAAAATAGAGTATCCCGTCGGTAGATAGGAGATAGCATGCACAAGCAGTAGAAACTATACATGTATGAGTAAAAGTAAGATCCTATGATTTCAAAAATGTCAAAACGAAATGGTCTTGCAGTTCCTCTCTTAAGAGGCCACCTTCACTCAGCGACCGTTTTTGAATATTCCCTTGAGTGGTCTCTGAATGCAGGTTCTACTGTATATATTAGATGGCCCAGAAAACTTTTCATTCCAAGATCCTTGATTTATAAAATGAAAATGTTTAATAATGTTAGAAAAAGATTGCCAGTTAGAGACTATTGATCAACAGACAAAAAAAAACAAAAGTAAAAAATGTATATATTTATACAGGGTTATTGCTTGTTATTGCTATATAGTATACAGTAGAACCTGCATTCAGAGACCACTCAAGGGAATATTCAAAAACGGTCGCTGAGTGAAGGTGGCCTCTTAAGAGAGGAACTGCAAGACCATTTCGTTTTGACATTTTTGAAATCATAGGATCTTACTTTTACTCATACATGTATAGTTTCTACTGCTTTTGCATGCTATCTCCTATCTACCGACGGGATACTCTATTTTGTCGTATTTTATTTTCTTTTAGATACCAAAGTTCTCACAGTTATTATCGTTTTCAAAGTCAAAATTCTCTACCTTAAATCAATAAGATATCCTTCTTTACTTGCATTTTAATTGCCCGGTAACACACTTTATTCCATTTTCACCTGATTAATATGTTTTTATAACAACATCCGGTATACCCTACTTTCGCTTTCTGATCAAATTTACGGTAGTCTAAATTTTACCAAAAACGAAATATTGAAGCCTTTTCAGCACTTTTTAATAGTTGTCAATATGATGATATCTTTCAATATTAATCAGCAACAAGCTATAAAATTAATCTGTAGAAGATTATCTAATTACCGATTAGCGATAATCTCATTGAATATCACCGACGCGTGAACTTGATTATTGTTACGGGAGATAATCAAAAGTGTCATGGTCGCTTAATTGAGTTATTTTAATCAATTGGGAGTATAAATACATGGCCGCTGGTCGCGTAATGAAGGTGGCCGCTTATTAGTCGATAATTACATTGAAAACTCGTAGGGGGGAATTTATTGTGGTCGTTTATTGAAGGTGGGCTCTTAATAAAGGTGGTCGTAGGAGCAGGATATACTGTATAGTATTCTCCAAACAAGCAATTAACCTGGAAAAACTCTATTGCAAACATACACGAAGTATTTTCAAGTACATGTACTTTCAAGCCTTTGGATTTATTCCAAAGTCTACCTTAATTGTGGCAAATATTTTAGATTGCTTGTTTTTGTATATATTCTACAGGTACACCTGATGGATGTCCACTTTATTGAGGAAATAAAGCTATTAATCTTACCTAAAATCATACTTTCTTTCATTCCTATTGATAGGCACTTCTGTAATCTGCAGCAAGGACAGAACCTTCTGGTGCGCACATCAATGATACAATTACCTTTGAAAAGGCACTTCATTTTCTGAAATTAGAATATCAATGAACAAACATATCACATAGCAAAGTTTAACCCTTTGAACCCTGACGTCAAATTACGTCACAGTACTTCAGACCCTGGCACCCAAGACAAAATGACGTCGTTGACGTTTTTTAGTGAATTTACTGCTGAAGCCTTATATTAACTGTTAGGAAAAGCTAAATTTAAAGCAACAATGTGTCGTAGAAAATAAATAAGTTATATGTTTAGCTAGCTGAACTTAAATTTTATTGAATAAACTGTTAATTCATTAAGCAAACCAATAATTCATAAACTATGTGAATTTGATTAGTTTATAACAATAAATGAAATTTGAGATCAAGTCCATTTCAATTGTACCAATATTGTCTTTTACTATGGTATGCGCTAGGGGTTTGATGTGCCATTTTTGACACACAAGAACACATTGCAAGTTGTACATTTTTGCAAATTTTCGGGAGGTCACTATAACGTGCATCTGGCGCTTGTCGTTTGGCTCTACGATTTTTCTCAAGACAAACAACACAACAATTATTTGTGGATGCCTGCTCTGCATGTTCTACAATGTGGAGTTGTCTATCTGAATCATTCAAAGGACGGGTCTCCCTTTCTATTATGCCTCGGGTCAAACGAACAGGTGCATTACGTCGGAAATCACCAAGTTCCATGCATAGCCGTTCAATGTAACCATGAAAAGACAGTTTTCTCCCAGGTGTATCCATAGGTCTCAATGTTTGATATATAACATATGAATTATATGTGGCCCACATAAAAAATTTCACGGTTAGTCTGCGCGGCCACCGGTAATGTCGTCGACAACGTTGGAGCCTTGTCAACTGATCGTTGAGATCCATCCCGCCCATAAAATTGTTATATTGTTTTACAGGTTTGGGACAGTTTACCTCTACTAGTTTATGTTCTTTGGCATCGTATCTCAATACAGTTTGCATAGGAGTGTCGACATGTGTTGAGGTGACAAAGTATATGGGTCTCTTATCGCACCACACAAAAGCAGCACATTTCCCATTGAATAAAATATTGGATGTGCCGCGTTCCATTTGCTTTTGAACTAAAGCCTTGGGGAACCCCTTCCTATTCGTCATTACAGTTCCACACATGAGGGTTTTCCTATCTAATAAAATTTCACAAAGAGCCACAGATGTGTAAAACCGGTCGGTGAATAGACAGTAAAACTGTCCAGTGTATAGATCACTCAGACGCATCACCAGGTTTTCTAAAATTGTATTCAGATCATCCACTTTACCAGTGTAGATTTCTGCATTGATTACATAACCTGATTTACCCTCACAGAGAAGAAATGATTTCAGTCCCCATTTGATAGGTTTTGATTTTATGTATTGTTTTATAGAAATAGAGTTTTTACACGGAATCATTCCTTCATCTAACGATAGTTCCTGCTCTGGTACATAATGATGTCTAAATTTGTCCAATAAGTAGATCAAAAGAGGTCTATTCTTATAGATTTTATCTATTTTATCTGTTTTATCAAAAGTTTCATCCCCCTGATTGACACAATGTAATAAAGTCCATATGGCAAGAAATCGATCCCGTGACATAATTTTCTTCAATCCCGGTGTATAGGTGATTGGATGATTCTGATCCATATGCCAATAAGCTTCATATCAATCTTTATGTACAAGCATTTATATCGATATCCGTAGTCTAAAGAATGCTTTCATTTCTTTCAGTCACTGGTTTGAATGTTTTGGCTACATAATTACTGGTTTTTTTCTGTTTTATGGATTCGGCTTGGCGATTTGTCTCTGTAACAAAAAATTCCCAGATTTCGTTCGTCCAAAATAATTCTAGACATTGCATAGGGGTGGAATTTTCGTCAAAATTTTGAGGGAGATTTTTCACACCTGGGGGCTCATTAGGGAAAAGTGATTTCCAATAAATGTTGATGGATCTTTGTCCCACTCAGCAGGGGCTATGATATCTTTATTATGCACATAACGTCCCTCTTCCCACAGCTCTGCCGATGCCACATTGCCCAAGTCCGTTCATCCTATTAGTGCTACTACTACTAGGGCGTGGAGGAGATGGAGGGGAGGTATCGCTACCGTCACTATCAAACCCCCTGTTTCATCAAGCCTTCCAATGTCCATGTCAGATATAGAGGAAGCATCCCCATCTCCTATATGCGGATGAACACTGATATTTCCATCAATGACCTCAGAGTTGGAATAGGGCTCGATTGAATTCTCACTAATAAATCCATCAAGAACAGATTCGTCCTCGCTTTCTGATTCAAAATCGTCAGAATAGCCGTAATTGTCATCGTCCAAATCTTCCCCTGAGTCGCTTTCATTTATCAATTTGATGACGTCATTTGTTTTCAGTTTTTTAGCCATAATTTTAGCCAATTTTAGCGAAATTTAGTGAAAAAATCGATAGTAGACTGTTTTGTTTATGTTAACTGTGACGTAGTTGTCATCTGCTGTAAAATTGATTTGATTGGATAAGCCATTACTAAGTTACATGTACACAAACATAGAAAGCTGGTTAACCCTCTCATCCGGAATGTGACACACACTTGTTTGAGCCGGTAAACCGGCCCATCGGGTTCAAGGGGTTAAGATACATGCTCTGTCAGAAGCTTTAATATTAAATGATCAGTTAGGTTTAATTTAATTTTTAGAATACACTTGTTAATTTTTTTATTTTAAAGTGACTATAAAACTATTTTCTGAATTAAAAAAAGCAAGCGATGAATCCATTCAGTTTGAGAAAAACAGAGCCTTGATGCTAAAACAGGAAATCATCTTCAGGTGTGTACAAACAACACAAGAGTAAAGGTCAAGGACACAGAAAACCCCATTCGAGAGTTACTTCCCTCAAAAATTTAAATAGATTTCCAATAATCGCAATGAAAATTATGTGGATTTATTGAATTACAGAGGGATTTTTGTATAGTTAAGACACCATGTGAGTCCACTGATGAATATATACTCTTATTGGCCAAGTTGAGTAAAATTACATTTTATGTTTTTTCATTTAAAGACCATCTATACCTCATATCATCTAGCTTGTCGTGTCAGTCTGATAAAAAGACACAACTTTTCCTAGTGAAAGTTTCAAAAACATGATTTCCTTATAACATAACAAAAAAAAAGGAAAATGTCTATCATCATAGCGAGATTTATAGTTTACTGAACATATTTGACAGAAGTCCCACAGTCGAACAGTACAAAAAGAAGTCTATGCAGATTTTATTATGTTATTCTAGAATACTGTAAAAAGTTTAAATTGAAAATTTGGTTACATAAAATTACATACAGTAAAATATTGTATAATTTAGCCTTGAAAGAATGTTTATTAAGATTCCTGCAGGTTCATATATCAATATATCCATTAAAAATAAAATAAGTCCCCGCCAGCTCAAATTTTAATAACGTTCTAGAACTCAATAATAACAAGAAAGATTTATCAACAGTTTATGTTTGAAGATTATTATCAGAGTATTTATTGAACAAAATATGCAACGTAATATATGCACACATCAGCATTGTTAAATCAATTTTCTCTTTGATTTATCAGTTCTAAAGCTCACACAAAGTTTCATCAAAATCCACTGAAAACTGAAACTTCTATTGCACCAACAATAAAATTTTGATGCGATTTTACTAAATCAAGGGCAATAAAACCAGTCATCTAAATTGTCAAATTCAAACTTCACCCCCGTCTTTAATTAATTCTAATACTCATAACGAGTTTCATCAAAATCCATTGAAATTTGTAGCTTCTAATGCACCCAAATAAAATATTGACACGATTTTACAAAGTCAAGGGCAATAACTCAAAAACTGTTCATTGAGAAATTGTCAAATTCAAATTGACCACTGTCTAATAAATTTAAATGCTCATACCAAGTTTCGTCAAAATCCATTGAAACCTGTAGCTTCCATTGTACCCACAAAAAATATAGAGCCAGAGGCAATTACAAAAAAAACTGTTCATCCAAAAATTGTCTCATCAATTCCAATGTTCACACAAAGTTTTGTCAAAATCCATTGAATATTGAAATTTCTATGGCACCCACAACAAATTTTGACAGACAGTCTGCTGGATCAACGGGCAGGGGTAACGACAATATACGTCCACACATTCATATGGTTGTATAAAAATTAAATACTCCTGGATATGGAATTAAGAAGAAATGTTTTCTTGACTTTGAAAATCATATTTCACATGACTGGTTTATCTAATGGCAGCATTGATTGAGAGATAGATGACTGAAATAAATTTACCTACCTTTTTCTTCAAGGCATTCCTTCTAAAAAAGGCTTTACATGATTCACATGTAATTGCATTGAAATTATAACCTAAAGCTCTGTCACCACATACACCACAAAACTTATCATCTTTACTCTTTGAGCGTTTCCTTGGTCTTTCACCATCTTCTGTCATCTCATCACTTTCTCCTTGATCTTGATATGCATCATGACTCTCATTTCCTGATTCATACATCTGAAATAGTGAACGATGTACAATTTAATACGAATAATTAAAGTGAACAAGATATCAGACCATCCACTGCGCGTTTTGATTACAGTCTATTAAGTAAAATCGATGATCTTATCAAGGTAGGAAATCTCTAGTCTGTTAGAGTACATGAACAGCCCATATACTTATAAAATGTAGATATGAATGCATAATGCATAATAGATATATTTTACAGTTCTTGATGACAAATTACATGTTACCTGAATGTATTTCCCTCGGCGTTAGTTAAAATACATTCCACATTTATATCAAGCTTGAACTATTTCAACAGATTGTAAATCTCAATTCATTTATAAGAAATAGGATACATTTATTTAGAAACATTGCAACAAATTTATCACTATTTGGCATATTGAGACATAAAAAGTAAAAATAACAAATTTCTCTATAAAAAAAAAAAGGAAAAATATGATTCCAAACTCTATATCGCAAAAAGAGAATTCATTAAGTTGTTGGAATCAATTATCAACTATCTGTACAAAGATTTTGATCTATGATGATTTTTATCAATATTCATGTTTCGTCAACCCAACCTACAACATGTCTTTCTTCCAGATTGCCATTGATATGTGTTTCAGGTAGTATTCTTTTAATAATAGAAAAGAATATCACTTAATGTTTAAATCAAAAATTTGAAATTTGGCCAATAAAAGCTCTATTGATCATTAAATTTACCTGCTGCCATAAATAACATAAACGAAAATAAATAAATATAAAAAAAACATCCATAAAGATTCCTTTAATTATTGAAAAACGCTTTATAATTTGATTAAGCGTTTTTCAAAAATGACTTAAGTTTTGTGAGTTTTCCAGATTTTAAGAGATTCTGTTACTTTATGACACTAGGTAAGTTTACTGATGAATATATACTCATATTGACCTTTCTTGAGAAGAAAATTTTTAGGCAAGACCAATTTATTTTCTTGTTTTACGGATCCGCCGACCCACATTTTCAGGAAATCCGAAAAAAAAAAACCAAAATTGCAAAATCAGCTCCGACGAAAAAAAAAAACAACCTCCATTCCCGATAAAAAAAAACAAACCATCTTTTGATTCAGCGAGTTCAACTTCTGATTTGTTGTAAATTAGAACTAAAATAATTGTGGATCTAAGCATTTTTTAGTAATAAACTCACTTCCAAAAATTACTCCCAAGAAGATCAACAAAAAAGTATTCCCAAAATTACAAAAACCGCTGCTACTTTGACTTTCGTCCATGAAAGCAATGATAGCCTCGATCACCCAAATGTCACGGATGTTCTGCTAATGCACTCGGACAATGGTTCTTTTTTTTGGATTGAAATAATATTGCTTACGCAAGTCTATTGAAATTGTGAAACGAAAAAATTTCTAAAACCCGCGCATTCATTATATGCAAGGCATTCATAATGATGTTTCTTATTAATTGTGAAAAATTACGGAATAACCATATAGTTGTACACTTAAGTTATTACAATGAAATGTTAATTCGGTTCTTTTTCAATATCAAAATTATTATTTTGTTGCTATGGGGTTTTCCTAGGATTTCCCAGCAAATTTTACTGAACCAATCATGTTCATCCTTTTATACAACTACACAATAGCCAGCCAATGAAATACGATTTCACAACTAGCTCTTTCAGAGATCGATGGAATTTGGAAAAGCGTGTGGATGAAATGACATTTTATTTTGTTTTTCTGTTTATGCAAATGGCTTCACGCTATTTTAGTGTTACCGTAATAAGAGCTCTGGAAACGCTCAAGTGTTTGATTTGTATGAGCATCGACCAAACAGTTGGTGAACTGTCCAATTTGCGCAATTGAAAAATTAGGCCTTCTTGGCACGTCTTCATTTTCGTCTTCCGATGATGTCATTGATGAAGGACTACGTATCAAAAAGATCATAGCTTCAGAATCCACAAGTAGTTTGGATATAACAGCAAGAGGCAACAGCGTAGAAGCTTCTACACCCCTTCACGTCATCGTGGGTTTTAATCTATTGTTTGTGACTGTGTTCATTTGCAAAGCCAATTCTGGTTCAAAATCTAAATCAGCTCTCCCCACGTCTAGTAGGCCTACTAGTAGTAGTGCCAGTGGTGACAAAGAACCGAAGAAACAAGAAAAAAAATGCCTTTGATGTGTTGATGACTAGTAGTATTAAATATGATTGTTTACCATCTACAAAAAACTATGAAACTACTAGAAAAGATCATAAGATGTTTAATGACATCCTCTCTAGAATTATTGAAAGAACTGAATGTTGGATTCACAGCCCATAATGTTAATCGACTTTACATTAACTGGGAAGCATTTTGTAAGCACACTTCACTCCACATTATGGTATATAACTTCACAACATCAGAAGTTTAAAGATCGTGGCTTACTAATTCCAGATATATTCCAAGCATTTTCTGGATATATGATATTTCTGAATTATGGGGCTGAAAATTGATATGGCAGTGGCATAATACCCATGATTGAATAAACTGCTCTGTTATCCTCACACTATACAGCCGGGATTGGTATGGATGTTTTTTTGTTTTTTTTCCCCTCCTACCCTCAATTTTGGTCCTTTTTTTGTAAAACAAGAAAAAAAATTGGTCTGGCCTTATGTTCATGCTCAGATGCAGTATCCCTTTAAGATTATGTTGTAGATAAACTTGAGGTAGGACCAGAATGTATTTAGTATTGTCTAAGCTTTTCATGTAAACTCAAAACTCAACAAAGAACAAGTCATCTTAATTTTAGATAACTCAATCTTATCCACTGTATTTATTAGTATATTAAGATGCTGTCTTCATCATTTAAACTGGAATTTCAAAAATAAAACATCACTCAATAAAAAGACTTATACCTGAGGAATACAGACTCTGTTCCTTCTTGAGAAATTACGAGAGGATTTGATTTAAAGTTAAACATGAAAAAGATTGCAACAATAAGTTTTTTTCTTATTTTAGCTTTAAGTATCACTAGGAATGAAAACCATATGCCTGATTTATTTTTTAAGTTTTCTTATTATGATATTATATTCTGATATCTAATTATGTTTACATTAATGACAGCTATTAAGGCTTCCTCAAAAAAGTTGAAAATGATTAGTTTAGATATAAAATATGAAGACACTGTTATAACAACCAATAGACTTAGTATCCATCAGTTAAGGATTTAGAAAAGTAATTTTGTACACAAAACAAACAATTTCTGACCTTTTCTCTTTGTTATTAAAAAGCATGAATATACTTCATGCAGATAAGATGTAGCCTTGACTCAATTATTTATACTTGATAGTGGCCCAGATTGGAAGAAATAATATCTAAGACCTTGTGTTTAATTAAAAGAATAAGGCTGTAAGTGATTTTCAAACAATTAAATGCCTTATAGGTATAATAATTCAAGTCAAGGCAAGATATTTTTGTACATCTGGGCAAAATTCAAAACATAACAGAGCATTGTATGAGTGATGAATTTTATTTTCATATTCCAAATGACGTAATGGAAAAATAGATTCAATTTCGATTTATTCTACCAAGAAAATAGCACAGATTTACGTTTTGAATAGAACCAGAATGTGTAAAAAAAATTTGCTTTAATTTAACTGCACATTCTCACTGAATATGCATGTGACATGTATGGTTGGCCTTGTAATATCAGCCAAGGTGGACAAATAACCTAGACAGATAAAATAGAAAGGATATTTATTACATACATGTGTTATCCTACTATACCGATACAAGGGAAATCAGGCCCATGTAATAATTGAATCCATATTACACATACGTTGAATACGGTCGAACTACTCGAATGATGGGTCGCCATTTTTATATGCCCACATAAAAGGGGGGGCGTATATTGGCGTCACCCCATCTGTCGGTCCGTCCGTCGGTCCGTCCTTCCGTCCACAATTGCTCGTAAACACTCTAGAGGGTGCAATTCTTAACGGATTTTGATGAAACTTGATGTGAGTGTTGATGATCACGCAAGGATGAACCCTATTGAAAATCAGCGAAATCTGAAAAAATTTAGTATGAGTTCTTGCCCTTGTTCTTGAATGGCTCGTAAACACTCTACAATGTGCAATTCTTAACGGATTTTGATGAGACTTGGTGTGAGAGTTTGTTATAACTCAAGGATAAACCCTATTGAAAATCAACGAAATCAAAAAATATTTAATATGAGTTATAGCCCTTGTTCTTGAAAACGCGTTCAATTTTAACTTGTAAACACTCTTGAAAGAATAATTCTTAATGGATTTTGATGAAACTTGGCTTGAGTATTTGTTATCGCCCAAGGATGACCCCTATTGAAAATCAGTTAAATCGAAAAATATTTAGTGTCAGTTATTGCCCTTGTTTTTGAAAACGTGTTCAACTTTTTGGCTTATGAACACTCTAGAAGGCACAATTCATGATCAATGTTGACAAAACTAGCTGTAATTGTTTGTTATCACCTAGGGATGAGCCCTATTGAAAATAAAATATATCTAATATGAATTATTGCCCTTGTTCTTTAAAACGTGTTCAATTTTTGTCTCGTAAACACTCTACATGGCAAAATTCAATTTTGATAAAACTTGGTGTGAGAGTGTGTTATAACTCAAGGATGAACCCTATTGAAAATCCGCGAAATCGAAAAATATTTAGTATGAGTTATTGGCCTTGTTCCTGAAAACGTGTTTGATTTTTGTCTTGTAAACACTCTACATGATACAATTCTTGACCGATTTTGATGAAACTTATTAACTTATTAACTTTTAACTCTATTAAAAATCAGCAAAATCGAAAAATATTTAGTATGAGTTATTGCCCTTGTTCCTGAAAACTTGTTCAATCTTAGCTTGTAAACACTCTAGAAAGAACAATTCTTAATGGATTTTAATGAAACTTGGTTTGAGTATTTGTTTTCACCCATGGATGAACCTTATCGAAAATCAGATAAATCGAAAAATATTTAGTACAAGTTATTGCCCTTGTTCTTGAAAACGTGTTCAATTTTACACTCTAGAAAGAACAATTTTGAATGGATTTTGATGAAACTTGGCTTGAGTATTTTTTTTCACCCAAGGATGAACCCTATTGAAAATCAGATAATCGACAAATATTTAGTTATTTCCCTTGTTCTTGAAAAAACGTTCAATTTTAGCTTGTAAACACTCTAGAAAGAACAATTTTTAATGGATTTTGATGAAACTTGGCTTTGGTATTTGTTTTCTCCCAAGGATGAACCCTATTGAAAATCGAAAAATATTTAGTACAAGTTATTGCCCTTGTTTTTGAAAACGTGTTCAATTTAACTCGTAAACACTCAAGAAAGGACAATTTTGAATGGATTTTTACACTCTAGAAAGAACAATTTTGAATGGATTTTGATGAAACTTGGTTTGAGTATTTTTTTTCACCCAAGGATGAACCCTATTGAAAATCAGATAATCGACAAATATATAGTTATTTCCCTTGTTCTTGAAAAAACGTTCAATTTTAGCTTGTAAACACTCTAGAAAGAACAATTTTTAATGGATTTTGATGAAACTTGGCTTTGGTATTTGTTTTCTCCCAAGGATGAACCCTATTGAAAATCGAAAAATATTTAGTACAAGTTATTGCCCTTGTTTTTGAAAACGTGTTCAATTTAACTCGTAAACACTCAAGAAAGGACAATTTTGAATGGATTTTAATAAAACTTGGCTTTAGTATTTGTTTTCACCCAAGGATGAACCTTATTGAAAATCAGATAAATCGAAAAGTATTTTGTGTCAGTTATTGCCCCTGTTTTCAACACTTTCAACTTTTGGCTTGTAAACACTCTAAACATTCATTTTTGACAAAACTCGCTGAAATTGTTTAATATCAACCAAGGATGAGCTTTATTAAGAATTAAAAATATCAAAATATTATTAAGGGTGAACTCTATTGCAAATCATAAAAATACCGAAAAATATTTAATGAGTTGTTATTAGGTACAATCTTGACAGTTTTGAATGAAACTAGAGACCCTAGAAAAAAAAAATATGGTGGAAGGTTGAATATTTCATTCCACTTATTTGAAATAAATGCTGCCTTGACTGGCAAGCTATCTTTGCCATTGTCGTCACCCACATCCGTCCGTCCGTCCACAATTGCTCGTAAACACTCTACAAGGTGCAATTCTTGACATATTTAATTGAAACTTTATATGAGTGTTTATGATCACTCAAGGATGAATCCTATTTAAAATCAGCGAAATTGGAAAAAAATTAGTATGAGTTTTTGCCCTTGTTCTTGAATGGCTCGTAAACACTCTACAATGTGCAATTCTTGCCTGATTTTGATGAAACTTGGTGTGAGAGTATGTTATAACTCAAGGATAAACCCTATTGAAAATCAGCGAAATCAAAAAACATTTAGTATGAGTTATTGCCCTTGTTCTTGAAAACGCGTTCAATTTTATCTTGTAAACACTCTTGAGAGAACAATTCTTATTGGATTTTGATGAAACTTGGCTTGAGTATTTGCTATCACCCAAGGATGAAGCCTATTGAAAACCATTTAAATCTAGAAGGCACAATGATTTACAGAATTTGACAAAATTTGCTGAAATTGTTAATTATCACTCAAGGATGAACCCTATTGAAAACAAGAAATATCACGTAATATTTGATTGCCCTTATTCTTTCAATTTCGATTTTTTGGCTCATAAACACTTTATTTCTTGACTGATTTAAATGGAACTTGGCATGAGTATGTGGAATCACCTAAGGATGAACCCTATTAAAAATCAGATAAATCTTAAAATGTTTAATATCAATTATTGCTTTTGAAAAGAAGTATATGTATATTTTATTTCTTATTCAAAATCAATGCTGCCAGTGGGCGTATATTACCTTGCCTGGCAAGCTATCTTTGTTTTCAAAAGCCATGTCGCTTAGCAATTTCCCAGCAGCAGTGCCAACTTAAAATAATGCAAATGACAATAAATTACCATTAAACCATATTTTGAAGCCGGTCCAACCACCCATGGGCTATAATTTCCACTGACTTTAATGTCTTTAATCCCTTTTTGTCAAGTCACATGTACAAGTTGAGCCGAGTAGGTTAGAGGGAACTCCCAGTGACGTCATCTTATGTTTTTAATATAACATTCCAGGGGGAATCCAACAGCGAAGTAGGCCAAACACCTAGGAGTTATAAATAAAATACGTCAAATTTAAAAATACATTTTCACTCCAATTAAAACAGTAACCGCAGTAGTATGTAATAAAAGTAGAACCGCACAGGTGTCTTTGGGTTTTAAATATTGCACACGGGGCTTGGCGTAGTGATACCATGTGTGCTACGCACATTCCTGTTATCATTAGTCATTGTGCCAGCCTGTACAACACTCCATGACAAATTAACAGCTAATTAAAGAAATAAAATTAATTTTTTTATGGTTAATTCAAGGTTAAAACTAAATAAGGATAGTTTTTAAATATTTTAAGTGAATTACTTTCAAATATTTTATATTAAAATTTAGACATTAGAAACTTAGAAACATATTTGAGCAACATGCCCTGACCTCAAAAAAAAAATTATGTTGGATATACTTGCATATCTGAGTCTATTTAAAAAATCGTTGTTTTAGACGAAGTAATTAAAGCAGAAAGAAGCAGAAAATATATTGGAACACAAAAAACAATATTTTTTCAGTATTTTTCAAATTAATTTTTTTTTCAAAGAATTTTAGCACTTGACAGTCTGCTGTTCATTTCCAACAGACTCATCTGTAATTCAACAATAGTTAAGATCACGATTGTCTTAAAATTCACTTATTTTTTATATTTTATTTTATCATCTGGAGCAGCTGAAAAACGTAGTAATGCTAAGAGGCATACAGAAGAAAATTTCATGTATGTGAGTTGAAATAAGTTAATCTTCTTTATTGCAATATGACATTTATGACATCTAGAAGTATGTTAAATACACCATTATTTTTATTCTATATTTTAAAGTCAAGGTTGTGTTAATAATAATAATATAACTGCTAATATACTGGTAGCCTACTTAACAATTCAATACAGTTGTTTTCATTGAAAAGCCAAATAGGTGTTAAAAAACTATGAGAAATTTAAAGCAAGTCATTAAGAACCAGATATTGATCAGACACTAATTCGGCTAAAATTCCACCTGCTTAGTCGACTAAGCTGCTGAACTCTAACTGCAAGTCTGCACTATATATATATGAAAATAAGGGAACCCTTCTTTAACATTATTTATTATATAAGCTTATATTGTGTTGCATATGAAATGCGTATATGACAAGAGAAAACATTTTAATGCTGGCAGAATCTGTCAAATGAAGCAATCAAATCAATCATCAGTGGTAACTGTTCCCAAAAGATCTGACACAGGTCACCACTGATCCCAGCTTATCATAAGGTTTGATTAATTTTTTTATTAAATTGTCATGTAAAAAGTTTATGACTAATTTCAAATGTTTCATGTGCCTAAAACTGAAATTTTTTAATTGATTTTGAAAGTGATTCTAGGGGCAATAGAAATAGAAAACATATAGTATAGTATAATATACAATACAACATAACAATATAAATGTAAGATATACTTAGTAATATAGGATATAATTAATAATGTAGGATATAGTTACTAATGTAGTATATACTTACTAATGTAGTATATACTTACTAATGTAGGATATAGTTACTAATGTAGGATATAGTTACTAATGTAGTATATACTTACTAATGTAGTATATACTTACTAATGTAGGATATAGTTACTAATGTAGTATATAGTTACCAATGTAGTATATAGTTACTAATGTAGTATATAGTTACTAATGTAGTTTATATGTAAGATATACTTTATAAGATATGTTTACTAATGTAGTATATAGTTACTAATGTAGTATATAGTTACTAATGTAGTATATAGTTACTAATGTAGTTTATATGTAAGATATACTTTATAAGATATGTTTACTAATGTAGTATATAATCAATAGTGTTGAAATATTCATTTATGTATGAAAAGAAAGTTGAATACAGGATTAAACCTCTTTCGTACTGCAAAACTGGATTATCGAATTCTGTTATATCCAAATAGAAAAGGTTCATTCAGTTTTACATTCACGATGCAATTATATCTGAATAGTTGTTTTAGCTAACAATATTATTTTCTGTTTATTTATTACTGTTTCTTGCTATTTAAGTATCTAGCAGAGATATTGACATTCTTATCTAGATAACTTTCTGGTTTTGCACTGCCAATTATCTCTATGAAATCCACCTCCAGGAGTAAAAGTTTCTAGTTATAGTTATTTCCCAGTGCAACAACAATAAAAAAAAACTTTTGCGAAAGAGTATTATGTAAGATAGATTGAGAGAATAAATCAAGTCTGTAATTTTTTCATACATTTGTGGATGGATCAAACTTTTGACAGGTAATATAATTCATGAAATTGTCATTCCAATAAATTTTCCTGATAAAAATTTTAAGCTATATAAATAAATATTATGAAAAACACAAATGCATTTTATGTAGTGCAGTAATTTCTTAAAAGATAGCTTGCCAGTCAAGGTAATATACGCCCACTGGCAGCATTGATTTTGAATAAAAAAATTTCAGTAAGGCCACACCAAACAGAACAATTGGTCTACGGATTTTCAGCTGGAAAAAAGGGAGCGAGCGAGCAAATTTTTTTTTATTTTTTTTTTTTATATTGATTAATTTTGCTCTGTGGATATAGTGCGTCAAAATACACGCGATTTTATATTTATTTATTTTTTGTAAACATGTTTGTTCTGTGTGTTCTTTAATAGTGTATAATTCAAGAAACAAAATCTAAAACATTAAACTAAAATATTACCAAGAGCCAATAAAATCAGCTCTACATGAAACGAAACCCAAGATTAATGTTTATCCGTTATTCATTTTCTTAGTCAGTAATAGAATCACCTCCGGTCAGACCAGAATATGCGTTTGATCATGCAGTTAATACGGCAGGGTTCGAAATAAGCCGTATCACATCGATACAAAGCGATGTATTTTTCGTGCAGAAGTGCAGTATTTTTAGCGATACATACGATTTTCGAATTAATGAAAGATTTGGAAATAAACTACTTGTCCAGTGCCCGAGTAACGAAATTTACTTTGCCGGCACATTTTATGAATAGTATTGCACTTGTTTGATTGTTTGTTTGGACTTTTGGGCATATTCGATGAGTGTCGTTTTCTATTCAAGTCATAGTGAAGGTGTCATCCCGGGAGCAAAAATCAAATGCAACCACCTCGCAGATTCTCGTAAATATGCACTGTTCACGTGATGGCCTTCAACATTTCTGACAGTTCAGAAATTATTTATTCAAGCTGCTTCGATTTGTACAAATCACTAAAAGCCCATATTAAAGAAATACATAAATATTTTTCATGCAAGCCTCAGTAAGGTAGAGACAATATCTTAGAATAAACATTTTAGCACTAAAAATTAAGGTGTCTCTGTTTTGTCAACGTTTTGTTATTCTCAGACAAACTGCTCCACAAATTCTAAATTGCTATCCAATTTTGTTCTCTAGAGCAAAACACTGCCATGCAAAAAAATAAATTTATTCGGACCCTGAACGACCTTGTTATATCTAAGACAATCTTTATCATGTGGTCGGGAACATCTCTAGGTCGAATTGTCTAAGAAAACAATGTAAAGTCATTCTTCGAGGTCCAATTGATCGGGTTTCCGGTGGGCGAGTTGTCTAGTTAATACACAAGAATAGAAGTATAATACATTAAATGATAAAGATTAATACCTCTTTGCACACACGAGAAGGGACATATTTCTTTAGATGACGATAAGAAAAAAAACCCAAAAAACTAAATAACATTGAATTTAGCAATCAAGTACCACAAAAAACATGGTTTTTGGTCGTCGGATTTTGAGACAGAAAATTACGTGCGGCAATATTTTTTTCAAAAAAAAAAAAATCTATCTTTGATTATTTCCGTGCGGCGAATCCGTCGACCAATCAATCCATTTGGTGTTCCCTAAGGTAACAATTGGTGGACTGAAATATTCAACCTTCCGCCATATACTTATTTTCTCGGGTCTCTAGTTTCATTAAAAAATGTCAGGAATAGTACCTAATAACAACTTATTAAATATTTTTCGGTATTTTTATGATTTGCAATAGGGTTCACCCTTAATAATATTTTGAAATTTTTAATAGGGATCTTCCTTGGGTGATATCAAACAATTATAGCAAAAAAATGAATGTGCGTTCACAAGCCAAAAGTTTAAAGCGTTTTCAAAAACATGGCACTAAATATTTTTCGGTTTATCTGATTTTCAATAGGGTTCATCCTTGGGAGAAAACAAATACTAAAGCCAAGTTTCATCAAAATCCATTCAAAATTGTTCTTTCTAGAGTGTTTTCAAACTAAAATTGAATGTGTTTTCAAGAACAAAGACAACTAGAGCCAATTATGGCACAGAGTGGGACTTTGCTATCGTCGCAAAATTGCAACAAACAGGCCGAAACTATGATTTTGTAGGATAAACTGGCCAAAGTAACGAGGTATCTGCGTGCAAAGTATTTTTTGAAAAACGTCATTTCCTGCAAACATAATTGGCTGACCCATATAAATGGTAAAATGCCAATTTACCCGATGTGCCACGCTCATCTCATTTTTTGGACTTGAATCTAATCACATTCAAAATGTATACTCTCACTACAAATTTGAAGCTTGTAGTGTGGTGAGGTTTTTCAACATTGGTCATGAATTGTGTCTTCTAGAGTGTTTATAAGCCAAATAGTTAAACTGTTTTCAAACACAAGGGCAGTAACTGACACTAAATATATTTAGATTTATTTGATTTTCAAAAGGGTTCATCTTTGGGTAAAAACAAATACTCAAGCCAAGTTTTATCAAAATCCATTAAGAATTGTTCTTTCTAGAGTGCATACAAGCTAAAATTGAACGCGTTTTCAAACACAAAGGCAATAACTGATACTAAATATTTTTCCATTTAACTTAATTTCAATACGGTTCATCCTTAGGTGATTACAAATACTCATTCCAAGTTACGTCAAAGTCGCTCAAGAATTGTGACTTGTAGAGTGTTTACAAGGCAAAAATCCAACACATTTTATAGAACAAGGGCAATAATTCGAAATTAAATATATTTCAATATGTGCTATTTTCAGAAGGGTTCATCCTTGGGTGATATTAAATAATTTCAGCAAGTTTCATCAAAATCGGTCAATAACTGTGCTTTACAAGCAAAATATTGAACGCGTTTTCAAAAACAAGGGCAATAACTGATATTAATTTTTTTTCAATTTTTTTCAATAGGCTTCATCCTTGGGTGATAACAAATACTCAGGCCATGTTTCATTAAAAATTGTTCTCTCAAGTGTGTTTACAAGCTAAAATTGAACGCGTTTTCAAGAACAAGGGCAATAACTCATACTAAATGTTTTTCGATTTCGCTGATTTTCAATAGGGTTTATCCTTGAGTTATAACATACTCTCACACCAAGTTTCATCAAAATCAGTCAAGAATTGCACATTGTAGAGTGTTTACGAGCCATTCAAGAACAAGGGCAAGAACTCATACTAAATTTTTTCCGATTTCGCTGATTTTCAATTGGGTTCATCCTTGCGTGATCATAAACACTAATATAAAGTTTCATCTAAATCTGTCAAGAATTACACCTTGTAGAGTGTTTACGAGCAATTGTGGACGGACGGACGGACGGATGTGGGTGACGACAATATACGCCCCCCATTTCATGTGGGTGTATAAAAACTCATGTAAACCTTGTGTCTATATAAGGAGTAAAATTCACATCCTTCAAGAAAGTGTTTGATACCATTTATTTTCCTTCCTAAACCCTTTTCCTTCTCCATTTGGCCAATATCTGAGATTTCACTGCATATTGGGAAACAGGTTTCAGCATTGCTAGATGGCTTTGAAAAAAGACGAGGAAGGGTTTTTATCGTTGTTTTAGCTGACATATTTTTTTTCTTTACTTCTTATTGCATCATTTTGTTATTCATTACCATTTGTAGACCTTTTTATAATATTCATTTATAATCTAGTGTATAGTAACTCAGATTTCAAATGTTTAACCCATATTTTAGTCATTAAGAGAGTTCACATCATCTGTGTTTTATTCTTAGAAATGGGGGTAATTGAGATAGAGGAGACACAAATAAAATGGTTGTGCTAACTGTAGTCTCTATCTCATTTGAAAGCCAATATTGACACGTTTTGACAAGTCAAGGGCAATAATTCAAAACACTCAAAAAAACTTTTGACAGAATGACAGCCAACACCTTAAAGTGAATATTCGCTGATGCAGTGCAATATGTGATAACATAAAATACTTTTGGTAATGAAAATATATTTACTAATATTCAACATTTCCATTATATTTCGTTTGACTTTAAATTAAAACTAATATCTAAGAGAATCGTAATGAAATGACTTTTGAACACGACATAGATAATACTTTAGGTCTGAAATGGTTATTCAGGAGACACAAATATAATGGTTGTCAATAGGTAATGATACAGTAAAATTAATTAATTTAAAACTATATATGGTTTGATGCATTGTCAACTATGTCTATTTGGAAACAAAAATTATCTAATCAAATAAACTAATAGCAAAAATGATTATCAGAAGCACTTTAGCACATGACCATTGATTTCTCCTTAAGCACAAGATAACCAGGTGTAGAAACAAACTCGATCTTAGATCATGAACAAAATAAAGAAATTTTTTAAATTAAAATATCAAAATGTCCTGATCACATAAACCAAAAGATAAAATGTGAAAACATTTAATGTCATTAATTTTTCTCAATTTGAATATTTGCAATTTCTTTTTAACGATCACACATTTTGTTAACATTAAATTACGTGATACACAGTATAATTAAACCATTCTTTATACGGTGTCTTTTTTTAAAAAAAAACTCGACACTCTACACAACATTCGCCCACTATTTACCCCCAATAAAATTTTGTTCAAATATTAGACTGGTTCCATTTAAAAAAAAAAATATATCCGAGACCATTTGTACCACTTTTTACCACCAATAAAATATTTCTTGAAATTAAAAAATCTTTTCTTAAAAAAAAAAAAAATTATACTGAACTGTTTTTGTATTTGATAGACAACAATTATTATGGATATAGACTTCTATTTATTAATTCAAACACAACGTTTCATTACACATACAGGTAACGTTATCAAGTGATAAACCATAACAAGGTACAATAACTATATATGTATATCTTGGAAGCCAAACTTAACAACTCAGTAAAACAAACTTGATTATAAGGGATTACCAATGATTAAAGGTGCTCCGTTAAATAATTATAAGATCAAATAGATTAACAGCAATGTAGATTAGAGCACATTATGATTGGATGGACAGCAATAACAGTAAGGCTGGATGAGCTAGTGAATGAGGATTATTAATTACTACAAGAATCATACAATTTCCCAACAGTCGCTTATGTAGTGGCCAGTATCTCTGTTCATGTTTGGTTTATTTCTCTTAATTTCAATGGCTTCTCTGATGGTTCTATTTTTCCATTTTGGGAGATTAGTAGCTAATATAGTGGGTTTAGACCAATTTATACTGTGGGTCGGGTTATTTTTTATATGTTCTGCAATGGCTGATTTAAGATATTCCCCTTTCTGTGTCGCTGTTTTATGCTCTTTCATTCTGACAGATAATGGTCTGGATGTCTCCCCAATATAGCTTCCATTACAGCTGCAATGTACTTCATATACAATATCTCGAGGGTCTGAGGTTGGTTTACCTAATCGGCCATTGGCTTTAAGTAATGTCTGTAGGGTTTTACCACTGCTGAATGTGACGTCTATATCAGTTTCCCTCTGGATAAACCGTTTGATCTGGTAACTGAGCGGGCCAATTAACGGGATCTTAATAGTTAAAGGTCTGGCGTTCTTTATGGATTGTGGTGGCTTGCAGGTATGAGTCAGGGTCTGCTTAATCGTTCTGTCAACTAGTTTCTGTGGGTAGTCATTATTGGTAATTAATGCTTTCCTGATGTGATTAATTTCAGTTCTTAAGTTTTCTTCATTGTTGCAAATAACTTTTGCTCTTCTGGTTAAGGTTGTTATTATGCCTGTTTTAATTTGACGGTGATGATTGGATTGGTTATTAACATATTGGTCTGTATGGGTCGGCTTTCGGTAAACTGTAGTGTTGAGTTCTTCTCTTCTTTTGATATGTATATCCAAGAATGGTAATTTCTGCTCTTCATCTTCTCTTTCCATAGTGAATTGAATCCTAGGTTCTATGGAATTCAGATGATGAAGTAGTATGAGCGGGTCATTCTGAGGGTTAATCATGGTGAACACATCATCAACTTTTCTATACCAGCAGTATGTCAGAATGAAAGAGCATAAAACAGCGACACAGAAAGGGGAATATCTTAAATCAGCCATTGCAGAACATATAAAAAATAACCCGACCCACAGTATAAATTGGTCTAAACCCACTATATTAGCTACTAATCTCCCAAAATGGAAAAATAGAACCATCAGAGAAGCCATTGAAATTAAGAGAAATGAAAACCAAACATGAACAGAGATACTGGCCACTACATAAGCGACTGTTGGGAAATTGTATGATTCTTGTAGTAATTAATAATCCTCATTCACTAGCTCATCCAGCCTTACTGTTATTGCTGTCCATCCAATCATAATGTGCTCTAATCTACATTGCTGTTAATCTATTTGATCTTATAATTATTTAACGGAGCACCTTTAATCATTGGTAATCCCTTATAATCAAGTTTGTTTTACTGAGTTGTTAAGTTTGGCTTCCAAGATATACATATATAGTTATTGTACCTTGTTATGGTTTATCACTTGATAACGTTACCTGTATGTGTAATGAAACGTTGTGTTTGAATTAATAAATAGAAGTCTATATCCATAATAATTGTTGTCTATTAATGTGCTGTGATACTTCTAAATGTCGTTCAAGGATTATGTTTTTGTATTTGATTTAAACCCTCTCTAAATATTTCAATTTAAATGCATTCGTTTTAGTCCCAGACTAAAGAAGAGTAGTTGCCCTTTTGCCTCTTGAGGCGATCACTTCCATCTTGCCTACTATAGAATAGGCCATCTTCCAGTTCTACTGTCTTATGTGCGATGGATTTGTTAAATACACCTTTCTTGACAAGCCGTATGAACTTGCGACTTCATCTCCACCAATAAACCCAACAGAGTCAGGCAAATACGTCGTTGATAAATGAACATTGGTCAAATACAAGCACATGGCACAATAGGAATAGTAAGCTAAGCTTTTTTACAATTGAAGAAAGTGGAGACATTAAAGAAAGTAGCATTGCTACAAAAGAAATAAATGATTTAAAAGTTAAAGATGAAAATCAAACTTATATTCTGAAGACCCTATCCTACAGAAGGCAAGATGGAAGTGAACAAGGAAAAAGGGCAATTACTCTTCCTTCAAATAAAAAAAAACAAAAAGGAGATTACTGTACTTGTTAGGTATAATTTCTTTTATTAAAAAGACATGATTCTCAAAATTAAACCAAATTTTATTGGCGGTAACGAATGGTCTTTAAGTGTGTAGTGTGTGCTGGTGTGTAAAAAAAGACACTGATTCTTTAAAGGTCATTTTGCACAACATTTTCACCTACATACAAAAGATAGAACTATAATTAGATAAGTCTGTATTGATGAGTTTAGGCAGGCAATATTCACTATTTAAAATACAGATGTGATGTCACCCTTTGTTTTTTGCGTACCAATATCCAACATATTGGTACTGGCAAGTGGCCAAGAGTCCAATATTAAAGTCAATATTGGACTCTAAATATCAGCCACTTGCCAATAAGAATGGGGATTAGTCTGACAACTACTCACATTAAATTCACTCATACTTTATTCAGAGAACTAATCCAGGTTTCAAAATGTATAGTGTTCAATGTTACGTCCAATTAAAACTTAAAGTTTAACTTCAAATCCTTACTTTCATTCATTAGGGCGAAATCTGTGAGCATCGATTAAAGTTGTATTTCAAATCTTGTCAAAAAAGCTTACCAATTGATAAATTAGGCTTTTTTTCATTGTTATTTCGTGCATTCATAATTTATTTAACGTTATGTGGACAGAGGAAGGTCCATCTGTGTTTTATGGATAGTTCTGGTAGATGTTAGCTAGGTATTTCCTACGTAATTAGGCCGATTATGAGTTAATTCGGGAATTATTAGACAAACTGACAAAGTTTTCCCATTAATTAGAACATCTTAACTTTTGATTTATATAAGTATTAAAGAATCAAACAATGAAACTTTTTTCGAAACACCAGGTGGTGCCATATTGGTTGGTTCATTGTTATTGATACATAGTCTGAATATGGATGATTCTTGTACTAAAGGGCTTAAACGTTTTAATTTCAGGTTTGTTTGTAAATAAAACTCGGACCTTCGGTCCTCGTCAACGGTCATTATTAGACTTATTGACAAACTTTCGACCATTAACCTATACCTAACAAAATACAATAGTATTGAATCAACAGATAAAATACATTTTTGATTGCAGGAGCTATAATTAAATTTGACGTATTATACCTCATACACAAAATTCTACTACACTTGTACTCATTTTCAAAATTGTCCTTTTAATATGGCCCTTAAAAAAAATTAATTCTAAATTATAATGTTTGAATTTTACTATACTCTTTGAATTTTACCCTTTTTCCTCCAATCATTTTTAACTTAATATCCTAGATAATACCTTTACTCTCCTCTTCTGGAAACCAAACTTAGGATACACGAATAAAAAATAACTTACAGATGATGAATCTTTTGGATCCTGTATATATTTAAAGTTTTGATATCCATTGATATGTTCTAAGAACTGATAAAACATGGTTGATGAACTGAGTGCTGGTCTGGTCTGGTATAAAGTGATGATTGATAGAAAGAATCCAATAGTTAAACTTCAAGACAGCTTATATGATCAATATGTGTACCATTTAATCAATTTCATTCAAGAAGCAATGTAACAACAAATTATGTTACCAGCTATTACAATGGTTGTAAAAGCTCATTTTTCGTCCTAATGTTAACAGTCCAAACTTTCCACCTTGGAAGGTCACAGTGTTATAAGGAAGTCATAGGGAAAAAAAGAGAGAAAACACATTGAAAGATTGGGAAATGGGTCAGTAGTGTATTTATATAGCCTACAGTATGTACTGTTGACATTTACCTCAATTCAATTCAATTCACATAACTTAATAAAGCATTAAGTATTAATGTAAAATTAAGCATCTTATGTTCCATACATCAATATGATAAGAATATATACATGCTGGTATGCCAGTAACAAGTATTCTGGCCGAATCACAATCACAGAAGATTACATCAGTAACCCGTCATCCCCCCAATCTGCAATCAGGCCGCAAATCAAGTCCCAAATGAGTTAATCTATAGTTAATTGGTCCCTCTAAACAGGCATTAATTCGTATTAACTAAAGTAAATCTGTTGACGGCTTGAAGATCAATGACACGTGCTGATTAATCACTAATCCAATTAATTATGTTTTTATGTATATCCACTTCTACAGGTAAAGTAGCAACCCTGCCAAACCAACTTTTATCACGGGTCCGATAGCCTGCCGGTTAAGATAGGCTTAGAAGGGCATAGTGAAAACTTTCTAACAGAACCCTACCAGACCAATTGAAATGCTGGAGTAGAGGGGTTTCCTGTTATTGTGCAAAGAAAACTCAAACAAACAGAGTTAAATCCTTACTCATATTTTGTCCACAAAAGCATAAATAATATTCAATCATTACAACAATGGATATCAAGTCTTTAATTAAATAAGATATATCATTTATTTTGATAATTTGTCATGGCAGATGATTTTCCTACCTTTTATTACCGGTACTTTCATATCATTAACAGATTCCTATTTGATAACTATCGCTGGTTTAGAAATATCAATTAAATAGAGATAAGCCACTTTGGAACCTAGTTTTGATGCTGGACTGTGGTAGTGTCGGTTTATTCTAATTTATGCTAATCATTTATTATCAAATATATTTTCGACAAAATGTTTTTTTGTTGTTTGTAAGGAGATGATAAATAGCAGAGCATATGGATTGTTTATTAGGCACTAAGCAGATTTTTAAAAGCCAAGCCTTCAGAACAAGTAGGAGAAATATTTGTATACAATTTGGTGTTTATTTTGTACAATGGTACATTATATGTCCAAGAACAACAACCAAAAAACACAGCAATGTTAAAATGTTTACGCAAACCTTCAAACTAGCTTTGGCAATCTTAAATAAACAGCAAAATACTTTAAAGTTAATACTTTCAGACAAATAAAAACTTACATTTCTCTAGATTTTGGGGTATAATTGTCCAAAAAAAAAAAAAAAAATTGGTATCTCTATGAAGAATTCAGATTACCTCCTGTACATTGAAAAATCTACTAGAAACGAGCATCACACCCATTTCAATTGCGTGTTGACCTCACACAAAAATCATCAGTTTTATTGTGAATATAGAAGATTTTGTAATGTTAAAGGGAATTATAATGCAGTAAAATTATTGATTTCTGAATTATAACAGTTAATGGCCTGAATGGTATTTCTGTTAATCTTGTCTCAAGATTTTGATAGACAACATGCTTTAACATTAAAATTCCTCTTCAATTTTCGAAATTGTTATTGTAGACTATGCAAATCATTACATACAATATTCAGATATTTTAAATGATGTTAAAGATTATCAAAGTTTACCCAAATATTGAATAAGTCATACACAATTTCACCAAGTTTCTTTAAAATCTGTTGAGAATTAAGTGTTTACCACTAAAATAACCCATATTTTTTCATTTTTGTGTCACAATAATCCCTCACACCTAGTTTGTCTCAAGAATTGAGACTTCTAGAATGTTTACGGGCAATAATTTGAAAGCTTTTACAAGTGTAAATGGGCAAATTACCATATTAAATAGTTTTAGATTCATCTGTTTTTCAATTGGAGAATTGTGCCCTCTTGTTTACAAGCTAAACTTGAACAGGTTTTCAAGAACAATGCTAATGTCTCATACCGGTACTTATTATTTTTTGATTTTTCTGATTTTCAACAGGGCCCCTCCTAGGAATGACTTAAAACACTCACATCACATTCAAAATCCATCAATAATACAATTGATTTCAATAAAGCATCAAAAACATGTGATTGCTGTACCCCTTCTCTGGAACGAATAAAGAAGAACCCACGTGAGTTATCATGTGATCATTCGTTCCACAAAATGTATTATTTGCAATAATATTTATTTTAGAGTGTTGATGAGCAATTGTTGGTTATATTTTTTATAACATTTAAACTGTCATGACGTCAATATTGTTTATCTGAGTGAGTTGTTGAATGGTCTATTATTATAGATATATATAATGAGAAATAGTGGGCAATGTGATAGCAGACATTATAACATAATTGCATCCAATTAATCTGATTCAACTTCCAACTACTATAACTACCTAGTCTGCACTATTGACTTACACTGTGAACTGAAGTAAACTTGTTACCTACTAAACAACAATAAATCTGATCTTAGCAATAGCCAAATTTATACTATCATTATGGTTTATTACCATTAATAGATCATTTAATTTTTTCCCAATAAAATCAAATCAAAACAAACTTGCAACCTAAGGGGTTTCTCTACAGTAATTCAGAATATTATGATGTTTTTTAATAAATCAAACAACCATATCATTTAAAGAATTAAAATTAACCAAAGTGTGATTCAGATATTTAATTTTAACAATTAAAGAAAATCAAATCAAGTACATGTGACTTTCAATGACCTTATACAAGGTGAGAGTGACCATTGTTAGTACATTCAATATAACTTAACCGACTGACACAGTCCAATACTGACTTAGACCTGTTTTGAGTATTTATGTATAAAACCTGCACAAACATTTCTTGACGTCAAGAAATTGTACTTCTCTTTCAAATATTGTGTTTGTCAAAAGTTTAAAGACACGAAGAAATTGTCAAAAAATGTCAAATTTGTTTTTAGGGGATGAAAATTACAATGACCAAGAATTTGTGTTTATTGTTGAAACAGTGATCTTAAATTTCCCAAAAAATATGCTGTTTACTTCTGTATGTATTTGATCAACCTGAATTTGTTTTAAATGAAGTACAAGTTTGCGGTCACTTGTATTTACAGCCACCTTTCAACGAACAGTCACCAAAAATCCTCCCGTGTAATTTTCAAGCAAATTGATCAGCAACCAATAGTAAATAATCCTTGTTAATCCAATCATTAAAACTCACTGCTAACAAAAATATTCTTTAATAGTTTGTCTACAATCCATTATTATAATAACTTGCACCTAATAATAGTTCATATAAAGTCATATAAACAGAAAAAACCTGTGTTTAAACTGCCATGCTGAATTATACAGTGTACATAGGTTTTATAAGTTGTACATCTATAAACTGAAAATTTTTCCCCTTCAATTTATTAAAATCATTTGAAAAATGTAGAATCTACAGCGTTTACAAACAAATTGTTTTTATTGAGTCAAGGGCAATTACTAAAAAATAATTCATCAAAAATGGCCAAATTTATGCTAATATGACCTGTTTTGACTAAGTCAAGGGCAATTACTCAAAAAACATTCAATGAAAAATGTCAATAATGCTAGACACAAAACTTGATGAAAATCTGACCAAAAATGTAATCTCTATCGCTTTCACAAGTCAATTATTGATAGACAGACTGACAGTGAAAAGGGACGACATCAATATATGACCACATTACATATAAATGAAAGAACCAACTCCTGAACACAAAGGCATTATAGTAATATCTAGCACCAAATGTTAATCGCTGTTCATCATCTGGTTTATACTGGCAGTAGTAAATGAAGCAAGGTTGGCAAGTACATGGCAAGGTGGTTTATAAAAAGGAGTACAGGAACCTTTTTCTACTGAGGATTTAACATATGACTTTAATATTGTATCTATTGTAAAGAGAATATACTAGGGAAAGAAGTAAGCTCTTTTCTTCAAAATAAAGCAGTACGGTTGACCAACTTATTCTTGACACCTATTAGGATTTACCCACGCATGTTGTTATGTAAGTTGCAACTGGTGGATGTTATCAGGACAGCTTCCATCAACCAGATCTCATAGGGAAAGATGTTACACCCGAGACAGATAACACCAGTTTCCTGGACTCCATTGAATTTTCTTTATCTGCCAAGAACAGTTGAAGGATTTGAAGATGTTTTTACAAAGCTGGTCATCTGTATTTTAGAAGTCAAAAGGAATATTGGTTGTCTTAGCATGGTTAGTCACCACATTACTTTATCCAAATATACTTCATTCCAAATAGAAGAATTCCACCATCTGCCTTAGTACTAAAGAAGTAAAGAAGCATCTACAGAATCTGTTGAATGGAGGAATCATCCCGAATAGCAACAGTCCTTATACTTCACCAATAGTATTGGTTCGTAATAAAGTTAACTCCATCAGGATGTGTGTGGATAACAGGGTATTAAACCAACGTACCATGCCTATGCCTTACATCGAATAGAATAAATGCTTGACAACCTTGTAGGAATTCTTAACAGTACTTGATATGAAGTCCAGATATCATCATATATGCGTTGCAGGAGAGGATAAAGCTTATGGAGGACTGCTTTGGTGATTTGAACCTCAAAATTTGTTCCATCCTTATAGACAATTTGATTATCTTCAGCCGAACATACAAAGAACATCTCCACAGAATGAATCAGGTATTGGATAGGTTGCACCGTCCTGGTCTACAACTGTCACCTGAGAAATGTCTTTCGAGAAGACAAAGAAAGTGAAGATATGGCCTATACCTAACTAACCAAGAAGAGTTACCCAGATTCCTGGAATTTGTTTGATACTATCGTCGCTTCATTAAAGTTTTTCCGCAATAACACAACCACTGAATGACCTTTACTCAACTGAAGGAGTGCATGATTAAGCGACCTAGCTGTTTATTCTTTATTCTTCATACTGATACCAGGAGTCGTGGACTTGGAGCTTTTTTTTGCCAGGAGCAGGATGGGAAGGAATGTGTTATGGCATATGCAATAGAGCCTGAACAAGATCAGAGAAAAAATATCCAGCACACAATTTAGAATTTTTGGCGTTAAAGTGGGCAGTGTCTGAAAAGTTCCATCAATATCTGTACAGAAACACTTTTACAGTTTACACAGACAATAATCTTCTCGCCTCTGTGACTTCAGCCAAATTGCCTGCCACAGGTCACAGATGGTTGGTAGCTCTGGGGGTTTAGTGACAGCAGAGAATATGCAGACTCGAAGCCACTGGAGGAGGATCTGGGCAACCAACTTCTTAAATGGGGACGCCCCCTTATCTCGAATAAATAAGCTTGATCCGCACCTGGAATTACAATCAGCAAGCACAAATACAAGAATTCAAACAAAGCTCCTTGGTGATCATTGATCAATCAATCTCTATCAATGCTTATAGTTTGAAATATATTTTCAGTCATCCCAAATTCCCCCTTCCTTCTAAATTCCCCCTTCCTAATCAAAGTACCCCCTGCGGGGCTATATGGACCCCTATTGAGAAGCACTGTAATAAAGGTAAGCAGAATTTTGAATTTGCTTTTTTATTATTTCCAGTTTAATGTTTCCAGTAATTGCAAAGATAGCTTGCCAGGCAAGGTAATATACGCCCACTGGCAGCATTTATTTCAAATAAAAACTTTTCAGTAAGGTCAAGTGGAATGAAATATTCAACCTTCCAACCTATTTTTTTCTAGGGTCTCTAGTTTCATAAAAAACTGTCAAGAATTGTACCTAATAACAACTCATTAAATATTTTTCGGTATTTTTATGATTTGCAATAGGGTTCACCCTTAATAATATTTTGATATTTTTAATTCTTATTAAGGCTCATCCTTGGTTGATATTAAACAATTTCAGCGAGTTTTGTCAAAAAGGAATGTTTAGAGTGTTCACAAGAAAAAAGATGAAAGCGTTTTTGAAAACAGGCGCAATAACGGACACTAAATATTTTTCGATTTATCTGATTTTCAATAGGGTTTATCCTTGTGAGAAAACACATACTAAAGCCAAGTTTCATCAAAATCCATTCAAAATTGTTCTTTCTAGAGTGTTTACGAGTTAAATTGAACGCGTTTTCAAAAACAAGGTCAATAACTTGTACTAAATATTTTTCGATTTTCAATAGGGTTCATCCTTGGGAGACAACAAATACTCCAGCCAAGTTACATCAAAATCCATTAAAAATTGTTCTTTCTAGAGTGTTTACAAGCTAAAATTGAACGCGTTTTCAAGAACAAGGGCTATAACTGACACTAAATATATTTCTATTTATTTGATTTATAATAGGGTTCATCCTTGGGTAAAAACAAATACTCAAGCCAAAGTTAATTAAAATCCATTAAGAATAGTTCTTTCTAGAGTGTTTACAAGCTAAAATTGAATGCATTTTCAAGAACAAGGGCAGTAACTCATACTTAAAAGTTTTTCGATTTCGCTGATTTTAGGGTTCATCCTTGAGTTAAAACACACTCTCACACCAAGTTTCATCGAAATCCATCAAGAACTGTGCCATGTAGAGTGTTTACGAGACAAAAATCGAACGCGTTTAAAGGAACAAGGGCAATAATTCATATTAGATATATTTTGATATTTTTAATTTTCAATTAGGCTCATCCCTTGCGATATCCAACAATTTCAGTGAGTTTTGTCAACATTGGTCATGAATTGTACCTTCTAGAGTGTTTATTAGCCAAAAAGTTAACCCGTTTTCAAACACAAGGGCAATAACTGACTCTTAGTATATTTCGATTTATTTGATTTTCAATAAGGTTCATCCTTGGGTAAAAACAAATACTCAAGCCAAGTTTTATCAAAATCCATTAAGAATTGTTCTTTCTAGAGTTCTTACAAGCTAAAATTGAACGCGTTTTCAAACACAAGGGCAATAACTGATACTAAATATTTTTCGATTTAATTGAATTTCAAATACTCATGCCAAGTTATGTCAAAATCGCTCAAGAATTGTGACTTGTAGAGTGTTTACAAGGCAAAAATCCAACACATTTTATAGAACAAGGGCAATAATTCCTATTAAATATATTTCGATATGTGCTATTTTCAAAAGGGTTCATTCTTGGGTGATATTAAACAATTTCAGCAAGTTTCGTCAAAATCGGTCATTAACTGTGCTTTGTAGAGTGTTTACAAGCTAAAAATTGAACGCATTTTCAAATTAGCTTGCCAGGCAAGGTAACATACGCCCACTGGCAGCATTGAATTTGAAAAATAAATAGAGCAATGACTCAAAAACATTCACTAAATGGATATTGAAGTCAAGGGCAAAAACTCAAAAACACCAAGTTTCATCAAAATCCATTGAAAATTGTAGCTTCTATTGAACCACAAAAAAATTTTGACACAATCTTACTAAGTCAAGGGCAATAACTGAAAAACTGTTCATCGAAAAATCATCAAATTCGAACTTGACTGTGTCTTATCAATTCTAATGCTCACACCAAGTTTCATTTAAATCCATTGAAAATTGTAGCTTCTATTTTGTCTACAAATATAGAGGCAGGGGCAATAACTCCAAAACTGTTAATCGCAAAATCGTCCAAATCGAACTTGACCGCCCTCTTATCAATTCCAATGCTCATACCAAGTTTCATTAAAATCCATAGATAATTGTAGCTTCTATAGTGTCTACAGAAAATGAATTTTTACGCAATTTTACTTAGTCAAGGCAATTACTCATAAACTATTCATCAAAAAATCGTCAAATTTGAATTTCTGATAAAAACTGTGGCCTATATCGTGGATATAACCCAAATTTGACGCGTTTTTACTAAGTCAAGGGCAATAACTCAAAATCTGTTCATTCGATAATTTCCATTTTGGAACTTGACCGAGATATCATCAATATATACCAAGTTTCATTAAGATCGGATAAAAACTGTAGCCTCTATCGTGGATACAACAAATGTGGACGGACCGACGGACCGACGGACGGACAGGGGCGACGGCAATATACGTCCACATTTCCATGTGGGCGTATAAAAACAAGGGCAATAACTGATATTAATTTTTTTTCGATTTGACTTCAATAGACTTCATCCTTGGGTGATAACAAATACTCAAGCCAAGTTTCATTAAAATCCATTAAAAATTGTTCTCTCAAGAGTGTTTACAAGCTAAAATTGAACGCGTTTTCAAGAACAAGGGCAATAACTCATACTAAATGTTTTTCGATTTCGCTGATTTTCGATAGGGTTTATCCTTGAGTTATAACATACTCTCACACCAAGTTTCATCAAAATCGGTCAAGAATTGCACGTTGTAGAGTGTTTACGAGCCATTCAAGAACAAGGGCACGAACTCATACTAATTTTTTTCCGATTTCGCTGATTTTCAATATGGTTCATCCTTGCGTGATCATAAACACTCATATTAAGTTTCATCTAAATCCGTCAAGAATTACACCGTGTAGAGTGTTTACGAGCAATTGTGGACGGACGGATGTGGGTGACGACAATACACGCCCCCCATTTCATGTGGGCGTATAAAAACAGTCAAGGCTCATACTTTGTCTTGAACTTTGGTCTGCAGCTGAGGAACAGAGTTGAGTTTAATATAGCTCGAGGTAGCTGTAACATCCATCATTATTTTAACAGAAGCATTAATTATTTTCTTGGGAAGACTTCCTCAAAAATAACAGTTCTTACGTATACCTGACCCAGTGGCCTACAATCTTATTTTACCTGTTGTATACAGGAATTAAAGTTTGAAATGTTAAATAAAATATATCTTTACCCCATGGCTAAAATAGAAAAACATTTTTTGTGAAGGTCAAATAGATGAACAAGTGACATTATTGTGTGTACCGTAGGTTTTTATCAATGAGAGAAAGTTCTAACTAGAATGGATTTGACACATATTGACAGAGTTACAGCCCTTAATATACTGAAAATGTATTGGGTAAGATGCTATGTAACTGCTTGTTATAATAGTGATGTAAAGTATTAATATTTTGTAATATATAATTATATATATTAATAATATAAAACTTTGAATTTTAATTTCATTCAAACTTGGCCATTAACAGTATATCCCTGGTGTCATAACTAACATCAAAATCCCTCTATGATCTGATAAATCCACAAAATCAAGTAATTTATTATAAAACACTGAATACATCCATTAAGTGATTTTCAAATTGCGAGACATGGAAATCTGTTTTAATCATTGTAATTTTCCCACGTCCTTGACCACTACTCTTGAACTGACCTCAACATCTTCAGCAGTGTACGATATTCAAATTCACAGAAGACCAACAGCTATTCATATGATTAAGAATTACACAGTTTTCAGCAAATATTAATCACTGGAAATATTTGCTTAATATACCGTTCGCCGGAAAATGATTGCCATAGCAAGCTTGTGCATGGAGGTGACAAATCTTGAGAAAAAACAATTCATATGGTCTAGAATGAATACTTCAAAACTGACACAATTTCCAAATAATATAAATCACTCAGAATATTTGTTTGTATAGACGGTTTTTTTCAGTTGTCGCCTCAGTTTAAATATCTGCCACTAGAGGCGCCGTTGTGAAATCTGCCATTACGAGAGTGAAATTTCACGTCGAGTAGGCCTAATCTGATCGCAATTTTTGTGCCATTTCACTAGCCTTTAGAAGATATTTGATCCAATTTATATTTAATTAACTCTATTTTACTGACTGTCTACGTGGGCAGTGTTTTATTGAAATTCGTGCTGATATTACCCGTCATATCGCATTTTTGGATAGTTTTTGTGTTTGTTGACATTTGTGACCCAGTTTTATTTATAAAAATATGATTGCCCTACTTGAATAATTGAAAGAATTTTAATGAAAGCAGTTCACTTAATTTTCGTGATATGTTTTCTTGATGATTTGTTGAAAAGAATAAATTATCAAATTAAATAGTAAGCATTTTAATCCTTCATTCCCTTCACCTATCACTCATATGTCTCACCCAAAGCCACTTATTGATATTCTTGTACTTACATTCTGACAAGGCTTATAAAAAATTTTCTGTAAATCTAAATCTGTAAGGGATTGTGGTCTTCACCAATAGCTAGATCCCAGTCTTAGCTTTGCACTATAATTTTTTTTTCTGAGAAGAATAGTTAATTGACAAATAATTTTCGAGGTCTGAAGAAATGAGGATAGCTAGTTAGTGCAAATGCAATGAAATACAGAAGGTAGTAAGCATTTATTTAATGATGCGGGTGGGAAAATATATATAACAAAGTCAATATCTGTTCTATCCATATTTTACATAATAAATAAGCATCATTGTCAATTTCTCGAATTAAATCATTCCTCAAAATAGCCAAATAATTAAGGATTTCAATTTGTCAGCAAGAACAGGAATCTAAGAACTAAATATTTTACTGGCAAGACTTTTAGAAATTCCAAAGCGTCTACATAAATATTAAATTTAACCTTAGCCTCATAAGAACAAGTAATATTTGACCTGCAATATCTAATTAGGCCTAAAAGGTGAAAATATTGAAAGTAGTCCTACACTCAACTAATTAAAAAAAAAAAACACCTCTTTCTTCACACCCGTGTATAATAAAGAATCATTGTCATTAATCAAACAGGTAGCTGCTCTTCGTTCCTATCTATCGATAACTTCCGTTTTTTCACAGCCGCACCTGTTGTATCATCACGCCTCAATAACTTGCGCCTGCCAGGTGTAACAATCGCCTCGTAACCACGCTTTAACTTAGGAATGGGATTTTCTGGCGTCGGAACTCCTCCAATACAATGTTCAGAACAAACATAAATTTTCTTTGGTAGAAATTTGCGATTGATAGCCTTCATCCATTCGAGTTGAGCTGGTTCATCATTAGACGGCATCGATAAAAATCGGAAAGGTAATAAACATGGACATTCTTCGTGGGTAAGGTGATGAACTTCAAACACCATTTCCTTCCACTGGTTGATTTTTCGCCTATTATTGGTACAGCCGTTGATCGTACAAGATGTTCCTCCACTTTTCGTGTATTTTCTTTGATCCATTCTTTTTCACTTTGATCGTTGAACAACGAAAAATTTATGTAAACAAAAAATATTTCGCCTTGACGCCATTAACTAACGGGAACGGGAACGAGGCTAGGCAAATTTCACGCTCGTAATGGCGGACATGTCACGTGATACTCTAATGGCCGCGCCCATGGTTTTGGCGGGGAAATATGAATGGACCCGCCTATACAATACACAGGAAAATGATGGCCATAGTGTGCTTGCTTGAGCATGGATGGGATGTTGTTTTATCCTATTGGAACGTTGATTACCTTGACAGGCTTTAACTCAAACAGAACAGATTCATCCCTTGCTTTTTTCAAAATTTCTGAATATAGTTTTATGTTCGCTTTTTGCAAATTCATACAGTATGGGATGCATACTTATTTTATCAATAGTCAATATTATTAAACACATTGGACGTGGGACAAGTGTAGACTCAAAGACCTATTAGTATTATACCTTATAACTCAAGAATATTACATCAGACCAACTGTCAATGGAAAGCTTTAAAACAGGCAACAACAAGTCTTCGATATTGATTTAAATCAAAACAGGCTACTCACCACGGGATTAAAATCGTAAGAGCTATTCCTGTCAGCCCTTTAGGAGGTACAATCGGTTATCTACTGTATGATAGGTCAAGGTTGAATAAGGGGAAGAACTCTTTTCATTCGATGATAAGGTTACAAAAACAGACTACAACCAAATAGTATCTATACTCATTGCTGCCACTTTGTCGGGATATGAGCAATGAATTCCAAAGTTGTCGGTACACGACTAATAGATGCTATCTATCTTCCATGTCTAGTTCCTTCTAATGTGACACGTAATATGATGTAGATATGATCTAGGCCTACTTCTCTAGAGTTATATAAAGTAGGCTACTTCTTAATAATCGTCAGAAGAGTGGGACGTAATACTCCATTTATTTCATTTTCATTTCTTAATAATCGAAAGTGACACAAGGGCCAATATGCCCTAAATTCATTTCCCCAAAACAGTAGCCCACCTCAGTATATTCTATCCATCTGGACATTGTCTACGGACCGAGTTTTAGAACAACAAAGACAAATTTAACCAGGATTTACATTGAAAGGTAGAATTAAATATGGAATAAAACACATCAGATAATTTATTATTTATTGTAGGTTAAACAATAATAATGGCATTATTACTCTTTTATTGGATGTATGGGCGCTTTTTTTTCATAATAATTGTGCTATATAAATGGATCCTAAGTGTAGGACTATCGATCTACAAAGTTAAATGGATGATTTCATTGTCATTTAATAAATATGAACTATACAAGCTAGTCGTCTTGATACTAATGCCACAGATACAATATGTACTGATACTGCCCTCAATGCCATGTCACCTAACAGGCATTTCCTATGAAATGTACAGCAACTTTATCGACTAGGTAATCGATAAATATTTCAGCCAGAACAGAACAATCGTCTATAGCTATTATTTTATCTGATAAACAATTCTTCAGAATACTGATGTCACTGAAATAAAAATTAAAACATCTTGTATAATGCGCTCCAAGCAGTGTTGGACTTCGTCGTTGTAAGCATCACAATATATATTCTATAAAACAAAAATCGTTAGAGAGAGCCGGCAAATGTGATTTATTGGTTTTCTATAATTTTGCAAATGTCAATCATTTTATATGAGATTAATTCTTTTTATCTCTAAAAAAAAAAAACACTTTCCTTTTACCTGCATCAATAATTGACACGAAGTGATATGGGCCACTCAGTTTTGAAGCTACAACTCCCCCTTTATCTAAAACTTGATATCTTATTTAAAGATTTTGATTCTTACCTGC